>JABWTJ010000967.1:174186-361157 GCA_016801875.1 Solanum sitiens
TAGAATTAGGGGATAGGAGTGTCACGTTCCGACACATAGTATTAGTGGGTCGGGTGTCACGAACCGACACATAGAATTAGGGGATCGGAGTGTCACGTTCCGACACATAGAATTAGGGGATCGGAGTGTCACGTTCCGACACATAGTATTAGTGGATCGGGTGTCACGAACCGACACGTAGAATTAGGGGATCGGAGTGTCACGTTCCGACACATAGAATTAGGGGATCGGAGTGTCACGTTCCGACACATAGTATTAAGGGATCGGGTGTCACGAACCGACACGTAGAATTAAGGGATCGGAGTGTCACGTTCCGACACATAGTAGTAGGGGATCGGAGTGTCACGTTACGACACAAGAGGAAGAAAGATAAAAATCTTGAGAGATGTTTATATACTCAAATGTAATAAACCTAATTCCCAAATGAGTGTGGTATTGAGGCTTGAGTCCTCATGGATGAACTTGGTAGTACTTATTGATGATTATAGTACTTGTTACTACATGTTGAGTATTGTAGTTGATTTATGATATGAACTGATATATACTGTTTTCTATTTTGAGTTGGCCGATGATACCTACTCAGTACTTGTGTTTGTACTGACCCCCTACTTGTTGTTTCTTTCTTTGCTATTTGGGGAATGCAGCAAACATACCGTCGTCTTCAACTCAGCAGCACTTCTAGCCAGTCGTCACTACACCGGATTTCAGGGTGAGCTAATGCTTCTAGCTTGGACTGGATCTTCTCTTCAATGTCTTGATGCCTTGAACTTCCGGCATGGACTAGCCCTTTATTTATTTTAGCTTCTTAGATACTTCTAGATTTGTAACTTGAGGATAGATGTTCTTGTGATGATGACTTCCAGATTTTTGGGGATAATGAGTTTTAAATCTTCCGCTTTGTATTTTTGTTCAATATGTTGGAGTTTTAGATTGGTTGGTTCGCTCACATAGTAGGATAAGTGTGGGTGCCACTCGCGGCTAGATTTTGGGTCGTGACAACTGACGATGCTTGCATAGCTAATATATCTCGAGCCATCGGTTGTAGTTTCGGAAATTCTTTGCCGCGATTTCTCCACCATGCTAGAATATCTTCAGTAGGTTCTGTATTTTGATTAACATAGGCATCAAAATCATTTCTATTATCGTGTGAAAGTTCAAGATAATCATATAAATAAGCATCAATATTATCTTCAGCAAATCTACTCCTAGAGCTTTGAGGTTCATCACTTGATATATTTATATTAGCATTATATAAATCATACAATTTTCTAGCTTCAATTTTTATGCTATCTTTAAGTTGTTGACAACTAGGAATTTCTTCTAATACATCATTAATATCTAAGTTAAAATAATTTTTTTCAACCATTTTTGATGCACCTATATCTTTATAATGAGGGTTTAAAAGACATGCGGTTAAATAAATTTGAGGAATAGGTATATAGTATTTTTTAAATTTTAGAATCATTTTTCCAATGGTTTGTTGAAATCTTGGTTTATTTTTATATTGATATAATTTAGAAGAAAAACAAATATCAGGCAAAACAGTACAAATTGAAGGACTATAAAGTACAGATATTCTTTTTGTAGTTAAGTAAAAAACTTTTAGGAAATCTATAAGTTCATTTATATCACGCCAATCACTATCATCTAGTCTATATGCCATATCAGAATTATGAGCATTCCAAACCATTTGTAAGGGTATTCTATATTTATAAGCGACAACAAGCATTTCATATAAAGTATTGCATCTAGTAGCCACTGTTTTTGGAATTTTTCTAGGTGGAAGGTTATTCTCAAAACAACGATTTTGAAAATCTTTACGTCTAGACTTAACTTGACATTTAAATATAAAATGACATGCATTTTCAACTTTTGTACATCCATTATCATACATCTGTACACCATCTCTAACCATCAAATTATATATATGTGCAATACACCTAATATGATAATTATCACCATAGAAAGGACAAATAGTAGGTTTTAAATATTCAACAGCAACATTATTACTTGAAGCATTATCTAGTGTTATACTACTTATTTTATCACATATTCCATAACTTTGTAAAATATCTAAAATAGTTTGAGCAATATAACTATCGGTTTTTTGCATTTGACAACATTTATAACCTAAAATTCTTTTTTGCATATACCAATTTTCATCAATCATGTGCAGTAACAGTCAAATAATCGTTACCGTTTACACTACGACCCATATAAGAAGTAATAGCTATTTTACAAGTATTATAATAAAACAAACAACGAAGATATTGAAAATATTGTGCATGATAATCAAATACAACCTTTTTTTATTGTATTTCTAGCAAAACCTTTAAAAAAATTTGAATTATATACAATTTGAATATAATGTATAAAACCGAGATTTTCAGTAAAACTATATGGCAAACCCACAACACATATCATTTTAGCTAGTTCTTCAAGATCTTTTTCTCTACTATATGAAAGTGATATACTAGAGCCAGAAACATTAGACGGATTTAATTGTGTTTGTACCATGTTGGAGCCGCCTACTCCTACATTTTAAGGAAGAGGGTTACCATTTTTTTAAGCTTCCGCTACCGCTTTAGCATGCAAAAATTCATTTTTACAACAAGACATTAAATGACTACTCAAATGTCCCGTCCCGCCAGATTTACCAACAGTTTTATGATTTAATCTATGTTTACATTTGTTACAAATAGCTTGTGTTTTATCTTTATTTTGTGTCATAAATTGCCAAACAATCGATTTTTTAGCACGTTCTACCTTAGGCCTAGGATGTACGGGGGGAACAGGGGCAGGACAACGAAAGGGAGCAGGACTAGGAGCGGGACTGGGAGTATTAGTAGCCGTAGGTGGCTCAGTTTCATCATCATCAAAAGTAGGCGTATCAGTATAATTATCAATATCATTTTCATTATCATTATGACTAGGCAAATCCTCATCAAAATTACCAAAGCGACGTTGTAAATGTTCATGATAAGGATCTAATCCGGAATTACTATCAATATTAAAAACCGTATCATCAACATGTGTATAATCATTTGTATTTATTCTTAATATAGTAGATTTTTTAGTTTTTGATTTAGAAGAACTATCGGTTTTTGCATTATCGGATAATGTAAAGTTACGCATATTTTTTACACGCTCAAATGCACTTTTTTTACCCTTTCGTTTTTGAAAAATATTTTTACCGGAATCCATATTAAAATATTAAACGTGAGATGCAAATAATAAATCACAAAATAATACGAAAAATGTAATGCAAATAATAAATCACAAAATAAATAAATAATTATTTAAATATAAATGAAATGTAAACTTGTAAAGTATGTAAACTAAAAGTTGGAACGAATGTACCGAACGTCTACTCAAAAAGTAGACGTTCATGACCGTCGAAAGCCGAAAGTGGAAAGTTGAAAGTTAAATTTTGAAGCTCCAAATCCAATTTCCAAAGACCAAATAAGGCAACACCGAAATTTAAGATATTATATATTAGAGAATTAGAGATTAGAGAGTAGAGAGTTGAGAGAATAGAAGATGAATAGATGATTTTGTGATTTAAAATAATGAATTTTAGGAGTATTTATAAGTAAAAAAATGGGTTAAAGTGTAATTTTTAAAACTTTAGGGTATTAAAAAAGTTAGGGGGGGTAGGGGGTGTAAGAGGCTGATTTTTGGGTCAAATAGCCATTGATGGGGCCCACTAGCCATTACCCAACGGCTATAAACGGATATTTTTTTTAAAAAAATAAAATTGGACCGGACCGGTAACGGACCGGTAAGTTCCGAAACCGGGAAGGACCGGTAATTCCCGGTTTCCGGTTCGGTACCTGTCCCGGAACCGGACCGAACCAAACCGGTCTGTACCGGGACTAACCGGTACCGGACCGGACCGAGAACCGGGAATTACCGATTCCGCTACCACCTTTATCGGAGACAATAACTTTGCAGAAACATAAACAACAGAGTTTATAATATGTACTTCAAAAATAATAATTAATATCATAAGCATAAATTAATGAGTGTAAAAAAATATACCAGGATATATAAAAATAGAAAGAAATAGAAGGAAAAAAATCGAGTTCATTTAATGCACAATGTCACCTTAAGAAAATTATCCCCCTCCAATACCAGTGGTTTAAAGAATTACATCCTCTCAAGATGGAACGATTTTACTCACCAACTTATTCATACAAAAATAGTGGTGTTAGTAAGTCAACAAGAGCAAAGTAAACAAATATTTAATTTTGCGGAAGTAGAAGAAGAACATCAAATTTTTTTATTGTTTTAAAATGAGAGGAAATCCCACTATTTATAGACAACAAAGGATAGTCTAAACAAATCTTTATTGTGTCTTATCAGAAAGGTTACAACTATTTGGAAAAGTTACAACCCTTCGGAATGTTCACAATCTTTCATAAAAGTCGCAACTTTTCATAAAGTGCAACTCTTCATTAAAGTCGCAATTTTTCGTAAACGTCACAACTTTTGATAAAAGTTGCAACTCTTCATTAGAGTCACAATTTTTTATAAAAGCCAAAACTCTTCATTAAAATCACAACTTCTCATAAAAGTCATTTTTTTCATGAAAGATGAAGGCTAATTTTGGAAATAAATAAAATTAAAAGAAAATCCTTGCTTTTCATGGCGCCATGTAGGCGGGCCTAAGGTTTTCTTTTATATAAATATATGATATTGGATTAATATAGATTAATCCTACTTTGAGGGGTAATTCATTGACTCCAACCCAACATTTGAACTTCAAACGTTCGATTAAGGTTGAGTACAATACTTACCATTCAACTACATTCCTTTATTTTTTTGTATGTCACTAATCTATTGAATGTCTCAATAATATAGAAAGTTGAATAAATAAAATTCTAAGATTATGTAGAACCACCATAACTTTTGAACACTCAATATCCCTTCTGGGACATCCGATGGATCTTTTAGCCACTGAAAACTCTATCAAGATCAATGTCATATATTTTATAAGTTTAAGAATTCTAATCTGCATGACACAAATAGTCTAATGATTACATAAAACTCTTGATTAACATATCTTTACTTCAACATAATGATCAAAAGCATAAACATAAACAAAAAAGTTTAAAACATGTACTTAAAAATTAAAATTAATAATAAGCATAAATTAATTATTGTAAAAAGCATACCAGGATCTGTAATAATAAAATGAAACATAAAGGGAAAACTCGAGCCCACTGAATGCACATTGTCCCCTTAAGGAAATTATTTCATACTACTATCTGAGGTTTAAAGGAATAGATCCTCTTAGGACAGAACGATTCTATTGACCAGTGTGTTGATACAAAAATAATGGTGGAAGTGAGCGACTCAACATGAGCAAAGTAAACGAATATTTAATTGTGCAGAAGAAGATGTTCAAAATTTTTGTTATTTTCAAATGAGTGAAAATCCCTCTATTTATAGACAACAAAGGGTAGTGTGAATAAATGCGTATTGTATCTTATCGGAATGTCACAACTCTTTGGAAAAGTCACAATTTTTCATAAATGTCACAATTTTTCATAAAAGTCGTAACTCTTCATAAAAGTCGCTACTCTTCATTAAAGTTGCAACTCTTCACAAAAGTCTCAACTCCTTGTAAAAGTCGCAACGTTTCATAAAAAGATCACAACTTTTTGTAAAAGTAAAAAAAATCATAAAAGTCTCAACTTTTTATAAAAATCACAACTTTTCATAAAAGGAAAGTCTAATTTTTAAAATAAATATGTTAAAAGGGAATCCTAGTTTGTAGTGACGCCACATAGGCGGGCCCATGATTCTCTTTTATATAAATATATGATTGTTTCATTGTCTATATTTATATTTTCAAAAGGTGGTACAAACATTTTATTCATCAATTGCAAGAGTTTTTCTCCTATTCAAGGTCTCTACATACAAAATCTTAATATTATATATATTATACAGTTAGTTGTGTACTTGATAAGTTAATTAAAACATAAAAACACATCTCTTGGAGTTCAATGAAATATCGTATGTCGCTCAAATAATTTGGATTAAATGATGTCTTGGCAAGTCCCTTATTCAAAATCATATGCAGTCGATGACACTACTTTGATAGTCAAAAGACATATTTTGTTGTTTATGTATTTATAAGGAGATAATTATTTCTTTAATATTTGATTAATATAGATTCATCCTACTTTGAGGGGTAATTCATTGACTTCAAACCCAAAATTTGAACCTCAAACGTTTGATTAAGGTTGAGTACAATACCATCCCACTACATTCCTTTATTTTTTTAGATGTCACTAATCGATTGAATGCTTCAATAAGATAGAAATTTGAATAAATAATTCTCTAAGGTAGTGTGGACCACCATAACTTTTGATCACCCAAAGTAGCTTCTTGTACATCCCATTGATCTTTTAGCCACTGAAAACTCTATAAAGATCAAAGTCATGTTTTTTACAAGTTTAAGAATTCTAATATACATGACATCAATAGTCTAATGATTACATCAAACTCTTGATTAACATATCTTTACTTCAACATAATGATCAAAAACATAAACATAAAAACAAAGTTTAAAACACGTACTCAAAAATAAAAATTAATCATAAATTAATGACAGTAAAAAACATACGCGGATATGTAATGATAAAATAAAACATAAAGGAAAACATCGAGCCCACTGAATGGACATTGTTCCCTTAAGGAAATTATTTCATTCTAGTGTCCGAGGTTTAAAGGAATAAATCCTCTCATGACAAACGACTATATTCACCAGTGTGTTGATAGAAAAACAATGGTGTTCGTTAGTCAGGAGCAAAGTACACGAATATTTAATTGTGAAGAAGAAGAAGAAGAAGTTCAGAAATTTCATTGTTTTGAAATGAGAGGAAATCCCTCTATTTATAGACAATAATGGGTAGTGTGAATAAATATTTATTTTGCCCTATCGGAAAGGTCACAACTCTTTGGATAAGTCACAATCTTTCATAAAATTCATAATTTTTCATAAAAGTTGCAACACTTCATAAAACTCGCAACTCTTCATTAAAGTTACAACTCTTCGTAAAAAATGCAACTTTTCATAAAAGTCGCAACTTTTCATAAAAGTCACAACTTTTCATGAAAAGAAAGGCTAATTTTGAAAATAAATAAGTTAAAAGAGAATCCTAACTTGTGGTATTATTGAATATGTTAAATTTATCTGAGTATAAATATTGCTACTTTCAGGCGCAATTTCAAAATAACTATCGCACTCATATGATTAATAAAAGGGGGCTTGAGGGTGAATTCAAGTTTATTTTGGCTTATTTTTTCATTGGTTGAACTTGAGTGTAAGATCATGGATTCAAGTACAATCATGAAAACAGAATAAGAAAACGATTTTGAGTCCTGATGCACTTTGACAATATAATGTTGGGTTCAAGCCCATCGAATATGACCTAACACTCCACCTTATGAATAAGATGACGGGTTTGAGTTCCAAAAACTATGTCCAATAAGTCTTCTTATAAAAAAGACGTTCATTTCAAATTCTAATACAATATATCAATGAGATGATGATGAAAGGGAAAATTGATGCGCTCTTTGTAATACCCCGTATCCTAGACAGACCAGAATGCAGATTTCCAGAAGTGCAGGTTCCACCAATGGAGGCCACCGATGGACCATAGATTGAACCATGGTATGTGGAACGTGGTTCGCAGAACCCATCCTCTTAAGGCGAATGAAGGCTGACTAGGACGAACCGTAGGGTGGACTATAGGCTGTGGACCAGGACCATCAGTTGAGCCCGATAGCTTTTAAGTCAGTGTCCTTTTCGTCTTTGACATATGTGTTGGACCCCTAAACTACGTCGTTTAATCCCTAAACTATGTAGTTTTGGTCAGTTTTATCCTAGTAAACTAACTAGAACTTACCCCAGTCAAATCATTCATCAAAAATATACAAAAACAGAGGAGAAAGAGGAGAAAGAGGTCGAGCAACCCTAGTTCAAGAAGGCAACAAAGTTTCATCCATTGCAGCCCTGAAATCAAAATATTTCTCCATGGAATTCGTCACCATGTATGTGTGATTTCACTAATGGGTTCCTTTCACCCACAGGTCCCTAGTTTTTCGGTCAGAAACTTAATTTCCCTAAATATTATCTAGATAGGGTTTCTTGAATGTTAGAAATTATTGGGTTATAGCTATTAGAATGATCCAAATCAGATTATCATGAATTTAGTATGGTTTGTTCTTAGATTATGTCATAAATTCATAACCCTAATTATGTAATTCTTTTAGTTCATGCATTTCATATGCTAGGCCAGATATATCAGATATACATGCCACAATTTGGAATATTTCATTATCAATATACTAATGTTGCATTCTTAGTTTGCATGTAAGTTTTGTGCTATCCATTATTACAGAATTTCAGTCATAAATTGTAAATTGCATAATTTATTGGGAGTAGATTAATATTGAGTTTACTAGGGTCAGTCACCCGCAAGTCCCAGAACTATGTGTCTCATAGGTTGTAAGCCCCCTCTGTGGGCAACATTTTAGTGATCACGCTAGTCATGCCTCTGTACCTCTGGCAGGGTATATTGAGTCCTCTCGATGGGGCGTATCCATCACACTCCACATTTAGCTCATGTGGTTTTATGTTGGTTAATAGTAGCTCCAACAGTTAAGTCATATTCTATTGCATTGACTATGTTATCAGTTACAGTCAGACTTCAGCATCATTGTGTCATAAACTTGGTCATTGCATTCAGTTTTTTCTTGTTCAATATTCTCTGTTCAGTATCATTCTTATATAATATCATTGCTCAGTATATGCTTTGGTTTAGTTATGATTGTTATTCAACTTTACTCTATCCTGCATGCTCAGTACCTTTCAAGTACTAACACATACTCTGATTTACATCTTCTCGTAATGTAGGATCAGGATCTAAGCTTCCAGATCAGGCATCGATCGATTCCTGATCTCCAGTTCAGCAACACCATTGGTGAGTCTTCATTCTTCAAGGAGGATTTACATGTTATCCTGCCAATTTTATTCTTTAGTTTCAGTATTTTCTAGATATAGCTGGGGCATGTCCCACCATTTCTAGTCAGTAGAGGCTTTATTTCAGATATAGTTTAAACTTAGATTTAGATGATTATTCAGTTGTTATTAAACTCATAGTATTTATATATATATATATATATATATATATATATATATATATATATATATATATATATATATATATATATAGATTGTTTTGGGTATTCCCTATATTCAGTTATCTCATGATTTAGCATCCGCGTCATCTTGATTGATATAGAATATTCAATTTGCTTATGATATAACAGATCAGGGTTAGCTTGGGATTACTCATGATCCTAGGTCTCATGTCCACGTCCTGGGATAGCTTGGGGTGTGATAAACTTTGTATTAAAGCATTAGGTTCAAGTGTCCTAAGATGTCTGAAAAGTCGTACTAAGTAGATTCCCTTTTATGGGTGTGAAGGGCACCACATCTAATGAGAGGGAGGCTACGAAGTAATTTAGAAAAACTTCACTCTCTTTGATACTCTTATAGTGCGTGATGTATGATCTAACTTCTCGTTGTAATTTGACTTTATGTGCTTACGATCATGCCTTCTCGTACAACTTACGTATGGAATGCTAATGCACGCAATGATAAAGTAGTTCTTCTAGTCCCAGACAATGCAGTTTCTAATGTAGAGTTTTGGAATACGATTCAGCTTTTAGCTCAGAGTATGACCAACCAAAACAATCAGCAGGTTCTAGTTCCAACTAACAAAAATGGTGAGTCAGTGGCAGCTAGGGTTCGAAAATTTGTAAGGATGAATCCGCCTAAATTTTTAGGGTCACAAGTTGGTGAGCACCCACAGAACTTCATTGGTGAGGTTAAGAAAATCATTGGAGTGATGCAAGTGACAGGTAATGGTAGGTTGAGTTGGCATCCTACAAACTTAATGATGTAGATCACATATGGTACACTCAATGGAAAGACAAGACGGGCTACTTTGTCTTTTGGAACTCCTAATATAGCAGTCAATCTGATGTTAGTCCAGAAACTGTAAGAACCCCAAAATGAGGTAGGGTGTCTAGACCCTAACATGTTCGTCATAAGGTCCTAAGGTCCTAAATGGTTTATAATGTGGTATTGAGGCAGTGTCTAAAGTTTGAGGTGATTTGGAAGTCAAACGTCAAGGGACGACCAAGTCGTTCGACGACTAGTCACCAAAGGGGCCTTAGATGCTTCTATGTGTTTATGTGTATGTCATAGGATTATGAAGTATTAAAATGAGTAATAATGATGTTTATAAGCAGTGTATGGAGTTTCATGAAGTTTGGAGGTTAACCGTCCAAGAAAGTCTAAGACATTCGAAAGTTAGCCCTTGAGACGTTCATGTGTGTCTTGAGTGTGCCTTGCATGTTTGGATGTGTTTTACGTGTTCATTTTGGGTGAAAATTTCATGGAAGGTATTTAACATGTTAAGGTATTATTCACGTTGGGTACGACTTCTCAAGGGCCCCGCAAAAGGCCCTCAAAAAGGACCCAAAGGCTGTCGAGACAGTGCCTTGGCAGTGTCAATCCACTGAACCAAACGACGCCTCGTCAGTTGACTGATGCCCTATAGATGGGGATGTGTCGATGGACACTTAACCTGGGGAAGGGTCAGCCAAATAACAGCCTAAGACCCAAACTACAGAAGCCACAGACGGTCCGTCGATGGGTCAACGTGGCGTCGATGGTTGGTCGTCGATGCATGCTTCAGTTACTGCCATGCACGCTGCCTAGTTATGGGGTGAATGGGAAATTCACCCCACGAGCTAAACTGACCCTAGTCAGTTTATTTACCTATTTTTGGGTATATTAGGTTGGTTAAAAATGTGAATAACCCATACCCAATCCTCCATTCAAAATCAAAATCTCCCTCTCCCAAAATATCCTCTCTAGAAACCTCCATTGAAGGTGAAGCTCAAGAACAACTTGGATCTTGGATTCCCACGGGTTCTTCACCAATTTTTGGTGGGTTATTCATCTAATAAAGGTATGGTGATCCTTCATCTCTAGTTAATCTTTCGTCTAGAGAGTCCTCTTCAAAGTTTTCAAAGAAGTTTCATGATCAAACCTCTTCTTCTTCAATCTAGCCATGGGTTATTTCTCAAATTGATTTCAAAAGCCTAATATTAATGTATTGATGATTATCTACTGATTTGGACGTGATTTTCAATCCAATTGCATGATGAACCCATTCTCTCTCACACAAACTCGATTTTAGCCTATATATGGCTTTATGATCTTGATCTCATGTATATCGAATTGTGATTCAATTATGTTAATATGCTTATACCTAATTCCTAGTATGTGCAATGATGATGAATTGTTGATGAATGATCCATGAGGGTCAAGTTTGAAGGTTTTGAATAAGGCTAGTCTATCATGTAGTAACTTGTGATCTTGACGTTGGGATGGTTGCTATATGACTCGATCTTATTGAATTGTCTTAGCTACTGCCTATATGTGTAATGTGATGGTAATTAGGTATAATTGATCCAATATGAATAGATAACAATTGAATTGTTAAAGATTGATTTAGGTTCTTCTAGCCTATAGAATTGATAGAGTAATGTATATGTTGTGATCTATATTCTAGGGTAGATGAAGCATGATTTAGATATGATGTTCTATCTCTTTATCTACTGCCCTAAATGTATATTATTGATAAAATATGATTGATGAACAAGACTAGGGAAATTGGTTGATGATCTATAACTCTCTACTTTCTAGTATATATGTGATGTATTGTATTAGGTTGTAGTATGATCTTGTAACGACTTGTACATGGTTCCTTTCATGATTAAAGTACATTTAGCTACTGCCCTATACATGTATTGCTGATGAAAAAAGTGTATTAATCAATGTTGATCAAAAGGTTGATGAATTGGTAAGGTCTACTGTTCTCCTCTACTTTTCTATATTATTGTAGTTGATGAAGCCTTGTATGGAATTGTGTGGTATAGACCACTTATGATTGCGGTGTTTATTTATTTGTAATTATATCTATGTGTTGACTATGGCCTTGAAGGCATTTTGATGAATATATGAGTGTGTGGTTATAATGAACACACTATGTGTAACTTGTGCCTAGTCTTCTATTCTAGTTGTGAATCTAGGTTATGTTGCTAGTATTATGAGCATGTAAATGGTTATGTTAGGATCATGTGTAGGTGTTGCCATTGATGAAGTGTTAAGGATTGATCACCCCTAACCATGTACTCCTATGTGAATGTGTGAATAGTAAGGTTTGGAGTCTTGAATGTAATGTGAAGATTGTCTTGTCTCCCATGCTATTTTGTGTTGTATGGTCTATGCTTGGTTGTGCATTGTGGTCTTAAGAGGGTGGCTTCCTCAATGTGTTGTTGATAGCCATTATGTGATCATGTTGACCAATGTACACACACACTCACACATTGTACATGCTTACAATGTACTAAAGGTTCATGGTGTCTAATGAAAATTTGTTCTCATATTCACTAAATGTCTACTAGTGTGCATGTAAGGTGAATATATATAAATCATGTTATGTATTCCCTTAACTAGGATGACTTGATAGGTGTACTAGTATGGGCAAGGGTATGGGACCTTTTCTATGCATTGCACATGTGTACCTTGATAGTATAGTTCCTAGGTTTGGTTTCCATGTACATGAAAATGAATGTATGGGCATGTTATGAATATGTCTTATATGCTATAATGTGAAGTATATGGTATGATGGCGTATGGTTATACCTAGTGTCTAAATGTGTTTACATGAAAGGATTGCTCATATAGTTACACTTGTACACTTATGCATGAACGGAATGAGGTATGAACATGTGTGGTTTTAATTTGTTATGTGAGCGGATTTCTCACATATATGTATACACACACACATGAATGATGATCTAGTCAATAGAGGGGCACTTGAAAGGTGTTCTCAAGAGTACCCTTAACTAGATAGTGTTATTACATATGCTATGTCCATTCCATGTGAAAGGGTTTCTCACATGATTTAGGTTGATGAACTTTCATCTATGACCTATGAGCTAAGCATATGAGGAGTCAATCTCCTAAGCCTAATTTTATAAAGTAATGTTAATAAAGGCTTTTCAATAAAGGGAACTTAGCTTAGCACCGAGTGAACTTGTAGGTGAGGGGGTTGTAACACTCTGGAAACGCCATGACTTAGACTAGAGCTTAATATATTAAATAATATTTAAAATTATATTTACATACCTATTCTAATATAATAAACTCATTTGGAAATGGCTAGAGCCAAAATGACAAAGAAAGACCTTGACGTTCGGAAACTAGCTAATTCGAACTAGTTGACGTCCCTATGTTTGGTGAAGTTTAGAGGTGTCAAATGGAGTCCAAAACTTGTAAAGAGACCTTGGATAGGTAGTATGTAGTACAAAGGATCCAAACGTCTGGTAAAGACACCCCAAGGACCACCCGAAGGGTCCTTGGGAAGGACCCGAACATGGGTGGGCAGGCTGCCTGGCAGCCTGCGAGCAGGCAGAATTGGAGGCAAAGCGTGCGACGCGAGCTTGACACGCAGGTCACTACCTCAAGATTTGAGAGGCAGCCTCACGAAGTGAGGCTGACACGCAACTCACTGCCTCAACTCAAAATTTAATATAAATGACAGGATTTGGCCCCGCGATGCGCAGCTACTTCCCAGAATCGTTAAAGTCATATAGTTGGTAATTTAACTTCTTAAAAAGACCTATTTAAGTGGAGGGTCTTTTGGGTAATTCATAGGATGGCTATATATGGATATTAAGTCTGTTTTAGACCACTTTTACACATCCCAAATCAGATCAAACGAAATTTCTTTCATCTCTCTCAAGAACGCTCTCTTTTCCAAACTCCATTGAAGAACAAGAAGAGTTTAAGGAAGAAGACGAAGACTTCAAGCTTTTCATCCAATTTTGTGGATTCTTCATCTATATGGTATGGGTTTTTCACTCTTGGGATTCCTTTCCCCAAGATGTCCTTTCAAGATAAGTTTTCAAGAACTTCAAATACTAGGGTTTTTACTCTACAAAACGGATTTTCTTTTTAACCCTAGATTTATGATATTTTATGAAAAGTAAGTGTTTTATATGGTCGATTTCATACGAATTGATGAGTATGTGGTTAGTTATGTTTGAATTTCGTGTGAAGCATGTTCTTATCTAAATTATGGTTTCGTGCGACTGTGTCTACTACTTGATAATATGAAAACGTTGGGATTGAGACTAAGACTTGAATGAACTCTTAAATGACCCTTTACCTTACCCTACATTATGCATTGCTCTTGTATATGATTTGAAGAACTGTTCTTGGTTATGCTATTGAGTATTTCACTAAGTATGGTTATGAATATTGTAAGATGAACTAAGGTTCTTGGAAGCAAGAGGTAAGTCTTCTAAAGTTGTGATTACGCTACGATGTTTATGTTGGCCTATAAATCATGATGCTATGTTATGGAAGTATGTACGATGTTGCTATGTGTATATGTTGGGCTATGAACATGTTACTATGAGATCATGATAAGAATACGATAAATGCAAGTTATGATATTCTCTTGTATGCTTAACACAAGATGACCATGTTGTGTTAATCTCACAAATGAAAGGTTAGAATGAAAGGAAATTCTCATCTAATCCTAAAGATCTCATGATCATGTTTATACAAGGAGTTAATCTCCTATGACCTATGATAAGTTTATGATAAAATACAACTTAAAGGTTATTCAAGAAAGGGACTTAAGCTAAGCACCGATGAACTAGATATGAGAGGTGTCCCTTCCCTAGTTAGAAGGTAGGTTCACAAAGACTCTCATGAGATAGAGGCTGCCATGTAATGTGGAACTATGGGTCTCTAATATATCTCCTAGTTATTGAACTATGTTGCCACCATAGGATACTAGCTAGTGGATCCACCTAGAAAGCTATGTCATGTTAGGTTCTACTTTGTCCGGTAGACCACCTTCTTTCGGTGTGGGGTTTTATGACACCGAATTTCATGTTTATCTCACATGGTCTATGTCGGTTAAGGTGAATGTTCCCTCATGTAAAATGAAAGACAAGTAAATTAACGTTGAATAGGGTGACTTGAGGAGTCTACTTAGTATAGGTAGGGGTATGGGATTCTACCTAGACATTGCACAAGTTGACTCTAAGGGAAGTCCTAGGAGATTGTTCTTATGTAATATGATAACATGAAAGGTATGATGCTTATGATACATGATGTTACTCTCATATGATGTTGGTCATTATGATGAATATGTTATTGGGTTATATTGCTATATTAAGTGATGACTACTTATGTTACAAGTTATATGAAGCAAAGCTTTACTCATGGTCTCCTATCTTATCTACTTGGTTGTGTGGGGGTTATGGGGCTTCACATGACCATTGCACTTGTAGGTTGGGGATGAGATCATTGGTAAGTGTTTTTTGTGTTATGTTCTATGATCCTTTGAATATGTAATGTTAACATGACTCTATGATAATATGTCTTCAATTATGATCATGCTTTAAGTGATGGAATCCTTAAATTGTAAATGTTATATGGTATGTGCATTGAAGACTCTTATATGACTTAGCATGTTTTCTAAAGAGATGATAAATGATCCTTTTTATGTATGTCCTTAAATGTTATGTGCATATACTCATACTTAGTACATGTGCGTACTAACCCCATTACTTTATATTACTACAAATATAGGTTCCGGCCATTGAAGTTTAAGGAGGTCGATTTGAAGAAGCTTGGAACTCTTTCTCCAAGTATTGGTAGGTCCTCAATGTACCGGGATGCTATCTTTCAACATTCTAGCTTACGCAGATTTTTAGTAGTTTTAAGAATACGCTATTTCCATTATGTTCTTTGGATTCTTTTGTATTAAGGCCTATATGGCATATTTACTATTTATTGGCTAAGTCCAGATTTGTACTCTTAGATGGTTTTAATATATGTGAGACAAGTTTTAGAATATCGTATGCTATTATGAATGTTAGTTATGAAGTCTAAGTATACTTCACATAAGTATGTAAAAGTTTTAAATTTTCCGCAATTTTACTGATCACATGTTATGACGAATGCTAAGGGCTTGTCTAAGTCCTCTAAGAGGATGACGACGACGGTCTCATCTGGGGTATGCTCTACCGGTGTGACAGGGGTGGCTGTCCCTAGGAGGGAAGGTAGGGTCCACTTACGATCCTCACGGGGTGGATAGCCTCATGACCAAAAAGGGTGTAGAGTGATATTTCCATGACGGCCCCAAGTTCCATAAACTATGCTTGCTACATAGGATACTAGCAAGTGAATTCACTTAGTATGCTAGCATGTGTTAATGTTCTACCTGGGTTAGGTAAGAACACCTTACTTTGGTGTAAGGCTCTACAACACAAAATTCCATGTTTAGCACCCATGGTCTTAGTGTCGGATAAGGTTATGGTTTCCCTAAAGTAAAATGGACAATGGAAGTAAAGTAAAGTAAAGGGACCCTAACTAGGATAACCTAAGGGAAGGTACTTAGGATAGGTGAAAGTAATGAACCCATCTATGCATTGCAAAAGTAGCTCTCTAAGGGAGTTCTAGGAAGGTGGTCTAATGTATGTGCATATGTTTATAGTTCTCTTGCATGACATTGTGTTAGTGTCTACATGATGTGATGATATGCATGATATGAAGCTCTAATATGACTATGTGACTAAGGTCCTACAATAAAATGTATGTGGTTGACTATAGTATTGAATTTGGTATATGAAGGATATTTTAAGGCTCGTGGTCTCATGATATGTTTATTAAGTATGTGTGAGGTTATGGGGATTCACATGCACATTGCACTAGTAGACTTAGATTGGGGTTGTTAGTAAGGTTTTATAATGTTATATATGAAGTAAGGTTGGTATATGTGCATGATAAGTAAAGTTCACTGTAATGCCTTATGGTCTTGACTTGAATATGTCTTATGGTGTGCTATACTTCTATGATGGTATGTGTTAGCTTGTGTAGGTTAAAGTATGGTTTCCTTGTGGCCTTGAGGTGATGCATTGCACCAAGTATCACTAGAGGGTTACTTGGGAGGTTAATGAGTTAAAGAAAAGAAGTTCACTGTAAAGGGAAAAGTGCTCACTGTAATGTGAAAGTGCTTACTGTAAAATGTTCCTAAATTTCCTTAAATGCATTGTATGATTTTATATTATGTTTGACCATGAAATATGCCTATATGAAGTATGTAAATGATATAATGTTTATTGAATAACGGTTGTATGAAGATTTTCTCAAAAAGACATGAAGTATGATTTCAAGAAAATGTCCCTTTTAAATGCATGTTTTTGCATGGTTGCCATACTTAGTGCATTCTTGTACTAACTCCATTCTTCTCTACCTTTTTACACAAAGTGTAGGTTATGGATGCTTAAAGGATGTCTTTATATGATGAGTAGCTTGATATGTGATTCCCAAGCTCAAGGAAAGGAATTCTTAAGTCCAAGGATCTCCTACTTATGGTTTACTGTAAAGTCTTTTATTATTGTACCTATGTATTATGTTGCAAGGATCGTGTCCCTAATGTAATCTAATGATGTTGAGTCTAGGATGGCAAAGAGACTGAAGGTCTAAATATGTATTATGACTTATATTTTGTATATATATGAAGGGATGTTTCTAGCATATGATGTGTTATGAAAAGTTTTAAATTTTCCGCAAAATTTACCATGACAATGAGATGAATGATAACTATGGGCTTGTATAAGACCTCTGAGAGGTCAAGTACGCCATGTTACTTCTAGGGGGTGCTCCCCGGTTGTGACAGAAACTCTCTCATAACCCTTCTCAGTCTCTACTTCTGTCGGTGACCCAGTTATAGCTTGACGGGTTTATAGAAATTGCCTTGTCACAATCTCTAAGAAAGTCACCTCAACAGATCTTGTAGAGTTATAAATGATAGACTTTGATAAATTCTAGGGATAGATTGGTTACATTTTTGTTATGCCTCGGTCGATTGTAGAACTAGAATTATTTGCTTTCAGTTTTTAGACGAATCAATCTTAGAATGGAATAGTAGTAGCTTAGCGCCTATGGTTCGAATCATTTTTTACCATACGACCAGGAAGATGATCTATAAGAGTTATCTCTATAATCTTGTTTGGGTTAAGGATTCAAGCTCCAAAACACCAACTCTTGAGTCAGTTCCACTAGTAAATGAGTTCCCAGAAGTGCTTCTAGAAGATCATCCCGAAGTCTCTCCCGAAAGGGAAATCAACTTTGGAATTGATCTCCTTAAAAATACCCAGACTATTTCTATTCCTCCTAACATAATGGCTCCAGTTGAGCTTAAGGAGTTGAAAGATTAGTTGAAAGAACTTCTAGATAAAGGCATCAGACCTAGTATTTTGACATGGGGTGCGCAGTGTTGTTTGTGAAAAAAAATGGTTCTCTTAGGATGTGCATCGACTATATGTAGTTGAACAAAGTCACGATCAAGAATAAGTACCATGTTCCCAGGATTGATGACTTGTTTGACCAACTTTAGGGTGTTAGTCATTTCTCTATGATACACCTCAGATCCAATTATCATCAACTTAGAGACAGAGATAGTGACATCTCAAAAAACAGCCTTCAGAACTTGTATGGTCATTATGAGTTAGTAGTTATGTCATTTGGACTAACTAATGCTCTTACAATTTTCATGGATTTGATGAACAGAGTGTTCAAGCAGTATCTGGACTTGTTCAGTATCATCTTTTTTGATGATATCCTCATTTACTCTAGGAATGAGGAAGAATATACGACTAATTTAAGGGTTATTCTGCATACCCTCAAAGATCGTAAATTGTTTGCTAAGTTTAGCAAATTTGAGTTTTGGTTGCAATATCTTGCTTTCCTCGGTCATATAATATCTAGCAAACGGATCCGAGTGGATTCTCAGAAAATAGAATCAATGGAATAATAGCCCAAACCTACCTCTCCTACAGATATTAGGAGTTTCTTGGGTTTTTGTGGCTATTATAGAATGTTCGTGGAAGTATTATCATCCATAGCCTCTCCATTGACTAGGGTGACTCAGAAAAAGGTTAAATTCCAATGTTCAAATGATTGTTAGAAAAGCTTTGCAGAATCGTAAACTAGGTTGACTACAGTCCCCATTTTGACTCTACCAGAGGGTTCAGACGGCTATGTTATGAATTGTGATTCATCCAGACTCAAACTAGGTTGTTTGTTGATGAAGCGAGATAAGGTTATAGCTTATGCTTCTAGACAACTTAAGTTGCACGAGAAAAATAATCCGACTCATGACCTAGAGCTTGCAGCACTGGTGTTCGCACTTAAGATTGGAGACATTACTTGTATGGTGTTCACGTAGATGTGTTCCTAGACCATAAGAAGCCTTCAATATGTGTTTACCCAAAAAAGTTTTAATCTTCGCCATATGTCATAGTTTGAGTTCCTCAAGTATTATGACATGAGTGACCATTACGATCCTTGTAAGGCCAATGTAGTAGCAGATGCTAGTAGCAGACTATCTATGGGTAGGGTAGCACATATTGAGGAGGAAAGAAATGAACTAGATAAGGATGTTCAAAGACTTTCTCGCTTGATAGTTTGCCTTATGAGTATATCAGGTGGTGCAGTACTAGTTTAAAATGGGTCATAATCCTCATTGGAAGCGGATGTTAAGGAAAAACAAGAGAGTGAATTGATATTGCTTCAACTAAAGGGTGTAGTTCATCAACAGAGAGCTGAGGATTTCTCCTAACGAGAGATGGTGTGCTTCGCCATCATAGTCGATTATTTGTTCCTAAGGTGGGTGAGTTGAGGCAGTATATTCTTGCAGAAGCCCATACTTACAGATTCATCCAGGAGCCACTAAGGTGTACCATGATCTACGAAGAAGTCTTTTGGTGGAATGGCATGAAAGTGAATATAGTAGATTTTATGGCTAAGTGCCCCAATTGTTAGCAAGTCAAGGTTCCCACTTCCTACTTGGAAGTGGGAAGTGATCAAAATGGACTTCATTACAAGATTACCTCGTACTCGCTGACAACATGTGTCCATTTGGGTGATACTTGATAGAGTCACAATGTTTGCACGCTTTTTGGATGTTAAGACCAAAGATTCGGCAGAGGACTACGCCAAGATTTACATTAATAAGATAGTCAGGTTACATGGTATTCCTTTGTCTATCATCTTAGATAAAGATCCTCAGTTTACCTCTTATTTCTTAAAGTCATTTCAGAAAGGTCTTTGTACTCCGGTTAATCATAGCACAACATTTGATCCACAAATGGATACTCAGGTAGAGTGTACCATTCAGACCTTAAAGGACATGTTGAGGGCTTGTGTGATTGACTTCAAGGATAGTTGGGATGGTCACACTTCTCTTATAGAGTTCGCCTACAATAATAGTTGTCATTTCATCATTCAGATGGCCCCTTATGAGGCATTGTATGGGTGTAGATGTTCCAGTTGGTTAATTTGAAGTAGGTGAAGCAACTTTGAAAAGGCCAGATTCAGTTCATGATGCTATGAAGAAAGTGCAACTCATTAGAGATAGACTTAAGACAGCTTAGAGTCACCACAAGTCCTATACAGATGTAAGGAGAAGAGAATTAGAGTTCCAAGTTGATGATTAGGTCTTCCTAAATGTGTAACCTATGAAGGGGGTGATGAGATTTAGCAAGAAAGGGAAGCTCAGTTCTATATGTAGGCCTTTACAAGATCTTGAACATAATTGGTAAAGTGGTTTATGAGTTAGATCTACCTGCAGAACTGGCAGCAGTGCATCCGGTTTTTCACATTTCTTTGTTGAATAAGTGTGTGGGTGATCCAACATCTATAGTTCCATTGGAGAGTGGTTGTGAAAGATATTATCACATATAAGGATGTGTCAGTAGAGATTCTTGATCGTTAGGTTCAAAGAATGAGAAATAAAGAAGTTGTATCAGTTAAGGTTTTGTGGAGGAGTAAGTCCGTAGAGGGAGCTACTTGGGAAGCAGAAGAAGACATAAAGGCCAAGTATCCTCACCTCTTTCCTTCCGCTTCCATTCCAGTTTGAAGTAATACTTCCTCTTCAGTTTTTCAGTCATTCATGCGCAGATTCAGTCTTAGTTTCATGTTTCTTTAGTCTATACTTTCAACATATTTGCATGTTCTTGGAACATAGTTCAGTAAGAAACCAATTTACAGTATTTAGTTGTAGGGTTTAAAGCTCTTTACCTCCATAATCATCTAGTTTAGACTTCATTCAAGGACAAATATTCCCAACGGGGAGATAATGTAACACACTGTATGCTAGACATACCAGAATGCTAATTTCCAAAACTGCAGGTTCCACCTACAAAGGCCACCTACGGACCGCAAATTGAACCACATTTTGTGTAATGTGGTCCCCAAAACCCATCCTCTGAAGCCGAACGGCGTAAGACCAAGATGGACCGTAGGGTGGACCACACTCTGTTGACTAGGTTCTTCGGTTGGTCTTAACAACTTTTAAGTCATTGGCGTTTAGGTTATTTCCCTATGTGTTGGACCCCTAAACTACGTCATGTAACCCCTAAACGACATGGTTTTAGTCAATTTTAGCCTGGTAAACTAATTAGAACTTACCCTAGTCAGATCATTCATCAAAAACTTAGAAAATTTATTCATAAAGAGGAGAAAGAGGTCAAGCAACTCTGCTTCAAGAATACAGCAAGGTTTCATTCATTCCAACCCCAAAATCAAAATATTGTTCTGTGGAATTCGTCACCAGGTATGTATAATTTCACTAGTGGGTTCCATTCATCCATTAGGTCCCTAGTTTTTAGTCAGAATCTTGATTCCCTAAATATTATTTACACCTAAGGTTTCTTGAATATTAGAAATTATTGGGTTGTAGCTATTAGAATGATCCAAAACAAATTATCATGAATTTTCTATGGTTTGTTCATAGATTCTAACATGAATTTATAATGATAGTTATGTAGTTCTTTTAGTTCATGAATTTCATATGATAGACCAGATATTTCAGATATACATGCTTCAGTTTTTCCAATGTTTCATTATTAGTATACTAATGTTGCATTCTCAATTCACATGTCAATTTTGAGCTATCCAGTATTACAAAATTTCAGTCATAAATTGCTAATTATATAATCAATAGGGAGTAGCTTAATACCGAGTGAATTAGGGTTAGTCACCCACAAGTCCCAGAACTATGTGCCCTGTAGGTTGTAAACCCCCTCTGTGGGCACATTTTAGTGATCACGACAGTCATGTCTCTATACCTCCGGCAGGATATATTGGGTCCTCTTGATGGGGTGTATACATTGTAGTCCACATTTAACTCATGTTGTTTATATCGGTTATTAGTAGCTCCCACATTTCAGTCAGATTCTATTGCTTTGACCATGTTATCAGTTACAGTCAGACTTCAACATCACCATGTTATAACTTGGTCATTGCATTCGATTATTTCATGTTCAGTATTCGCAGTTAAGCATCATACTTATATCATGTCATTGCTCATTATATGCTTTGGTTCAGTTATGATTATTATTCAACTTTACTGTATCTTTCATGATCAATACCTTTTAAGTACTGACGCATACTCTGCGCTACATCTTCTCGTGATGTAGGATCAGGGTCTCAACTTCAAGATCACGCATTGAACGATTACTGATATTCAGTTCAACAACATTAGTGGAAGTTCTCATTATTCAAGGATGATTTATATGTTATCTTTCCAATTCTAGTCTTTAATTTCAGTATTTGCTAGATCTCGCTGGGTATGTTCCACCATTTCTAGTCAGTAGATGCTTTATTCAAGCTTTAGTCATTGAGTATGATTATTCAGTTGTTATTAAACTCATTGTCTTTATATATATATATATATATTCAAATTGGTTTGAGTATTCCCCACTATTTAACTATATCATAATTTAGCTTTCGCATCAGCTTTATTTCTATAGAATATTCAATTTGCTTATGGTATGCCGATCAGGGTTAGCTTGGGATCCCTTGTGATCCTAGGTCCCGTGTCCGCATCCTTGGGCTATTTTGGGGGCATGACACTTTTGATGAAAAATTATGAAATACATAATTTTACTCCATTCTCTAAAATGAATGTGGTAGAAATACATGAAAAGTTTGAAAGATTACAAATTCTTGTATAAATGAATATGAGAATGTCTAAGGACAACATTTAGTCATCATTTGTGATAATTATAAAAGAAAGAACACTATGAGTTCTCAAAATGTCATTTTAAAGAGTAAAGGTAATTTTTATAATCAAAATGGTATGAAAGGTCATTAGAAACATTTTTGTTATGAGACCTAATAATTTGATAAGCTTATAAATCATCCATCAAAGAAAAGGATGAAAAAGTGGTGATACACTTAACTTTCAAAAGTGATGTCAAGGTATGTGTATGTCATATATATATATATATAGTCAATTCTTTAAAGAGAATGTGACTTCTGATAAGTATCATGAGAAGTGGACCATTCATGAAAGTATGTGTCAAGAGATCATGAATATTATAAATAAAGACATACTCATGTATGATTTAATGCTCATGCACGATTTAATAAATACCACAAATTCCCCCTATGGGAGGCTAGAGAGAAATAAAGAAATTTTATGCTGGTATAAATGGTCACTAGTCTAGTATTTTTAGTACATCACAAATATTGTGGTACATTTTATCATGAAATATCGAAATGGAAAAGGAAGGAAATAATTCTTGACCACAAAATTTGTCGTTGATTATGTACCTCTGTACGACAAAAATATTTTGCCAGATATTAATCAAAAGGGAATAGATACGAATGACAAAATTAAATCAAGAAACAAGTTTTGATTGTAATGATTTTGATCATGACAATAATAATACAAATTTCTCCTTGAAAGAGATGTTCGCCGCACAAACAATGTTATGCTATATGTGGTAGAACCCAATGTTAATTGTGAGTTTTGGTGGGCTAATGTGCCACTACCCAAATAAATAAAATTGCTCATGATATTGGAATTGTAGTAAGTCTCATTAGAAACTATTTATGTTTCAAAGAAATAGTCTAAACAAACTATAGTGAGACTGTAAAATATGAAAAGATTTAAGATCTTCATATTAATATTGTAACAACCCTAGAAATGAATAGGATCAAGACTTAGGTTGTCAAGAATGCTTGCGATTAGACCAAGGTCCACACGGATTGATACGCGTAGAACCAGACCTCATAACCCTTACTACGACCAAGCCAACTAACTTGGGGAGTTAATTGAGCTTGGAAAGGTTGGAACCAACCATGTGAGGCTCACGAAAACGAAGATTTAATCGAAAGAGTCTTTACCGGACTTGAAAGAAGAAATTTTAAGTTTTGAGGGTCCAAGGGTAAAATGGTCTTTTACCAGGTTAGGGGTAGTATCGTAATTACCCTAAATATATAATTAATTAATTATTTAATAAAGTGAAGGAGCAATTTGGGGAGAGAGATCCGAAATTGGCCCTTTGAGTGAAATCTTGCTCCACCCGGGTTCGAACCTAGGTGGGAGCAATGATTTAACTTGATTTATTTTATTTAGTGAATTAATTTAATTAATTAATATTTAATTGCTGATTTAAGAAAAAGAAAAAGTCAGATTTTTATTTATTAATTATTATTTAATCCTAATTTGACTAAGTCTCTCCCTTATCTCCTAATCCTAAGCCAACTCTCCCACACGTTTCTCACTCTCTTTACTCTCATTCACGCTCTGCCTCAACCAAAAGAAAAGAAGAACAGAATGCTAAAGTTCATTAAGAACTTGAAAGCTAAAAACTCAAAAGCAGAATAATCTTAAAAACGAAAGGTAAAAATCAATTTCTCGACGGAGTTTGCTTGTTCTTCCGGTGGTGAAACTTTGGATTTGTGGGGAATAGGCAGCGTGGTTTAGTCATCTTTTGAAGAACTTCAGGTATGGGTTCTTCTCTCTTGGTCCCTTTCCCAAGAGGCCCCTCACTATTCAAGTAATTCAATCCGAAAATTAAGTTGTTCCCCATTGCATGCCCTTGTCCCTAGCTCCCAAATGACTTCGTAGGTTGGGTATTTTGTGCTGGTAGATTTAGGCTTGTATGATGTTCTTATGTTGAATGTAAATATGTATGTGCATGATGTTTCGAAATTGATGACTAAGGTGTAATAAAAAAAAAATCGTATGTGAGTACACTTGGGCAGTGATGTTTAGTCACTGTTTTGGAGAGGTAAAAAGGCATGTTATTGCTTGTGTTTTTGTGCTAAACTTATGCCTAATATGATGTTCATATGGTGTGTGAAATGGCAAGTTTTGAGTGTAAACGTTGTGTTAAATATACTCCCTAAACCACACCTAAATAACGTACTAAGTAGTTGATGAAATTCCCTAAGAAACTAGCATGAAAAGTTGAGTTAAGGAAGGTGAGAATTGTGAAAAAAAATCCAGATTTGTGTACTCAAAAATGAGGATTAAATCTGAGTTTTTAAGAGGAAATAAAATAGGTGAGGTCAATGGGAATTGAACCCAAGACCTCACATGACCAAGGGGCTGAAAAATTTAAAAGAAAATGTAAGGGGGCTAAGGGGAATCGAACCCCTTAGCTGCTGTTGACGCAAGGAAATAAAAAATAAAAGAGAATGGGGCTGGAGGGAATCCAACACGCAATGCTGGGGAAAGAAAGAAGAGGAAAAATAAAGAAAAAACAAAATGTGAGGCGTGGGAATCGAACCCACGACCTCAAGGCTGGAAATGGAGAGGGGCAAAAATGATTAACAAAGCAAGTGAGGTTGTGGGGGTTCGATCCCACGACCTCACTGTCAAAGACCCTTAGCATAGCGAAAATTAAATAAAAATTAGGAGGTTGTGGGGGTTCGAACCCACCACCTCACAGCCCCTAGCGAAATTGAATTAAAAATAAGGAGGCTGTGGGGGTTCGAACCCACAACCTCCATATTTCTGCGAATTAAATGACAAAGAAATAAAAAAGACTGTGGGGATTTGATCCCACAACCTCTTGGTTTAGGCGAGAATGGGCTAAATGATGTTAGTAAAGATAAAAAGGGGTTGTGGGGGTTCGAACCCACAACCCTTCGGCCAACTTAAGAGTATTATTAAGGAGAAAATTAATCCTTCAATGTTAATATCGAGATTTAATTTAGAGTTATAATATTATGAATATTAGAAATAAAATCAATGAAAAATATAAATGATATCCAATTGATTCAAGACTTGGGTTTCCTTGCCCAAACTTCCGTATTGATACATAAGTCATACGTGAATAAAATATCCAAGAATAATGCCACATGCTTAGATCGAAATCAAGATCTTGGCATACATACAAGATGCATAAGTTTTTGTATCACATAATCTTAGAAAGATATGAATCACTTAGATGAAATATGAATGAAGCCTCATGGCTTGTATGTATAGACACATAAGTCTAACATACGTTCAAAAGTAAGTGAATCTAAGAAGTATGTAATGAAATGATGAACCCTAGAAGGGTTAAGTATAAGTGTAAGATAATGAAGAGAGCAGTCTCTATGAACACTCTAATGAAGGTATTGAGCTTAACACACTTAATACTAATGATAAGATGAGAAATCATCTAATGAGCTATGATGTCCTCATACTAGAAGCCAACTTCCATGACGTATGAGATAAATGAAATGGAACTTTATACTGAGCACCGATAGACTAGCTATGAGCGGTGATGCCTTCTTTCGGGAAGGACAGAGGTTCACGTAACTCTCATGAGATGAGACTGTCCGGCATGCCGGGTATGGGTCTCCTTATATCTCCTAGTCTTCGAACCTATACTGCCAATATAGGGATCTGGCGGGGTTAAATTCCCATGTACGCTAGCATGTTATTGGGTCACTTTGGCCAGTGATTCCACCTCTTTTCGGTGTGGGGGAGACACTGGATTTCATGATGCTCACATGATCTATGTCGGTTAAAGTTAAAGTTCCCAATGAATGAATAAAGGCTAGCCTCAAATGATGCACATAATGAAATGAATAATACCAAAGGTGTTAGGATAGGATAATCAAAGGTGAGTTAGATTCAAGTAATGACATTAGGTCATTCTTGGTTATTGCACAACGAACCTAATGAAAGTCTTAAACTACATCCTAGGTATAGCTGGTGGTTACACTGGCCTATGAATGAAATGAAATGAAGTACGTATGAATGAATGAGGTAGACTCTGTGTCTGCTAATGAAGATTCCCTAGTTGAGGTCCCATCTGTTGAGCCCTCATTTATGGGATGTCTTAATGTCAAGTCCATGATTCCAAGGTCTCATGGCATATGAATGAATGATATGAAAGAAGTTATGTGCTACATGCAAAATGAACTGTATGCTATATGATATGTGCTATGTGTAAATGTTATGTGCTGTGTGCAAGTGTGAAAAGTATGATGAGGTATGTTATTCTCATGGCATCACTTTCCTATTCCAAATCTGGAAAGCTCACTGACTTTCCTAATCCAAATTTGGAAAGCTCATTTACTTTCCTAATCCCAATTTGGAAACTTTCCTAATCCCAATTTGGCAAGTCTACTGACTTGACTTCCAAAAATCATGTTGTTAGGAAAGAGCTATTCTTTCTCATGCATGTCCTTGGTGTGTGCTTGCATATACCCATACTTAGTACAAGTGTGTACTAACCCTATACAAACTCTACTATTTTAGGTGCAGGCAAAGGTGGGCGATAGTGCTACAGGATTATTGCAGCAGTTATCCGGACGTCCAGCATTCATCCGGTTTTGGTAGGTCCTCATGCTTTCGAGGGTGCTACTGTTTTATATTCTAGCTTAGTTTTAGAGTTGAGCTAGTGGAGCATGTTCCACTAGCGTTTCTTTCCTGTTTTTATTCAGACTATGTATTGGTGCCATTTTGGCAATTATACGCTTTATAAGAATTGAACTATTTCTTTCAGTTGCTTATCTCTTAATGTTAGATGGTTGATGGTGAACAATTACGTATTAATGAGAATGTTTGTATAAGTATGTTAGGAAACAAAAAGTTTCAAATATTTCCGCTAAAATTAACCTATGTAATGTAAGAATGACGTAAGTAGGCTTGTCTGCGACCTATGAGAGGTCAACAACGCCGGTCTCGTCTGGGGTCTAGATTCCAGTCGTGACAAAGTTGGTATCAGAGCATTAGGTTAAATTACAAAAATAATAAGTTCACATCAACCACATTGAGTAGTTTCTAAGTCGTGGTAGTGAAGTGCACCACTATCCTGAATTAGAGACTGTATGATGCATAGGAACATTTCCCTTCTTCTGATCTTATCGTGCTTTTCTGAATGTCTGAATTCTTGGTGTTATGAGCGTATCTAACATCAATTTTTGTTGTTTTCAGAGAATGAACCCTAGGAGGGCTATTGGTCAGAGGAGAGGAAGAGCATCTGCTGGGGGAAACCGAGTTCCACCCCAGGCTCCAGCTGAAGGAGTGGCTGTGCCAGTTAATCCTGCTGGGTTGACTGATGCTGAGGTAAGGGCATCTCTGGCCTAGATGGCACAGGCCATTACTATGCAGGCCCAGGCTATGACTTCACAGGTCAACCGGTAGGATGTTCAGAGGGAGAACCCACCGGTTCGTAGCATGGCTGACAGGCTGAGGGATTTCACGAGGATGAATCCTCCTATTTTCACAGGGTCTAGGACATCAGAGGATCCCCAGGAGTTTGTGGATGAGGTTCATAAGATCCTGGTGGCTATGGGAGCCACTGATATTGAGAAGGCTGAGTTGGCTTCCTATCAGCTCAAGGATGTTGCATAGACTTGGTGCAAGATATGGCAAGATAGCCGTGTCTTAGGTGGAGTTCCAGTCACATGGGAGCTGTTCAAGACAGCATTTCTGGAGAGATTCTTTCCCAGGGAGATGAGGGAGGCCAAGGTTGAGGAATTCATCAACCTTAAACAAGGCTCTATGACAGTCATGGAGTATTCCCTGAAGTTTGTTAAGCTGTCAAGGTATGTTATTTTCCCTAGTATTTAATAGCAAGAATGAGGATAATACTGAACTTTGTTGAAATCATCCAGGTATGCTACTTCCCTGGTTTCTAACAGCAGGGATGAGATGAGCAGGTTCCTCACAGGAATCAATGGAGACCTGGAGGAGGAGTGTCGATCTGCAATGCTCCATGATAATATGGATCTTTCCAAGTTGATGGTGCATGTCCAGCAGGTAGAGGACAGCTGCAGAAAGAGAGGTGTTCGTGATGCTAGGAAGCCTAGGACTCAAGATCAGGCAGGACCCAGTCATGGAGGCCACAGGAACAACTTTGGCGTCCGTGAGCAGCCAAGGTTCAAAAAGGGGCAATAGAGTTCTGGGAATTTTAATCCTCAGAGGAGTGCTACACCTAGAGGAGGCAGACCTGAGCCCAAGAAGGGCAATGGAGATGAGATGCAGCGTCCTAAGAAGAATTGTGCTAAGTGTGGCCGAGCTCACAGTGGAGAGTGCAGACAGGGCACTAATGCCTGCTTCGGTTGTGGTAAGAGTGCACACATGGTTAGAGACTGTCCACAAAACAGAGGTCAGGCTGAGGTAATACTCAGCCTAGGCCTAATCCACAGGGAGCAGCAGCAGCCGAGCCTCCTAAGAGGAACAGGTTCTATGCCCTGAAAGGCAGGGAGGAGCAGGAGAAGTCCGCTGATGTGGTCACAGGTATGCTGCAAGTGTTCTCAACTTCTGTTTATGCTTTACTTGATCCAGGGTCTACACTTTCCTTTGTAACTCCTCGGCTTGCTCTTACTTTTGAGATATTGCCTGAAGTTTTGCATGATCCTATAGTGGTTAGTACACCTTTAGGAGAAAATGTAAGAACTGATAGAGTATACAAGGATTGCCCAATAGTGGTGAGTGGTAGAACTATGTGTGTGAACTTGGTTGAGTTACCCATGCATGATTTTGATGTTATTCTTGGCATGGATTGGCTTCACAGTTGTTATGCTTGCTTGGACTGTCGTAGTAGAGTGGTGAGATTTCGCTTTCCTAATGAAGAAGAGTTAGTCTGGGAGGGGTACAATTTGAGTCGTCCTAACCCCTTGATTTCTAACCTTAAAGACAATAAAATGATGTCCAAGGGGTTATTGTGTCATCTTGTGAGTGTTAATGATATAGATCATGACATTCCTTCCATAGACTCAGTACCTGTAGTGAATGAGTTCTTAGATGTGTTTCCTGATAATTTACCTGGAGTCCCTCCCCTTCGAGAGATTGACTTTGGTATCGATTTAGAACCCGATACTAAACCAATCTCAATTCCTCCTTACAGAATGGCTCCAGCTGAACTCAAAGAGTTGAAGCTGCAGTTAAAAGATCTCACTGACAAGGATTTCATTCAGCCGAGCATATCTCCTTGGGGCGCTCCAGTGTTGTTTGTAAAGAAGAAAGATGGAACCCTTAGAATGTGTATCGATTATCGGAAGCTCAACAAAGTCACTATAAAGAATAAGTACCCACTCTCCAGAATAGATGATTTGTTCGATCAACTCCAAGGGTCTAGTTTCTTCTCTAAGATTGATCTTCGTTCAGGGTATCATCAGCTTAGGGTTAGGGATGGAGATATCCCAAAGACAGCCTTTCGTACCCGCTATGGTCACTATGAGTTTTTAGTCATGTCATTTGGTCTCACGAATGCACCTGCTGCATTTATGGATCTCATGAACAGGGTCTTCCGTGAATACCTTGACTCTTTCGTCATAGTATTCATTGATGACATTCTCATCTACTCTAAGACCAAGGAAGAGCATGAACAGCATTTGAGACTAACCTTGCAGGTACTTAGACAACATTAGTTGTATGCTAAATTCAGCAAATGTGAATTCTGGCTGAGATAAGTGACCTTCCTGGGTCATGTTGTGTCCGATCAGGGCGTGGAGGTGGATCCCAGGAAGACTGAGGCTGTGAAGAACTGGCCAAAGCCTCTTACTCCTACTGACATCCGTAGCTTTTTGGGATTGGCTGGTTACTACCGCAGGCTTGTGGAGGGCTTTTCTTCCATTGCTGCCCCATTGACAGCTTTGACTAAGAAGAAAGCCAAGTTTGAATGGATGGAGACTTGTGAGAAGAGTTTCCAGGAGCTCAAGGACAGACTCACTTCAGCCCCGGTGCTTACTTTGCCTAAGTGTGGTGAGAATTACACTATTTATTGTGATGCATCTAGGGTTGGTTTGGGTTGTGTTCTTATGCAGGTTGGTAAGGTGATAGCCTATGCATCCAGACAGCTCAAGGTTCATGAGAAGAATTATCCCACTCATGACCTGGAGTTGGCAGCTGTGGTATTTGCACTGAAGCTTTGGAGGCATTATCTGTATGGAGTGCATGTAGATGTGTTCACAGACCATAAGAGTCTCCAGTACGTGTTCACACAGAGGGAGTTGAATCTACGTCAGCGGAGATGGTTGGAGCTGTTGAAGGATTATGACATGAATGTGCACTATCATCCAGGTAAGGCTAATGTTGTAGCTAATGCTTTAAGCAGGATGAGCATGGGAAGTACAGCTCATGTTGAGGATGAGAAGAAGGAGCTGGTGAAAGATGTACATAGACTGGCCAGACTGGGTGTGCGTTTGGTTGACTCCACTAGTGGGGATGTTTCAGTTCATCCTAGTTCTGAATCATCCTTGGTAGTTGAAGTCAAGCAGGGTCAGCATCTAGATCCTGTGTTGATGGAGCTGAAGGACTCAGTGTTGATGAAGATGAATGAGTCTTTCTCTTTGGGAGGTGATGGCATACTTAGGTATCAGGACAGGCTGTGTGTGCCAGATGTGGATGATTTGCGGACCAGGATTGTTGCAGAGGCCCATGGTTCCAGATATTCTATACATCCAGGTTCCACCAAGATGTATTATGATCTCAAGCAGATTTATTGGTGGGATGGCATGAAGAAGGACATTGCAGAATATGTGGCCAAGTGTCCTAATTGTCAGCAGGTTAAGGCAGAGCATCTTAAACCTGGTGGTCTGACTCAGATTATTGAGGTTCCGACTTGGAAATGGGAGGCCATTAATATGGACTTCGTGGTTCAGCTTCTGAGGACTAGGAGGCAGCATCACTCTATATGGGTTATTGTGGACAGATTGACTAAGTCTGCCCACTTTATTCCTGTGAAGTCTACTTACAGAGCCGAGGATTATGTGAGACTCTACATTGATGAGATTGTGAGATGGCATGGGATTTCCTTGTCTATTATTTCAGACAGAGGAGCTCAGTTTACTTCTCATTTCTGGAGATCTTTCCAGAAGAGCTTGGGCACGCAGGTGAAGCTTAGCACTGCCTTTCACCCTCAGACAGATGGGCAGGCAGAGCGCACCATACAGACATTGGAGGATATGTTGAGATCGTGTGTGATTGACTTCAGAGGTAACTGGGATGACCATCTGCCTTTGATAGAGTTCTCGTATAATAATAGCTATCACTCCAGCATTGGGATGGCACCGTTCGAGGCACTGTATGGTAGGAGGTGTAGATCTCCAGTTGGGTGGTTTGAGGTTGGAGAGTCATCCATTTTGGGTCCGGAGATCATTCATGAGGCCTTAGAGAAGGTCAGAATGACTAGGGGTAGTATCGTAATTACCCTAAATATATAATTAATTAATTATTTAATAAAGTGAAGGGGCAATTTGGGGAGAGAGAGCCGAAATTGGCCCTTTGAGTGAAATCTTGCTCCACCCGGGTTCGAACCTAGGTGGGAGCAATGATTTAACTTGATTTATTTTATTTAGTGAATTAATTTAATTAATTAATATTTAATTGCTGATTTAATAAAAAGGAAAAGTCAAATTTTTATTTATTAATTATTATTTAATCCTAATTTGACTAAGTCTCTCCCTTATCTCCTAATCCTAAGCCAACTCTCCCACACGTTTCTCACTCTCTTTACTCTCATTCACGCTCTACCTCAACCAAAAGAAAAGAAGAACAGAATGCTAAAGTTCATCAAGAACTTCAAATCTAAAAACTCAAAAGCAGAATAATCTTAAAAACGAAAGGTAAAAATCAATTTCTCGACGGAGTTTGCTTGTTCTTCCGGTGGTGAAACTTTGGATTTGTGGGGAATAGGCAGCGTGGTTTAGTCATCTTTTGAAGAACTTCAGGTATGGGTTCTTCTCTCTTGGTCCCTTTCCCAAGAGGCCCCTCACTATTCAAGTAATTCAATCCGAAAACTAAGTTGTTCCCCATTGCATGCCCTTGTCCCTAGCTCCCAAATGACTTCGTAAGTTGGGTATTTTGTGCTGGTAGATTTAGGCATGTATGATGTTCTTATGTTGAATGTAAATATGTATGTGCATGATGTTTCGAAATTGATGACTAAGGTGTAATCAAAAAAAATTCGTATGTGAGTACACTTGGGCATTGATGTTTAGTCACTGTTTTGGAGAGGTAAAAAGGCATGTTATTGCTTGTGTTTTTGTGCTAAACTTATGCCTAATATGTTGTTCATATGGTGTGTGAAATGGCAAGTTTTGAGTGTAAACGTTGTGTTAAATATACTCCCTAAACCACACCTAAATAACGTACTAAGTAGTTGATGAAATGCCCTAAGAAACTAGCATGAAAAGTTGAGTTAAGGAAGGTGAGAATTGTGAAAAAATTTCCAGATTTGTGTACTCAAAAATGAGGATCAAATCTGAGTTTTTAAGAGGAAATAAAATAGGTGAGGTCAATGGTAATTGAAGCCAAGACCTCACATGACCAAGGGGCTGAAAAATTTAAAAGAAAATGTAAGGGGGCTAAGGGGAATCGAACCCCTTAGCTGCTGTTGACGCAAGGAAATAAAAAAAAAGAGAATGGGGCTAGGGGGAATCGAACACGCAATGCTGGGGAAAGAAAGAAGAGGAAAAATAAAGAAAAAACAAAAGTGAGGCGTGGGAATCGAACCCACGACCTCAAGGCTGAAAATGGAGAGGGGCGAAAATGATTAACAAAGCAAGTGAGGTTGTGGGGGTTCGATCCCACGACCTCACTGTCAAAGACCCTTAGCATAGCGAAAATTAAATAAAAATTAGGAGGCTGTGAGGGTTCGAACCCACCACCTCACAGCCCCTAGCGAAATTGAATTAAAAATAAGGAGGCTGTGGGGGTTCAAACCCACAACCTCCCTATTTCTGCGAATTAAATGACAAAGAAATAAAAGAGGCTGTGGGGATTTGATCCCACAACCTCTTGGTTTAGGCGAGAATGGGCTAAATGATGTTAATAAATATAAAAAGGGGTTGTGGGGGTTCAAACCCACAACCCTTCGGCCAACTTAGGAGTATTATTAAGGAGAAAATTAATCCTTCAATGTTAATATTGAGATTTAATTTAGAGTTATAATATTATGAATATTAGAAATAAAATCAATGAAAAATATAAATGATATCCAATTGATTCAAGACTTGGGTTTCCTTGCCCAAACTTCCGTATTGATACATAAGTCATACGTGAATAAAATATCCAAGAATAATGCCACATGCTTAGATCGAAATCAAGATCTTGGCATACATACAAGATGCATAAGTTTTTGTATCACATAATCTTAGAAAGATATGAATCACTTAGACGAAATATGAATGAAGCCTCATGGCTTGTATGTATAGACACATAAGTCTAACATACGTTCAAAAGTAAGTGAATCTAAGAAGTATGTAATGAAATGATGAACCCTAGAAGGGTTAAGTATGAGTGTAAGATAATGAAGAGACCAGTCTCTATGAACACTCTAATGAAGGTATTGAGCTTAACACACTTAATACTAATGATGAGATGAGAAATCATCTAATGAGCTATGATGTCCTCATACTAGAAGCCAGCTTCCATGACGTATGAGATAAATGAAATGGAACTTTATACTGAGCACCGATAGACTAGCTATGAGCGGTGATGCCTTCTTTCGGGAAGGACGGAGGTTCACGTAACTCTCATGAGATGAGACTGTCCGGCATGCCGGGTATGGGTCTCCTTATATCTCCTAGTCTTCGAACCTATACTGCCAATATAGGGATCGCGGGGTTAAATTCCCATGTACGCTAGCATGTTATTGGGTCACTTTGGCCGGTGATTCCACCTCTTTTCGGTGTGGGGGAGACACTGGATTTCATGATGCTCACATGATCTATGTCGGTTAAAGTTAAAGTTCCCAATGAATGAATGAGGCCAGCCTCAAATGATGCACGTAATGAAATGAATAATACCAAAGGTGTTAGGATAGGATAATCAAAGGTGAGTTAGATTCAAGTAATGACATTAGGTCATTCTTGGTTATTGCACAACGAACCTAATGAAAGTCTTAAACTACATCCTAGGTATAGATGGTGGTTACACTGGCCTATGAATGAAATGAAATGAAGTACATATGAATGAATGAGGTAGACTCTGTGTCTTCTAATAAAGATTCCCTAGTTGAGGTCCCATCTGTTGAGCCCTAATTTCTGGGATGTCTTAATTTCAAGTCCATGATTCCAAGGTCTCATGGCATATGAATGAATGATATGAAAGAAGTTATGTGCTACATGCAAAATGTATTGTATGCTATATGATATGTGCTATGTGTAAATGTTATGTGCTGTGTGCAAGTGTGAAAAGTATGATGAGGTATGTTATTCTCATGGCATCACTTTCCAATTCCAAATCTGGAAAGCTCACTGACTTTCCTAATCCAAATTTGGAAAGTTCATTTAATTTCCTAATCCAAATTTGGAAACTTTCCTAATCCCAATTTGGCAAGTCTACTGACTTGACTTCCAAAAATCACGTTGTTAGGAAAGAGCTATTCTTTCTCATGCATGTCCTTGGTATGTGCTTGCATATACCCATACTTAGTACAAGTGTGTACTAACCCTATACAAACTCTACTATTTTAGGTGCAGGCACAGGTGGGCGATAGAGCTACTGGATCATTGCTGCAGTTATCCGGACGTCCAGCATTCATCCGGTTTTGGTAGGTCCTCATGCTTTCGAGGGTGCTACTGTTTTATATTCTAGCTTAGTTTTAGAGTTGAGCTAGTGGAGCATGTTCCACTAGCGTTTCTTTCCTGTTTTTATTCAGACTATGTATTGGTGCAATTTTTGCAATTATACGCTTTATAAGAATTGAACTATTTCTTTCAGTTGCTTATCTCTTAATGTTAGATGGTTGAAGGTGAACAATTACGTATTAATGAAAATGTTTGTATAAGTATGTTAGGAAACAAAAAGTTTCAAATAATTCTGCTAAAATTAACCTATGTAATGTAAGAATGACGTAAGTAGGCTTGTCTGCGACCTCTGAGAGGTCAACGACGCCGGTCTCGTCTGGGGTCTAGATTCCAGTCGTGACAAATATAATCAAACTAGGTTATAAATATTTATGTGAAATATCACACATATTTTCATGTTGTTTGTGGTAACCAAATATGTGCATAATTATGGAATTACATACAAAATAAACTAGAAGTTTATTGAAATAAACATTAGTTGACATGGCCGGTTGATGACCATCCCGGTTCAAATATGATACGAAATAAATGAGAAATCATGTGGTTATTTATATTGAAGAAATAATAAATTCTTCAAAATTTCTCTTGTGTTGTTTGTTCTCATGATAAAATTATCATTACACCAGCTAAGGTTGAGATTATATCTCCTGAAATATTGAAATGTATAAAAAGATAAATATGGGCCCGTTCACCTGCCATGTGAACTATTTACTATTATATAGGTGCATCGATATTATGGTCACATGTAATTTATTATCAAATTGCAATTTGATTTTTTCAAAGGTTGTTTGCTCGAATTGATAAATCAAGAGTACATTTCAAATTATAAAACTATATTGATAATATTGGTATATATCCAAGTGGTTTAAGCAGAAATTATATGCCTCCCATTATAGTTGAAACATTGGCTATGAGAACAATATTCTCGAGATTTTGTATGAGATGTGTTATTTAAAATGTAGGAACACTTGTACGTATCAAGCCAACAAGGTTCCCTATCACAATTAGTTCAGGGCCAAGAACAAAATAATTCTCATTTAGAAATTTAGATGTGTGATATATTATTTCATTGCTCCAACATTACAGAATGCACAAAGATGAGTCCCCAAATAAGGTTAGGTGAATGTTAGATTCTGTAGCAAATGGAAAATAAGTTATACGTAATGAATTATTATTGGTATGATCATCATTCAAGAGATAATTTAAGTCAATTGTCAGATGCATTTTCTGACCTATATTATATTCCAGTTATAAATGCTCAAACAAAAAGTTCTTGAAGGACATAACTTATGGCAAGCCAAAAGCGTGATAGATAAATCGATTCGAAATATGAAACTTCTTGAAGAAGATGACAAATGATCAAGATGGTCACAACAATGAGGCAATTGTTTTAGAAATAACACCATGACATAACACTTTATAAAACCTTGGCAAAGGTTTAGGTGTACCTGAAAATGATGAAAAAATTAAGAGAGCACAACAAGTTATGACATATTAGAATCGATATCGAATAACGGTTGATGATATTTTTAACATAATATAGCGCTCAAAATTATAAATGATCATGAGGAAACAGTGTAGACAGATAAATGATTGGTCAAAGAAAATACAATTCAAATATATTTTATTTCGCTTACAAAGTGATGTTCTGAACTTATTTTGTCCATATAATAAGGTATAATGTCAGTGGGTACAAATAAATATTGTGCCATAAGTAAAATCGTAAAATATTAAAGTACGACTTGTGCATTAAAAATAAAGAATTTTCACAAAAATCCTAACATTGTTTTATGGAGATGTATTCTCCTAAGGTGGATGCAATGAGATTACTTTTAGTCTGACAATATATAAAAAACTTGAATACGCATTTTCATTGAATAGTACCCCAATTGTTGTGAGATCGCTTCTTTTAAAGATCAATTTCGATCTCATTAAAATGGTACCAAAGTACCATGTCATACTACAAAAGGAACACCAATTACCAACAAAACAATTTGTTGATAAATTGATCAAATTAATTGACAAATTTAGTTACCAACCAAATGTCAACTTATATTAATTTGATAAACACCCAAAGATGTTGTTACAAAATTTTGAAACATGAACCTGAAATCGTCGTTGGTAAATTTTTTAACTAGTTTTTGGTTAGTATATCGTTAGTAAATATTTTTCTTCATTATTCGATTTCATTGGTAATACGTCGATAATTATAGTAACAAATGTCTAATAGTAAAACTTTTTCGGTGTCCTGTACGTACATTAGAGCCTTACTAAATTCGGATTCACGCCGGGAAGTGACAGATTGTGGGGGTAAAGCGCTCTCTTACAAAAGCGACTCCGTACCCAAGAGAAATCGAACCCGAGACCTCTTGATTAAGGATAAAGAAGTACTTACAACTCCACCACAACCCTTTTTGGTAATTATTTTAAATACGTTAGTATGATTATTTGTTTTTCATAAAAATTTACTAATTGATTGTTAGTTTGTTGGTAATATATCATTCAAGCTCAATGTTAGGCTAGTAATTGATTGACAATATGTTCAAAATATTATTAACTAAATGATTATTCAATAGTAAAATATACACTAAAAAAGAAACCTCAATTACCAACAACAAAAAATTGTTGGTAAATTGATCAAATTGGTCGGCAAATTGAGTTACCGACCAAATGCAAACTTGTATTAATCTATTGCTAAAAAGCTCGTCGGTAAATATTACTAACTGATTTTAATTTGTTGGTAAACTTACCAACCAAAAATCAGTTGGTAAACACCCAAAATGTTGTTACAAAATCTTGAAATATGGCCCTGAATTTTCGTTGGTAAATTTACCAACTAATTTTTGGTTAGTATATCGTTAGTACCTTTAGTAACTAATTAAAAAGGAGTTGGTAAATTTTTTTCTTCATTTTTCTATTCATATATAAGTAATTGGTTGGTAATTTTAGTAACAAAAAATTTGTGTTGGTTATTTGTCAATATATTTTAAATACTTTTTTTATTTTATTTTTTGGTTTTCCATCCGGTGTTCGGTACCCACATTGGAGCCCGACTAAATCTGAATTCACGCCGGAAAGTCCCACATTGGATGGTAAAACACTCCCTAACAAAGATGATTATGTACCCAACGGGAATCGAATCTGAGACCTCTTGGTTAAGGATGCAGAGTACTTACCACTACACCATAACTCTTGTTTGTAATAAATTTTAAATACGTTAGTATGATTATTTATTTTTCTAATAAATTTACTAATTGATTGTTAGTTTATTGGTAATATATCATTCAAGTTCAATGTTAGGTTAGTAATTGATTGACAATATGTTCAAAATATTATTAACTGAATGATTATTCAATAGTAAAATATTTATTAATTTATTGCATTTAAAAATCTAAGAACACGAATATAAATCCAAAAATATTAATCAATGCAAAATCTATGATAACAAGTTAAATTAATCTGAATATGACACATATCATTATATCAAAAAAAATAATTTCAGCACGTTTACCAAAAATATTGACAAAATCTAAATTTTGACCAAAACTTAAAAGTTAAAACGTCTAACAATACAAACTGAAAATGAAAGCCTCAAAACCTGAAACAATCATCATGTTAGATATAAAAATGACATTTTGAAGCTAATCGAGCTGACAAAATTTTCATCAGAGCACGTTTACAAAAATACTAAGAAAAATCAAAATTTTCTCAAAAGTTAAAAGTTAAATTGCCTAACGGTACAAACTGAATATGAAAACCTCAAAATTCAAACCAGTCATCCTATAAAGCGAAAAAATGACCTTCCAGAGCTAATCGCGCTGACGAAATTCAAATTTGAGCATGTTTCCCAAAAAAATTGACATAATTCAAAATTTTGCCAAAAGTTAAACGTTAAAACGGTTAACGACACAAACTAAAAATTAAAGTCTCAAATACCGAACCAACCATCTAATGACATAAAAACTGAACTTATATGCTAACTACGACGACAAAATTTCAACTCGAGCACGATTACCAAAAATATTGACTAAAGTGAAATTTTGGCCAAAACTAAAAGCTAAAATGCCTGACGACATAAACTAAAAACGGAAGCCTCAAAACCCAAACCCTCTATCTTATTACATCCAAAATGACTTTTCGCATCTAACTGCACTGACGAAATTCTTATCTGGGCACGTTATCAAATATATTGACCAAAGTTCAATTTTTGGCAAAATTTATACACCTAACGGCACAAAGTAAAAATAAAAGTCTCAAAACCCAAACCAACCATTCTACTAGATAAAAAATGACCTTTGGAGTTAATTACTCTAACGAAATTCTCATCTGAGCACGCTCACAAAAATATTGAACAAAGTCAAATTTTGGCCTAAACATAAAATTTAAAACACCTAACGGCACAAACAAAAAAAGAAAGACTCAACACATGAACCAACCTTCCCGTTAGATAAAAAATAACCTTTCAAAGCTAATGAAACTGACGGAGTTCTAATTTGAGCACATTTACCAAAAATATTGAACAAAGTCAAGTTTTGATTAAAAGTTAAGTTAAAACGCCTAATAACACAAACTAAATATGAAAGCCTCAATACTAGACGCTGATTTACCAAAAAATTTAACTTCAATTGGTAAATTTACCAATTAAAATATAAGTTAGTAATTAATAATTTACCAATAAATTTTATCAGAGTTGGTAATAGTTACTATTCAACTAAACATTCATATGTAATATTACCAATTAATAATTAATATGTTGGTAAATTTACTAATGGATTAGTGATCGGTTGGTATATTACTAACTATTTTAATGGTGTGAGTAATTTACTAACTACAATCTTTATTCCTCGGCATAATTTTCAACTAATTTGATATTGACTGGCAAGTTTACCAACAAATTACATTTCGTTACTAATTACCAGAACATTTATATTTGGCTGGTAAATTTAGCAATACAATCTTGTCGTTGGTAAATTTTCTGTTAGTAATTCTATGTTAATAAATTATATAAATAATTTTTATCATATTCACCACCCGATATATACTTCGTTGGTCATATTACCAACAAAAGGTGTGCGTTAGTAATATTTCTGTTGGTGATCCATTGATAGAAGGTTGCTAAATTTAGCGCCATTTTTTCTCGCCGTATTTACCAACTAATACTTAGTTAGTAAGATTTATGTTGGTAATCTGTTAGAATTTTGTTGTTAAATTTTAAAATATTATTCGGTTAGAAATATGTTGGTCATTTGTTAGTAGAATACTAACCAACTAAAGTTGTTAGTAAAATCTGTTGGCAATTTGAGGGTTTTTTGTAGTGATATACTCCCTCCGTTCCATTTTATGTGGCACTATTTCATTTTTGGTCACTCCCAAAAAGAATATCACATTTCCTTATATGATAAGTATTTAAAGGTACAATTCCTCTTTTACCCTTGTTGGTCCCACTTAATTTTAGACATAGTACTCTAATACATTTATGAGTAGAGAGAAAAGTGAATTTACTTTTTTGAAGGGCAATTTGGTAAACATTTCAAAGTCTTCATTATTTCTGAAATTTCATGATTGGTCCAATATTTCCACATAAAATGGAACAGGGGGAGTATTAATTTATTGCATTTAAAAATCTAAGGGCATGAATATAAATCCAAAAATATTAATATCAATTTTATCAATCATATCTGAATGAAATAATTAATCTCAATATGACACATATTTGTTACGACCGGGGAGCACCCCCTAGAAGTAACACGGCGTACTTGACCTCACAGAGGTCTTATACAAGCCATTAGATATTTTTTATTGCATAATCGTAAAAATAGCAGAAAATTTAAAACTTTTCATAGCACATAATATGCTAGAATCATCACTTCATATTTACATAAAATATCATAATACATAATTAGACTCTAAGACTCGTTTGTCATCTTAAGACACAACTCAATAGAATAGAATAGGGACACGACCCTTAACAACATAAAATATAAGTCTAATGTAATACTCCAAAAGTCTAAAGCCTAACCTAGAGACTAACATGAGATTCTAAGAGTTGTAACAGTGTTTTAAAGACAATTGTAATGTATATAAGTCATTTAGGAAGTTTTAGAATCAAAACGTCAAGGAACGTCCATGACATCCGGAAACTAGTCCAAGAGGTACTAGCGTGCCTTAGTCTATTTGACAAAGTTTTAGGTGTCGGAATTCAATGAAATTTGGTGGTAAGGTGTCTAACACGTATTAGAATTGATTTATATTCGAAACTTCTGGGTACGACTCCCCAAGGACCAACCAAAAGGTCCTTGAGGAGGACCCTTGCAATTTGGCAAAAAGCTGTCAATTGGACAGTGCTCACCTACGACCACAGTCGACGAGGCGTGGTTGGATCAACGGGGCGTCGATGCCTCCGTCGACCAACACTTAAATATTTTTTCCAAGGACACGTTTGGATAAATCTCTGTCGTAAACCACAGATGTGCAGGACAGAGGGGGGCAAGGACGTAGGTTGACCTAGGAACCGTCGATCGAGGTCTCGTAGGTCCTGCCACTGTTTTGTTGTTTTGTTTTAATTATTTCATTTAATTAGTTAAGTGGTTATTTAGTTAATTAAGGGTTAGGGGAGGTTCAATTAAGTTAATTAAGGACCTCTATATAAAGACCTAGCCTAATTAAACTAAACCTAACTCTCATAATTCCCAAAACCCAATTGATATTCCTTCTCTCTTCTTTCTCTCTCCCGAATAGAAGAACTCCATTGAAGGCTACGTCAAGGTCTAAGGGCTTCAATAAGGGGTATTTTCTCCATCAAACTTCATCAATTAGCAAGGTATAAGATTCCTTTCACCTTTGGGATCTCTTTCCCCAAAGGGTTCCTCCAAATTGATTTCAACAAGAAGAGTTTTCAAGTGGGTTTCTTACGAATTTGTCTTTCTACATTGCCTTGTTTATGATTTGTTTAGATAATTATGAATAGATTATGATGCATTGTAAGTCAATTATGCTAGTTCTTGGTTAATTATCCTAGGTTGTGAAGTAGATCATGAATTTGACCTAAGTTCCTAACCCTAGGCTATGAACTAGTGATGAATTGTTGTGTAGTGATTCAATTGACTTTATTATTGTGTTGATTAATATTGTGTGATGATACTACACCCATTGTTGGGTTGAATTGGATGTTTGATGGTAAAACCTTGATGATAGCTTGTGAAGGAGATTGGGGTAAGTCTTGTGATCTCAATTCTTTACTTCAGTTCTGATTACTTGTGTTTAGTGATGAAGTTATATTGAAGTATACCTTATGATACAATTGATTAGGGTTGGTATGATGTCGAATTAAAATGTCTTGAATTATGGTTTGTGAGTTGTTGGATAAGATGTAAATGTTATAAGGAGGGTGATAACTTACAAATGTGCCTTATTATAATGTGATATGTAAATGTGCTAACCTCACATGTGTGATTTGAAATGAAAGGATAATACTCATGCAATTCCTATTAAGCTATGATGATGATTATATAAGGATAGACCCTATGATCTAAACTAATTTATGATGTTTAATAAAGACTCAAAGATATTTCAAAAGGGACTCTAGCTTAGCACCGAGTGAACTAGTGTGAAGAGTGTCCCTTCCCATATAGGAAAGGTAGGATCACTAATGTACTCATGAGATCGAAGACTATAATGCATGTATCATAAAGAGGGTCCCAACTAAATCTCCTAGTTCTTGAACTATGTTGCCCCCATAGATTTACTAACTAGTGGATCCACATAGATGCTATGTTCATGTTTTGGTACTACCTTGGCAAGTAGTCCGCCTTCTTTTGGTGTAGGGTTCCATGACACCGAATTCCACATTAGCTCATGTGGTCTATGTCGGTTAAGGTAAGATGTTCCCAAAAGGTAAAAAGAAGTAATGAAGTGAACTCTAACTAGGATGACCTAAGGGGTTTAGCTTAGTCTAGGTAGGGGTATGGGACTCTACCTATACATTTCACTAGTTAGCCTTGAAGGAAGTCTTAGAAGGATGTTCTTATGTATGTATATGCTTATAAATGTAAATGGTATGTATATGATGATCTTACATGTTAATGACATTATGTGATGTGGTTTCATTTATGAACATGTGTTTGGTTTGTGTTGCTAAAGTATGATGATGTTTACTTTTAAAGATATAGTATGTGAAGTTGGGCATTTCTTATGGTTCTTGTTGGGTTTACTTGGTTGAGTGAGGTTATGGGGCCTTGCTTAGTCATTGAACTAGTGGACTTAATGGGGGTTCATGAGTCATAGTCTTGCTTTGGTTATGATGCTATGAACTCTTAACATGCTTGTTGATATTATAACTTGATGATAGAGTTGTCTTGATTATGTGCTCAATTATGTTGATATGCATGTTGGCTTGACTAGACCTAGTATTGTTGGTCTTGTGATGTACATGTCTTGACTTGATGAATATTATTGACTTGTATTGGTTCTTGAATGTGCATAAGGCTTTTCAAAGTGACTTTGCGTGTTTTTTAATAAATGTCCCTTTTAAGCATGATTTCTATGTTGTGTGTGCATATGGTCCTATACTTAGTACAAGTGATGTGCTAACCTCATTTCTCCTTTTGTTTCCCAACATTTTAGGTTCCGGTCGTTGAAGGGTTCGTGACGACTTTTGAAGGAAAACTTGGATTCTCATTCCCCAAGTTGGGTAGGTCCTCACCACTTCGAGGAAAATGCCACTTTCTAGCATTGGATGTTGATTAGTCTTAAAGACACTTTGTTCATTCTCTTTCATTTGAGTACTAAGATTGTATAGCCTATTTGTGGTTTTTATTATATTGATGTATGGGTTATTCCCAATTGTTATACTCTTGTTTAGATGGTTATGATATGAGACATCCATTTTTAGACTATATTGTATCTTACATATATATATGTGTGTGCCATAAAATTAGAAGACTGTAATCTTCTTATACGAAGTATGTATGTATACTCGATATGAATATATTATGTGTATGTGAAAGGCCTATGTAAACCTCGTGATAGATATAGAAGAAAAGTTTTAAATTTTCCGCATTTTTAACCTATGAATGTAATGATGAATGCTAAGAGGCTAGTCCTAGTCCTATCCAAGAACGACGACGCCGGTTACTTCTAGGGGGTACTTCCCGAATGTGACATCTAAGTTATTACATAAACTTAAAGAACATCTTGACATAGGCAACCCTTGAATCATAAGGGTCCCTTTACTTGAACTTGGGAGATCTATCCATGCCTCCACTTAGGAGACATCCTCTAACCATCAACCTACACTTTGTGTAAAAAGATGAAGAAGAATGGTATTAGTACAAGAATGCACTAAGTATGACAATTATGAAAAAACATGAATTTAAAGAGGACATTTCATTTGAAATCATGCAACATATAATTTTATTAAACTTTATGAACATTTGCATAATAACCACAACATAGTTCACATACATCATATAGACATGTACATTACTCATAATAGCGCATTAAGCAATTTATCATCTTTGAGGCATATTCAGTACATACAATACATTACCTCTCTTTTATCTTACTTCTTTCCTTAAGCAACCCTAAAGTGTACTTAGTACAATGCATCAACTTAAGGTCTCCTAAGATAGTTTTTCTTAGATATGCTTCATAAACACCACCACACATATTCACAAAGTCATAAGCACATCATATACATAACTTCACATAAGAACCGTCACCTAAGACAACCCCCAAGTCACACTAGTGCAATGTGTAGGTAGCATCCCATAATACTACTTACACCAAGTGTTCCTAAGAAGGCACCCTAGACTAGGCATAAAACTTTCATTTATCACTAATATAAGGCCACATTCCTCATAACATCATAGAAGGACTCATGCACTTACTACAACTTTAATCCGAACTCATTTAGTTCATATCACAGGTAAATCACCCTCATAACCCCTTCACAAGCTTACTTGTGCAATGTACACATGGAGTCTCATACCCCCACATATACTAAGTAAACTCATTTAGAAGTCCTAAGTGCAATTTACATGCATATTCATAATTCATGTCTTGACGTAGCAAAGTCACTTAAGATGCACTCATTCAATTCATACATAACATAAGTCATCATTTCATGAAAGTACTAATCTTATCCTTTCTTGTAGTTTACTAATGCAATGCATGGGTATGGTCCATAGTCCTACCTATACTAAGTAACCTCCTATAGGAGTTATGATTAGAGTCCATAATCTTATCTTAGTTCATTTCTTAACTTTCTGGAGACATATCAATTACCGACATAGACCATGTGAGCTACATGGAATCCGGTGTTCTACTCCCACACCGAAAAGAGAGGGTACTACTTGCCAAGGTAGGACCATCATATATATAGCTATTCTAGTAGATCCACTTAGCTAAAACCTATGGGGGAACGTAGTTATGGAACATGGAGATTGCTAGTAGAAACCTTGACTTTCTAGACATGAGGTTCCCATCCCATGAGACAACATCTATGTTGGGAACCCGGACTTGCTAAAAGTGAAGGTTCTCTTGTGGGAAGTCGGACTTGCTAAACGTTAAGCCTCACTCTCATTTGTCGTGTTCACTCAGTGCTAGGCTCAAAATCCCTTTTAAAATATATTTAAGCCTTTAATGCATTAGTTCATAAAGAAGGCTTTAGGAGCTTGCTCCTTCATACATCATATTTCTCAGGATTCTAAGATGAGAATGTCCTTTCATCATAGACCCTACTTCATGTGAGAATGTCCTTACACATAAGTTTACCATTCATACAATCATGTGTGTGTGCATACATATGTGAGATCTACCTTCACTAGACACACATGTTCATAACTTCATTAATCATATACTTACACGCATAGTAATAGGTAATGATGCATAGGAGAACTATCCTTTCCTTAGTCATCATGAATCTACCCTACTCATAGATATGCATGAAGTGTGTGCGTGTAATTGGTCAACGTGATCACATAATGGTTATAACATAACATTGAGGAAGTCACCCTCAAAAGATCACAACACATGTACAACATTATTCAAGTCTCAAGTCATGCAAATATAGAGTATTAAGGACTATAGACTACACACACTCACATTACATCATAGGAGACAAGAACATATTCAACATTAGAATAGAAGACTCTTAACATATTCTGATTACACATTCATATAGGGTTCATATAGGTAGGGGCCATTCTACAAGAGTATTCATCATCATTATCCATATAGACCACACCTAACCCTAACAGGATCATCACAGATCCACAACATGATCCACACACCTAAATCCTGCAACTAGTGTGGAAGGCTATACATATAACTTCACACAACATCAATTCACTTAGACATGATACTAGAATCAAGGCTACACCCTTCAACTTCCTAAATATGGAAATCATCATATCAATTCATCGTGTATCGAATGCCTTCAAGGACAGAATCATAACACATAAACATGTACAAGAATGTAAACACTGCCACCATAAGTGGACCATACCAATCATCACAATTCAATATATATTTTAAGCTAATTAGAGGAAATAGGCCAACTTACCAAATCTCCAAGAAAATGATCATCATTGATCGATTCTCCATAATTCATAATCAATTGATATATATAAGACTAGGATTAATCAATATACTATAATCTAATAACAATTAAATCATAATCTAATCAAGATCACAAGACGCATAACATATCATAATTTGAGAGGATAAAGAGATCATTGGTTCTTCATGGATTTGGATTTAAAATCATGTTAAAACCATATATTAATCACCTATTCACTATTAAAATGCTTTTGAAATCACTTTAATAATTAACTCATGGCTAGATTGAAAGATGGGATTTTTGACTTTAGAATCATGTTTGAAAACCTTTGAAAGAACTCCTTAGATGAAAGAGTAACTAAGGATGAAGGGTTACAATAACTTCTACATTAGAAAGCCCACGAAAATCTGAAAAGAAAGATCCAAGAATCCACCTCCATAGCTTGTTCTTGAACTTGGTCTCCAATGGAGGTTTTAGAAAATTTGGAAAGAAGAGAGTTTTTGGATTTTGGATTTTCTTATTAGGTGTTGGGGTTTTGACTTGGGAAAGGGGTTAAATAGGACATAAAAAAATTTATAACCGACTCCAAAAGTTACCAAAATACCCCATACTTATTTGGACTTTTAGACATGTCAAACTTGACTTTAAAACGATGCAACCGATTCTAGGAAGTGGCTGCGCGTCGCAGAGGCAGCTCCTTATCTTGCCTCACATAATTTTTGATACAGTGAGCCTTGTGTTGGTGCAAAGAACAGTCAGACAAAGTGTCAGGCGCGCGACGCGTGAGTGGCTCCACTTTCTTGCTGTTGCAGGCTGCCATGGGCAGCTTCCTTGTCCAACGTTTGGGTCCTCCTCGGGGGCCCTTCGGGTGGTCCTCGGGGAGTCGTACCCAAACGTTTTGACCCTTAACATGCATATTAAGATACTAGGGTCACCTATACTGTTTTTAAACTCCAAAAAACACATATAACCAAGGCAAACATACAAGGACACACTAGTACGACTAAAGACTAACTTTCGAACGTCTTGGACGTTCTCGGATGTTTGACCTCCAAACCTCTTCAAATCAACTATACATGTTGTAAAACACTTTATTTACATGTTAATAACCTTTTTAGACACATGTGAGGCTCTATCTACCTTAGTTCAATTTGAGGGTCTTGACAATATCATTGTTTTAAAAACATCTGTTCGAACTCGCCTCGGGGCTCGCCCTGGGGCGGGACTCTAAAAAAATGCCCAGAAACTCAACTACGGGGCTTAGATGTGTAAGACTTATGCCCTAAGAGCCAGATTGTACACCCTAAGCACGTCCAACGCTCAGGGCTCGCCTAATAGATCTTACATAAATTATGTGTTAAAATCTTTAGTTAACATTGTTGACCCTCGTAATTTTTGAATAATTGAATGATACTTAATAATTTTTTAATCTATAGAGATAAGAAGATTGTGAGTAACTTAAATAACAAGTTGTAGTATTGGATCTTTACTATTTGGTAACATTGTGCAGGTAATTGTTTAGTACGTAACATTTCTTTTAAAAATACATAGTGAAATTTTACTTTTTCACTTATCATTGGTCTTCATAATTTTGTTATATATCTCAAAATTATCACATTTTATTTAGTTATTTGAAACTAATTTGATATTTATTCATGATAGAGTAATGTTTTTATTATAATAGTAGTAAGTTTTATTGATTATTTTCTTTTAGGGGGGTAAATTGTATAGTATAACAAAAAAATATTTTTAGAAATAATGATTCTTTTATTATTAAAAAGTTAAGATATTAGATTATTTATAATAGTATAATCATGTGAGAAGTTGAGTTTCCTTAATTATATTTGTTATTATCTCAAACTATTGATGTATTATTTTTTATAATTTTGTGTTATTATATTATTATACTATATTTTAAATTAAAAATTTAAAGATCCGTAGGGCTTATGCCCCACGTCTCGAGACTTACGCATCGCCCTATACTAAGCAAAACGCATCGCCTCATGCCCCGCCTTTTAAAACACTGACACATATCATTATATCAAAAAATTTAATTTGAGCACGTTTACCAAAAAATTGACAAAATCTAATTTTTGGCCAAAACTTAAAAGTTAAAACGCCTAACAACACAAACTGAAAATGAAAGCCTCAAAACCTGAACCAACCATCCTATTAGATATAAAAATGACCTATCGCGCTAACAGAATTCTCATTAGAGTACATTTACAAAATATGTTAAGCTAAGTCAAATTTCGTCCAAAAGTTAAAAGTTACAACGCCTAACGGTATAAACTGAATATGAAAACCTCAAAATCCAAACCAACCATCCTATAAGACGAAAAATTACCTTCCAGAGCTAACCTCGCTGACGAAATTCAAGTTTGAGCATGTTTCCCAATAAAAATTGACCTAATTTAAATTTTAGCTAAAAGTTAAAAGTTACAACGCTTAATGACACAAATTGAAAATAAAAGTCTCAAAACTCGAACCAATCATCCTATGAGACCAAACCTGAACTTATATGGCTAAGTGCGGTGATAAAATTTCAATTCAAGCACGATTATAAAAAACATTGACTAAAGTGAAATTTTAGCCAAAACTTAAAAGTTAGAATGCCTAACGGCACAAACTAAAAACAGAAGCCTCTATCTTATTACATCAAAAATGACCTTTCGCATCTAACTGCACTGATAAAATTCTTATATGAGCACGTTTGTCAAATATAATGACCGAAGTTAAATTTTGGCCAAAATTTATAAGTTAAAACACCTACCAGCACACACTAAATATGAAAGCCTCAGAACCCGAACCAACAATCCTATTAGATTGAAAATGACCTTTGGAGTTAATTACACTGACAGAATTCTCATCTCAGCACATTCACAAAACTCTTGACTAAAGTCATATTCTGGCAAAACATATGATTTAAAACACCTAACAGTACAAACAAAAAACGGAAGCCTGAAAATTTAAACAACCTTCCTGTTAGATAAAAATGACCTTTCGAAGCTAATGACACTGACAGAGTTCTAATCTGAGCACGTTTACCAAAAATATTGACCAAAGTCAAGTTTTGACTAAAATTTAAGTTAAAACGCCTAACGACACAAATTGAATATGAAAGCATCAACACTAGACGTTAATTTACCAAAAACATAAACTTCAATTGGTAGATTTACAAACTATTCAAATATAAGTTAGTAATTAATAATTTACCAATATATTTTATCACAGTTGGCAATAGTTACTATTCAACTAAACATTCATATATAATATAACCAACTAATAATTAATATGTTGGTAAATTTTACCAATAGATTAATGATCGGTTGAGATATTACCAACTATTTTAATGATATTAGTAATTTACTAACTACAATCTTTATTCGTCGGTAAAATTTTCAACTAATTGGATATTGTTTGGCAAGTTTACCAATAAATTTCATTTCGTTACTAATTTACCAACATACTTATATTTAGTTGGTAAATTTAGCAACACAATCTTGTTGTTGGTAAATGTTTGGTTAGTACTTCATTGGTAATTTGTTAATAAATTATATAAATATTTTTTTGTCATATTTACCAACCGATATATATTTCATTTGTAATATTACCAATAAAAGGTGTGCATTACTAACATATCAATTGGTAATCCACTGATAGAATGTTTCTAAATTTGGCGTGATTTTTTTCCATCGTATTTACCAAATAAAATACTTAGTTAGTAAGATTTTGGTTGGTAATCTGTTAGAATTTCGTTATTAAATTTTAAAATATAATTCAATTAGAAATATGTTAGTAATTTGTTAGTAGAATACTACCCAACTTAAGTTGTTAGTAAAATCTGTTGGCAATTTGAGGTTTTTTTTAGTAATTGGTGCACTTATGTATCTTGCTATTATTCATGGTATAATAATTTTAGTGTGCATGCAAAATATAACATCACTCTTATAGATGAAAATATTAGAGTGAATGAATATCCATATAAATTATTTATTCTAATCAATCATGTCAAGGTTTACTAATTATGAAATTGCAGGAAATTATGAAGTTTGATATAAAAAAATAAAAAAAAAGGGGGAGGGGGGGATAATGCATAAGTACCCCCTAGCCTATGACCGAAATCCTAGAGACACACCTAAACTTAACTAAGAACATATTACCCCCTTGAACTCATTTTATTCGTATTTTTGCGCACCTTTTGTGGTGAGTGGCACCTTTAACCACCCAAGTTGGTTGTGTTTGTACACCTCGCCCGCTATGTGTGTAAATAATTTTTTTATTTTTTAGTTAAGGATAATTTTTTTAAAAATTATTTCGTAAGATTTTTTAGATTTTTTTTTAAATATTTTTTAAGAGAATATTCTTATTTTTTATCTTGTATTTAAATTAAGTTAATACATATTTTTTTACCTTGTATGGAAACTATATTTTTTACTTACATTCATTTTTTTCTCTTTTATTTTTCTATTGAGTTATTTTCTTGTTTTGATTTGATTTCAAATGTTTTTTATTTAAAATACGGATAATGCACAAGTACCCCCTCAACCTATGCCCGAAATCTCAGAGACACACTTATACTATACTAAGGTCCTATTACCCCCCTGAACTTATTTTATTAATAATTTTCTACCGCTTTTTGGCCTACGTGGCACTATCTTGTGGGCCTAACGCTGATTGACTTTTTTTCAAGCTAGTGTCACGTAAGCCGAAAAGGGGTAAAAATTTACTTATAAAATATGTTCAGGGGGAAATAGGACCTTCGTATAGTATAAGTGTGTCTCTGAGATTTTGTGCATAGGTTGAGGGGGTACTTGTGCATTTTTCCTTTAAAATAAGTTAATTTTGAACGGATATCAAAATAAGTGAAGAAAAGTTTTTTAAAAAATAAATTATTAAAACATTAAAATTAAAGGACACTTTTAAATTGTATTTTAAATGCGCACAATTTATTAAAAAGTAAAAGTGAAAAGATGATAAATTAATTGAAAAAAATTAAAGTGAAAAGAAATTAAAATAAATATTTTACAAATAAAGAAACAAAAATAATTAAATATATATAAGTTTTATAATCAATAAATATGTGTACTAAGTAACTATAAAGTTACGAATTAAAAAATGACATGCGTTAAATTTGTGCACTCATCACTTGCCTTCAAAAGAGTGTACACACTCTCTATGACATGTCATCGTTTGTGGTGTATTTATTCCATTTTAAATAAGTTTAGGGGGATAATAGGACTCTAGTTAAGTTTAGGTGTGTCTTAGGAATTTTGGTCATAGTTTAGGGGGATATTTATGCATTTTTCCAAAAAAAGTTATCTGATAGTGCTTGGTTGTTGTTACTAACAAGTCAAACAAACAATTTGTCTACGTCGACGAGGTCATAAGCTTAGTGATTATCAAAAATGTATTTGTATGAACTCAACATATCCAACAGACAAGAAAATGATATATCAAGAGAAGCTCAAGGATACAACATCTCCATGAATGTTTTGGTCACTAAGATACAATTAATATCAACATTTGAAAGGACAAGTATAAGGTTGAGAGATATTTTTTACAATAATTAAGTAATGTTTTAATCAGGGGGATTAAATACGTGTTGCACTCTTTTTTCCTTAATCAAGAATTTTTTCTCACTCATTTTTCTGGTAAGGTTTTTAATAAGGAAGTTTTCAATGCGTATTCCTAGATATGTGTACTCTTTTTTCTTCACTAGGACTTTATCCCACATGATTTTTCCTAGTAAGGTTTTAATGAGGCACATTATCTATTGATAAACTCCAGTGAATAGTAAATACAACATATTGTGGACGCCCATTAAACGGTTTTCTAGATAAGCTTGAACTCAAGAAGGCAACTTACAAGATGCTCCACAAGTAGGTTCCGATAAGAAGCTTACAATTAACTTTGTAATTTTAACGATTTATATTGTCTATCAAGACATGGACATCCAAGAAAGAGTGTTATAAATAAGGGAAAATTTTCAAAACAACAATATTTTAGCTTTTAGTGAGACTCCTTAGCAACAGCTTCATTATTTATTAAAAATGTCATTACTTTAGTTTGTTAAGGGATTAGTTATGTATTTATTTTATTTTAATTAATTTGAAAGATTACAAATAATTAATAACATAGAAAATTATGGAACAAAAAAATTCAAAAAAAGTAAAAAAGATTTTAAACACAAATTAGTTACGCTTTGAAAAGAGCATAAATAGCTTTTTGTCGAGTGTTTTTTTGCTTTCTTCTTAAGAACATAAAGAAAACAATTAAAATAATTTAATTTGTCTTCCGAATCATTCATCTGATAACTTTCAAAGCTTCTTCAAGTTGAATACGACATATATTTGAGATTAAAATTTTAAAATTGATGACTATAAATTTGTCGCATCCAGTGAATAATTGAAAAACAATCAAGTTTTTTTTTTTCAATTTTTTTATTTGGTTGGATAAGATATTCATATATAGAGAGTACAAGAGTTTTTTTTTTTCTAATTGAATCAGTGAAATCTTTGTATGTATTGAGATTTATAGCTTTTTTCGGATATTTTGTATCCAAATTATGATGTATAAAGAATGATTTTTTTTAGTTTAGTAGTTGTTTTTTCTATTTGAATGCATACAATAATTTGTATCCCATCAAGTTAATGTAACTGATCGATCATGAACTATATGTTAAATACAACAATATATGAATACAAAAGTGAGATGAAAATAAAAAGTTATAAATACAAAGTGAGATTGAATATAAAGTTGTGAATACAAAAAGAAATACTTTCTTCATTTGAAATACAAAGTGACTTTGAAATGTAAAATACAAAATAATCGATCATGAACTATATGTTGAATACAACAATATATGGATACAAAAATGAGACGAATATACAAAGTTTTAAATACAAAGTGAGATTGAATATAAAGTTGTGAATACAAAAGAAATACTCTCTTCATCTGATATACAAAGTGACTTTGAAAGGTAAAGGAGGCACATAAAATACAAAACTTGTTAGTATACAATCAGGTAGAATACAAAACAAAAGAGAAATACAAACTTGTTCACATATAAATTGAGATTAAAATACAGAATGAATACCCAATGAAATATAAAATTGTTAGCATACAGTTAGGACGAATACAAATAAAGAAGGAAATACAAACATTTTGTATACTAATTGAGATTGAAATACAATATAAAAACAAAAAAATGTAAAACTTTTTGATATATAGATAGAATGAATACACAAATAAACTGTTGATTCGGATATTGTAGACATACATATGTTTTCCCCAAATCTAAAACCCTAAAAGCAAATACAAATATATTAAAAATCAAACAAAATAAACATATGAATGGATTTGTAGATTCTGATAAATCTGAAATATTAAAAGAAATCAGAAAAAAATAAAAAAAAAGATTTAATCGACTAAAAATTTGAGATATATAAATATTATATGAAAATGTAAACAAACTTTCATAAAAATAAAAAATATTAACGAAAAATTTGTAATATGTACAATGCGAAATATAAATCACAAATAGTGATATTAAAATCCATAATACATAGAATCTGAAATGCATACCATAATCGGTGATCTTAAACATCAAATCATAATAAATCTAAACAAATAATGAAAATTACCTATCCAATCTAGAAACCAACTAATTAATAAAGAGATTTTGTTTAACGAAAAGAAATTTCTTGAACTAAAATATATATTTTGATGAACAATTTGTGAGCACCTTTAAGAGATCTGAAAACGTGAAAAAGGGTTAGAACATGAAAGGTGGGGTAGAAACGTGAAAGGTGAAGAAGAAAGGTTATTGGGTATTAGAATAATAGAGAGGGGTGAAATTCCAAAAAACAAACAAGAGCAAGAAACACCAAACTCTATTAAGAAAGAAAACAAAGAAATTTTGAAGATTGATAATAGTTTCTCTTTAACCTATTTCAATGGTGGACGCTTTCAATTTTCTTCACCACTATGGTAAACGGTAAAAGATATGATAATTTCATTTAGTAAGGAAATAGAATCATAAATTAATGGATATAATAAAAGTAGAATCCTAATTACCTTATATTACTATATTTGATATTTATATTTTATAAAATAAAACATATTAGTAATAACAAAAGAAACTTGCTTTAAATAAATACATAATATTTTCTAAAATATTTTCGTTCTGACATTTAAAATAAATATTTTAAAGTGTTGTTATTTTGACCAAAATATATTAGATATTATGACTTAATTGCTAATTTTCTCTATAAAGAATTGATGGATGTGGATGTACAATGTCCCACACTCATTTAAGGCCTATCTCCACATGCCAATTAGCCTACTTCTTGGTGGCCAAGAAAGGCATGCACTGGAGCAATTTTCTTTCCTCATGTATGTTTATTTTTCTTTGGCTATAAATATCTATTCAAGTATATCATGTAATATATAGGAAAGAGAAGCTAGGTAAAAGAAGACTAAATATTCTTCCTATATATTTATTTTATTTTTATTTTGTTTTTGATATCTGATGATGTCTCTTAAATTTAATTTTTATATGAAAAAGCTTTTGAATAGTGATAGATTTGTGAAGTGAATATACAAGAGTTATGTCTTTTTGCTTTTGTTTGACTTGAAGAACAAAAAAGCTCTTGAATATTGATACGTTTGTGAAGCGGATATGACAAGTTTTTAGACAATTATGTATTAATTTTATTTTTCCTTTTATTGTAAACTAGGAAAATTACCCGTGCTTCACACGGATTGACTCATTTTATTAAGCTTACATATGATTGTCACGCTCCGAGCCTACACCCTGGGCGGAACCGGCACTCGAAGACCATTAATGGCCCTCAAGCGAACCCTTGGTCTGGATTACATAACTCAGCGGAAGACTAAACTCAACTTACTCAAGAAATAAAGCATGCTCAAAACAAACACTTCATATAATATCTTGCCAAAATGGCACTCAAGTCTCAACAAGTAAAATAAACTCCAAATTGACGTACTAGATGTCTATAAAGCCTCTAAATGACTGAAGATGGATGTTGCGACAGACCCCACAACATCCTAAAACTAAACTACTAAAATCAAAAGAAATGGATGTCCTCCGGAATGCAAGGAGGCTCACCACTGACTCTGAAGCTCAATCTGGATCAACGAAACGCCGCGTGTTGATCCTCGTTACCTGCGTCTGCATCATAAAATAATGCAGGCTAACTGGCATCAGTACATTGAATGTACGAGTATGTGAGTTGGAAATCTAAATAAAACTTAGGCTTGAAAGGGAGTAAGAATGAATACTTACCTTGGCTCTACTCAACTCATGATCTATTAACTCTTATTCAATAAATGCAGTTAAAATAATTGCAATATAAAGAAATGCTAACTGAAAACATGCTGAAAACTCTGAATATATGCAATATACGATAATGTCTGAAATGTATATAAAATACAATATTGATGTGTATGAGAATAGAATACTGTTGTGTATAAAAATACAATGACTGATGTATATGAAAATACATTACTCTCTGGGAGATTCTCTAACCGACAACCATCACTTAACAGCTACATGATGATACAATGTTACTCCACCCACGCTGCCCGGCCATCCTAACCTTGCCAGAGTATAGGACCTGAACTACCTAATGGATCCACTAGTAAACTATGAAGAGGGTTCATCTAAAACGTATGACCCTTTTCTACCCATGATGGCTACATGGTTTACATGGAGACTTGAGTTATCTGAACTCGCATCCCCACATCGGTGCTCAATACTACTCCCAAAAAAATATATATATTGGCTCTTATATTTTTAAAACATAGTGATTCTGTGATTTGGGATTGGTGCTTAAAACTTAACTTTTAAAAAGTTCTCTTGGAAATCATAGTTTCCTCTTTTCTTTACTGAAACTAGCCATAGGCTTTGTCTAGTTTCCTTTCTTTCTCAAAAGTTTGAAAACATCTTGTTATGAACTCTTAGGGACTACTTAGTTCTCTTATAACTCTTTAGAACTGAACTCAACTTGATACTCTTTGCTTACTTGAAAACTTAACTCTTAGGGAATACTTAGTTCCCCTATAGCTTTAGAGAAATGAACTCAACTCTTTACTCTTACTTGACTTGAACTATAAGTCTTTTAAAACGAAGTGAAAACGTTTGTGAAAGACTCTAGAAAACTTTATAACTTTACTTTGACTTGCTTCTGAACTTCTAGACTTGGCTCTTAGCTTCCTTGACTTTGATATTAATTTTCGTTGAATTGAAGTATGGACTTAAGGCATGATCTCATGTTTATGGATGATTTCATGACGTTTAGATGTACTGTAGAGTGTTGGAATCAACTAGGAATGAAGGGTACATCACTTAGGAACTAGTACAGAAATATAGGGAAAGAATGGGGTCTCCAGGGGGTCGGGGCGCTCTGAGAGGCCGGCGCACCAGAGACTGCGGGACAGACTCTGTCCTGAGGCGCTTTGGAGGCGCGGCGCCCAGCATCTATCCGACGGGTTTTCCAACTTTCTTCTTCATGTTTTATCTCTAAACCTTCCCAAACTCCCATGGATACCTCCCCAAACACTTAGGATCCCTAAATAACTCATTACCCAATAGTTTAGATCGGAAAACAGTCCGAAAACATGGATTTAAAACTAACAGAGATCATGAACAATTCAACCAACAAGAACTTCAAACTTTTCATCAAGAACTTCAAGATTTTCTTTCAATTAACTCTAAATTGTTGTAATGAATCAAGTTTGAGGGTGGGTGAAAGAACCCAACACCGAATGATCTCACATACCTGATAGGGATCACCCCTGATGAAATCCACGCAATGAAATCTTGGCGTTCTTGCGTCTTCTTCTCCCTTCTCCTCTTTTCTCCTTCCTTTTAAAGCCCTAGCTTATTTTCTAAGTGTGTAAACTGAATGAGATCAGTTTACACCAAACATATTACCCCAAAAACAAATTTAATAATTGACTTAGGAAAAGACCAAAACACCCTTAACAAATCCGGATTTGAAACTTTCCCTGCTCAACAACCCAATTTCTAAAAGTCATATCTCCCTCATAAGACCTCAAAAATTTGCAACTTGTCTTTGTTTAAAATATCTTCCGACGAGCTTTCCGTCCATATAAAGAAATCACCCAAACTCCTCCTGAGCTGGAAATTATGGTCGTTTGAAAATGACCGAAACTCACTTTTGAAATCTGGAAATTTTCCAGATTTCCTTACTTATTTTCGAATTCGATTCTTCTTGTTTTTCTTAGCTTAACCTTAGTTTATCTAGAATAAGAGATGTTACAATATCTCCCCCTTGGGAACATTCGTCCTCGAATGAGAATTCTTTCTCTGAGCTAAGGATAGTAATATCGTTTTAGCACTTAACAACAAAAGCAAGTAATAACATGCTTATACATAATCTTATAAAGTGCTAAGAAGAGAATTTAGTACCTTGATTTGAATTCTCTTCGGATTCAAAGAGATGTGGATATCTCTTCTTCATATCCTCCTCAGCTTCCCAAGTTGCTTGTTCCACGAATTGGTTCTTCTAAAGGACCTTGACTGAAGCAACTTCTTTCGTTCTCAATCTGCGAACTTGACGATCCAAAATCTGAATCGGGACTTCTTCATAGGATAGGTTATCCTCAATCCCCACATTCTCTGTTGGTACTATCAATGAAGGATCACCCAAACACTTCTTCAACATAGAAACATGGAACACTGGATGAACCGCTGCTAACTCTTGGGGTAGCTCCAACTCATAAGCCACATTTCCCATTCTCTTGGAGATTCTATATAGTCCAATATACCATGGACTAAGTTTCCCCTTCTTACAAAACCTCATAACTCCTTTCATAGGTGAAACCTTGAGATACACCCAACCATCTATCTCAAACTCTAATGGCCTTCTTCTAATGTCTGTGTAGGACTTTTGGCGACTTTGTGCTGTCTTCAACCTTTATTGAATCACTTTCACCTTCTCCATAGCTTAGTGAACAAAATCTGGTCCTATCAACCCTGCTTCGCGAACTTCAAACCACCCAATAGGAGATCTGTACCTTCTTCCATAAAGAGCTTTATATGGAGCCATTTGGATGCTCGAATGATAACTATTGTTGTACGCGAACTCAATGAGAGGTATATGATCATCCCAATTTCCCTTGAAGTCGATCACACAATATCTCAACATATCTTCCAAGGTCTGGATAGTACGCTCTGCTTGTCCATCTCTGTGAGGATGAAAAGCAGTGCTCAAATTCACCTTGGAACCCAAACCTTTCTGGAATGATTTCCAGAATTGTGAAGTAAATTGTGCACCTCTATCTGAAATAATGGAGATCGGAACACCATGAAGTCATACCACTTCTTGAAGGTACAACTTAGCATAATCCTCAGCTGAATAGGTAGTTTTGACTGGCAAGAAATGGACTGACTTTGTCATTCTGTCGACAATCACCCAAATGGAATCATGTTGCCTTCGCGATCTTGGCAAGCCTGTGATGAATTCCATATTAATCATCTCCCACTTCCATTCCGGAAGCTCTATATTCTGAGCTAAACCTCCAGGCCTTTGGTGTTACACTTTCACTTGCTGACAATTTGAACACTTGGAAACAAGCTGAGTAATATCTTTCTTCATGCCTTCCCGCCAATATACCTCTCTCAAATCACGGTACATTTTGGTGGAACCGGGATGAATGGAATATCTGGAGCTATGAGCCTCCTCCAAGATCCTCTCTTGGAGTCCATCCACCTTAGGTACACATAATATACCTTGATACTTCATCACACCATCTCCCCCTTGTTCAAAGGTCAATACTCATTAGTTATGGACACTTGCCTTCAAATAAAGCAAAATAGGGTCTTCGTCTTGCTTCTCTTTCACCTCTGACACTAATGATGATTCAGCCCCATTTGTCACCAGTATGCCTCCTTCTGTGGAATCCATAAGCCTGACTCCCACAATGTGCAAGTATGTGCACATCATTTTATAACTCCCTATTTTGTTCTTAGACATGGGAAGTACTTCCCATGAACAACCTGCTTAAGGCATCAGTATCCAGATTAGCCTTACCTGGGTGGTAAAGAATACTCATGTCATAATCCTTGAGTAATCTAACCACCTTCTATGTTGAGGTTGAGATCTTTCTGAGTGAACACATATTGGAGGCTCTTGTGATCAGTGAATATATCCACGTGAACACCATATAAATAATGAGCCATATCTTCAAAGCAAACACTACTACAGCCAATTCTAAGTCATGAGTTGGATAATTCTTCTCATGAACTTTCTACTGCCTGGAAGCATAAGCTATAACCTTGTCATTCTGCATTAATACACAGACCAAGCCAACTATGGATGCATAACAATACATAACAAAGCCTTGAGTGCCCTCTGGTAATGTCAAAATCGGAGCGGTAGTCAATCTCCTTTTCAACTCCTGAAAATTATTCTCACAAGCTTCAGACCATTGAAAGTTGACTATCTTCTGAGTTAACTTGGTCAAAGGAGAGGATATAGATGAGAATCGTTCAACAAATCTCCTATAATAGCCAGCCAAACACAAAAAACTCCTTATATATGTTGGAGATGTGGGTCTAGGCCAACTCTGAACTACCTCAATCTTCTGAGTGTCAACTCTAATACCTTCACCAGAAACAAATGTGGCCTAAGAATGCCACATACTTAATCCAAAACTCACATTTGGAGAACTTGACATACAACTCCTTATCTCTCAACGTATGAAGAACAAACCTTAGGTGACTGGCATGATCTTCTTCAGTCCTTGACTAAATCAGTATGCCATCAATGAAGACGATGACAAACACATCTAAATAAGGCTTGAAGACTCTGTTCATAAGATCCATCAACGTTGCAGGTACATTTGTCAAACCATAGGACATAACCAAAAATTCATAATGCCCATTCCTTGTTCTAAAAGTTGTCTTGGGAATATCACATTCCCTTACTCTCAACTGATGATAGCCTGATCTGAGGTCAATCTTGGAAAACAAAAAGCACCCTGAAGTTTATCAAAAAGGTCATCTATCCTTAGAAGAGGATATCTATTCTTGATGGTCACCTTATTCAGCTGACGGTAATCTATACATATCCTAAGGGACCCATCCTTTTTCCTAACAAACAGGACCGGAGCGCCCCAAGGTGAGACACTTGGTCGGTCGAAACCTTTATCTAACAGATCTTTCAGCTGCTCCTTTAGCTCTTTTAACTCTACTGGTGCATGCTGTATGGCGGAATAGAGATAGGACGAGTATCTGGGATGATGTCTATGTCGAAGTCTATCTCTCTTTCGGGAGGGACTCTAGGTAAGTCCTCAGGAAAGACTTGTGGAAACTCACTGACTATTGGAACTGACTGAAGGGAAGGTACCTCAACACTTGAATCATTAACTCTGACTAAGTGATAGATACATCCATTAGAAACTAACTTTCTCGCCTTAAGGTACGAAATGAAGCGACCCTTACACTATGTTTGGATTGTTGTTACCCATTGTATTGTATTGTATTGTTACCATACGTATGATGTTTGTTTTGATTGTTACTTAAAATGTATTGTATTGTATTGTTAAATTTCGTTGTTACGTAACAATGAAAATCCCCATTATATGAAACAACCAATTTGGTGTGTTCCCATTGTTACTTGATTTCTTTTCCAATTATATCCTTACTCATAATACTATTTTACCTTTTACCCTATATTATTTAATCCCAGACAAATCTCCTACCCAACAACTACTACGTTGTTTTGTTCCTACTAGGTTTGATCGTTGTTCTTCCTCTTTCTTCTTCTTTTTTTTTCATCACACGCGATCATCGTTCTTCCTCTCTTTTTTTTAATCACACGTTCTTCCCTTTTTTCTATACTTTTGTCTTAACAACATATTGTTTTATATTAATTTTTTTTTGCAGATTTTTACATTATACAAATACAAAAGTTATAGGTACTTAATTTTTGTTCATAATCTTTTTTACGTTGATTATTATTGTGTTTTGCTTTTTTCAGACTCATTATCTATCACAACCATTTTTTTCAACTACTTTTTGGGCTACACCACAATGGTTTAAGTTTATGATTTGTATGAATTTTCTTTCTACTTTAAAACATTCTTTCAACAATTTTTGCTTAGTTAAGTTTTGCAGAAACCTTGTTGTACCTTGAATTGATATTTGTGTTATAGTAAACACATTTTTTCATTAATTTCGTGTGACCAGCCGACAATTGTATCTGAACATCGTCGGAGATGGAATAGATTCGATATGGGGACGGGCAAATTGAGAAATTGAGAAATTGAGAGGAGAAAAAAGGAAGTGTACGTAAACTGATGAAGAGAAAAAAAATAGAGGCTCTTCCAGCGCTTTAGAGCAAGTTGGGTGTAGACGTTTGCATAATACTTATAAATTTAATTACTATTTCTTTCATAGAACATGCATGTTTTTCTTAAAATTGGTATCCATAAATTTTCTTAGAACATTCATAATACAGAGATGGTAAATAGGAGCAAGTACTCATTGATAAAAAAACTTTAAAATTAAAAATATGTACTTCATCTCTCTACTTCTCTAGATATACAAAAAGAAAAAATCTAAAAAGAAAAAGTGCCTCCTCATGTTACTGCTCACACAGGCACCTATGGGCATAATTTATATATCTTGTGTAATTTTTATGTAAATTAATTTTTGTATGTATAATTTAATTGGTTGATGTATCTTCCTTAATTTTATTATAGATGGTTGATCATAAGAATCGAGATAGTAGTCAAACATTGGGACAACTGAGCTCTTTAGCTTCATATGATGCACTCCTAGTAGTAATTTGGTTTTGGACTTATGCATGTGAAATTGAAAAAGATCAGTGTACGATCACACATGATATAAGGCTTGAGAGAGAGCAAGTTAGAAATGAATTACTACGTCATCTATTTCAACTAAACTTTGTCATAGTATTTTAAGAATGATCCCTTCAACTTTTACCGGTCTGTGTGAGATGTTAATTAGAGAAGGAGGTCTTAGACCAACACTTCGAGCTACAGTTGAGGAGCAAGTTGCAAAAACACTTTACTTGCTAGCACATAATGTGACAAATCGTGAGTTGTCTTTCATCTTTCGACGTTCTGGAGAGTCAATCAGTCGTCATTTTCATGTTGTCCTATGATCTATCTTGGAGTTATATGAAAAGTTTATACAACAACCTGATGGTTCTCAAGTTCCTTTTGAGATCGCTAGCAACCAAAGATTCTACCCATATTTTAAGACCCATATTTTAAGGTGAACATAATTAAATTAGTAATTTACATTTTAGCTTATGCCAAAATTGTTTGTATTTTAATTGATGATTATAATATCAGGATTGTATTGGTGCAATTTATGGAACACACATACGTGTTAAAGTTTCACAAAGTGAAGCACCAAAATATCGTGGGAGAAAAGATTATCCAACACAAAATATACTAGCCACATGCACATGTGATTTAAAATTCACAAATGTGTTAGATGGGTGGGAAGGTACAACATCTTATTCAAGAATCATGAAAGAAGCACTAAATAGACAAGATCCACTAAAAATTCCCGAAGGTAAATATTATATATATTTATATAGACATATCTACATGTAATGAACAATAATTAAATCTTTTATTTAATTATGTTTAGGAAAATTCTACCTTGTTGATGCTGAACTCGTGTTAAAAAATGGACTTATTATGCTTTATAGGGGAGAGCAATATCACTTGAAAGAGTATTCAAGAAATCCTCCTCGAAATTCTCGTGAATTATTTAAGTTGTGACACGCTTCATTGCGTAATGCTATTGAAAGAGCATTTGGAGTTCTTAAAAAGATATTTCCTATAATTTCTAGCTCAACAGAGTCATCATATGGTATTGAAACTCAAAATCTTATCATATTTATATGTTGTATTTTGCACAACTATTTAAGAGGAGTAGATCCAAATGATGATTTACTTGCTCAAGTTGATGCGGATCTTATGAATAATAATGATGCACGTGAAGACGTTCCAAATCCTAGAGAGAGCAATGAATAATTTAGAAGAGGAGAGTTAATTTGAGATGGCATAGCAGCTGCCATGTGGTTTTATTATCAAGACTAATTTTCTAGGAGAAACATACAAATAAATTGTTTTATCACATTTATTTATTTGATGTTATTTGAAGTGATTTTGTGAACTATTATTTTACTTATAAATAACGTGTAGTGCATTTGACTTTATATTATAACCCTTCAATATTGTTGATGACATTTCTTTATTTAATTCTTATGAATATTTATTCTAATTTTGTAGTTATCAAGATAGCGAAAAAATTAAAGTCGTTTACTTCAACTGATACAAAAATTTCTCTTTGTATTTGGTCACATACTATGACGATGCACTAATTGATGCATTTTGTCATGAGCAAGAACTTGGAGACAGGGTTGGTGGATCTTTCACTACACATGCACTGAATAACATATTGAAGGAGTTATGATTATAATTTCCTAATAAAATTCTTAATAAGGAGAGAATTCACAATCGCATGAGAAATATTAAAAAATAATTTAGCAAATACTATGATACATTTCAAATGGAAATGAGCGGATTTGCATGGGATCCCATTACAAATATGTGGAATGTTGAGTCTGAAGCATGGGATCAATTAATTCAGGTATATTCATGATTATTAGTTTTGCTCTTATTTTTATATTTTAATGTTCATCTTATTTTCTTCAATAATGTGATGTACTCTTCATATGTAGGCTAAGCCTAAAGCTGCTGATTTGAGGACCAAGTCTATCAAAAATTATGATAAACTAATGATGCTATATGGAAAGGATAGAGCCAGTGGAAAGCATGCTGAGACTGGACCAGATATGTTAAAAAGAGGCACCAATAAAAATTTGAAAAGATCAAGTACTAGTTCTTTGACTATTGAAGAGGTTGACGAAATGATTTCTATGAATGATGCTTCATTGGAAAATACTGAAGGAGATAAACAGGATGAGCAAAGTCAACCAATTAATGATGCACCTAAATCTGATGTCTTTTCAAAGGTACCAACTCATCAAAGAAATAAAAAAACTACACATAATCATTTTGAAGGCATGGCTGATATGTTGAGAGGTGGCATGGATAATTTGGTTCATGCCATTAATCGACTTCAAATTATGCCACTATTTCTGAAAGCGAGATCTGGCAAATGATAAAAGAGATGAATTTGGAATCTCATATGAACTCAAAGGCTTATATATTTATTTGTCAAGATGGAAATATGTGTCGCACATTGATGAGATGTCGACAGGAAGAACACAAGTCTCTTTTTTTGACCATGATGCGAGCACGTGATTAAGTTTAGATTAATTTACTGAATTTTAAGTATTTTTAATTTTATAAACATATGAATATTTTATTTTGACAATTATTTTACTATGCATATTAAGGTACGGATTATTTGAATTATTTGTTTTGTTATGATCTAAGTTATGAATAAAGTATTGATATTATTATCATTATAATCTAAGTTATGAATCAAGTGATATACATATTACACATCTACATTGTTGTAAGTTGATATGGATAATTGAGTTAACAATTTGTGAACGAATTAAAATTTATAGTTAACAATTTAGAGTTACAATTGGTGAACAAATAAATAGATTAATTATTTAATTTATACAAAGCAATATTTTCTCACCTTTTCATTATTTTTCAACATTTCTTAATTAATGTGGTATGTGATAATTTTTAGAATTGAATATAATTTTTTAATTTTATCAACTTTTAATTAAAATAATGTAGATACAAACGTAATAATAATGTTTGATGATATAATTTTATGTTATTTTCATATGACATAAAAGAATATGCATGATTGATGGATAGTTTTGTTATTTTTATTAATAATTACTGATAAATTTAGTATTTAAAATAATTAAGGACATTTTAATAAATTTTTAAATTACCATACAGTACTATACAGTCATACCAAACAAATAAAATGTTATTAAACAGCAGCAAACAATACAATCCAACCAAACATTGTATCTACCGTACAATATAGTACAGTACAATACAATACATTATGAAACAATGAGTAACAATGATCTAAACAGAGTGTTAGGCACTGCTGAAATACTAGCCCACTATATGACTGGCTCATTAGAAATATGAAACTTGACAACTCGAGTTCTGCAATCTATTGATGCATAACAGGCATGGAGTCAGCCCATACCTAGAATGACATCAAAATCTACCATGACTAACTCTATTAAATCAGCCATGTACTCTTGTGACTGACGAAAATAGGACAATCACGATAGACTCGTTCTGCTAGAATGGATTCACCAACAGGTGTGGATACATTGAATGGTTCGCTAAGTTGCTCAGGATAAATCTCAAAGTTCATAGAAACATAAGGAGTTACAAAAGATAAACTAGCTCCTGGGTCTAATAATGCATAAGCAGTAAAGTCAAAGACTCTAATCATACCAGTAACAACATTTGGCGAATTCTCGTGTTCATGGTGATTATTAAGAGCATACAAGCGGTTTGTTCCTTCGCCTGTACCAGAAGCAGCTCCCCTAGGTGCTGCTCTGTCTGGTGGAGCAGCAGATGAAGACTAAGCTCTATTTCCCCCATTACCAGCACTCTCCTTACTATTTGGACATTCTCTCATGAAATGCCCCGATATGACCGCACTTGAAACAACCCCCGGAACCTTCGCAACAGATGCCAGAGGATTAGTACCTCCTTGCACCACACTACCTTGAGACTGATCCGGCCTAGCCTTGAAGTGCTGCGAATTCTGGCCACTATACTCACCTCGGTTTCTGGGTGAGGTGCACTAGCAGATGATTGTGCATGCCTCTTTGGTTTCTGGAATTGTGGTCGACTTGAACCACTTTTCTGTTGGCCAGAATCATTCCCAGTCTTTGCCTTCTTGTTCTGGCACTCTTCTCTATCTTTCACCATCAGTTTAGATATGTCCATGTCACCTATCAACATGGCAGCCCTACCTTCCTTACTTGAAGCACGACCCAACCCGGTAACAAAAGACTCATTCTTCTCTTCATGTCTTTCACTATCTCCGGAGCATATCGAGATAGCTGGGTAAACTTCATCCCTTACTCCTGTACACTAATGGAGTCCTATTTCAGAGTAAGGAACTCCCTCACCTTAGCTTCCTTCAGTTCGCGATGAAAGAACCTCCCCAAGAAGGATTCTTCGAAGCAAGCCCAACTTGGATGTGGTGCACCCTCAGCTCTACCATCCTTCCATTGATCAAACCATGTTCTAGCCACACCCTTTAGTTTATACACAGCCAATTCAACCCTCTCAACATCCACCACATGCATTACATCAAACACCTTCTTTAATTCCTCTACAAAGTTCTCTGAATCCTCACTAGGGGTTGATCCAGTGAAACTAGGAGGGTTCATTCTCAGAAACTCACAAACTCTAGAGGTATCATCCCCTTCTTGTCGATCTGCTCTCTGTTGCCCAACCTGGTTGGTCACCACCTGACTTAACATTCGGATAGCTTCTCGAAATTTGGCATTGGTAACCTCTCATTGGGGTTGCACCTCTGGTGCATTTTGAACCTCTTGTGCCTCAACATTCCTTTGTGGTCGACCTTCTAAGAGGCATGATAATCTGGAAAAAATACATGTAAGCACGAATTAGAGAGAGACTTTAGAGATAAACTCTTCGCACGAAAGGAACATGAAAGAAGGGAAACATTCCTAAATGTTGTAGCCTCATAATCATAGATGTGGCGCGCTTCACACCGATGACTAAGACTCTACAGACACGACTTCATAGACTCCCTAGGAATCTTGAACTCTGTGCTCTGATACCAAGTTTGTCACGCCCTGAGCCTACACCCTAGGCTAGACCGGCACTCGAAGACCATTATTGTCCCTCAACCGAACCCTTGGCTTGCTTACTTAACTCAGTGGAAGACTAAACTCAAATTACTCAAGAAATAAAGCAAGCTCAAAACAAATATTTCATATAATATCTGGCCAAAATGGCACTCGAGTCTCAACAGGTAAAATAAACTCCAAACTGACGTACTAGTTGTTTATAAAGCCTCTAACTGACTGAAGAGGGATGTTGGGCCAGACCCCACAACATCCTAAAACTAAAATACTAAAGGCAAAAGAAATGGATGTCCTCCGAAATGCAAGGAGGCTCACCACTGACTCTGAAGCTCAATCTGGATCAACGAAACGCCGCGTGCTGATCCTGGTTACCTGCGTCTACATCATAAAATGATGCAGGCCAGCTGGCATCATTATATTTAATGTACGAGTATGCGAGTTGGAAAGCCAAACAAAACTTAGGCTTTAAATAGAGTAAGTATGAATACTTACCTTGGTGGTACACTCAAATTACACTTCTTTACAAAAATATAAGCCGTCGTATCAAGTAAAGAACCCAACAAGTAGGTTGGGGTCGATCCCACGAGGAAAATGGTTTAGACTTAACTTCAATATACAATTACGTCTATTTAGTCAAGTCTTTTCCGAAAACAGTTAATTAAAAGGGGGGCTTTTGTGAAACAAGAGTGTTTAATTATTTCTAAGTAAAACAAGTAGCAAGATTAAATCTTTGGTGTTTATCAAGTTGTGAGAGAAACTAGGGTGTAAGTGTTCCCCATAGGTTCATAACGCGGTAATCCTAGCTATAACAATTCTTTCCTAGTGTCTTGAATGCACAGTGATAAATTAGATATCTCTAAATCCTTGGTCCGGCATTTAGAGAATTTCACCCCGTACCTTGGTCCGGCTACGTGTGTCTAAGTTACTAACCCTTACCTTTACTTCATATTAAGCATCATATTTGATGTATGGCTTACTTATTACTTCGCACCAATCGAAACTAGCCTATTAGATAGCGTCTCACTAAATCTGTGTTGATAATTCTTTTCCTATTAACTACCCCCTTGGTCCGGCAAGTAGAAATAGGGCGAGTTCTAACGCGTGCACTCGTTAAAAAGACTTCTAAGCGAATGAATTATCAATACATGTAAGAACCTATTCTAGAATCGTTATTTAGCTAGTTTTACTTTGTTAATCACCCATGGTTCCCACAATACTAGTTGTGAATTTAGTTACCCATGCCTAGAAGAACACAATTCATAGTTGATAAGCAATAATTCATGAACTTACTTTGACAAGTTTGAAGAAAATCCAGAAATAATAATTGAAACAACAAAATTCACTTAACAATGATTTTGGAAACTTGAATAAATTGTCAAGTTGCAAAGTCAAATCTCCAAGAACAAAAGTATAAAAAATAATAAAAGATCCAACCCCAAAAACGAGGTTTTTTAACCCTATTTATAATAACAAAGTTCTAAATTAAAAGGAGTTCAAAATAAGGAAAATTTGTCCCAAAATGCGGCTTCAATTGGCGCCCCCATAGACGGTCTGTCGTTTCAAAGACGGACCGTCAACTGCTTCTGTCGATCCACACTTAGCATATTTTTTAAGCCTCCAGCTTGCATCTTCTCTGATCCAATCGATGGACCAACAGCACGGTCCGTCGATGCACTTACGGTCCGTCGATGTTTATCATCATTCTAAACTTAGCTTTTCTTCAACACCGGTTACTGGGACAGTCTCTGATCACATTGATGATTTGCCAGCACGGTCCGTCAATTGATCAACGGACCGTCGATCCTTCCGTAGCCCCACACTTGGTCAGAATTCCCTGAGTTGCTTCCAGATGCTTGAACCTTTAATCGACGGTTACCACCTACGGTCCGTCGATGGGACGACGGGCCGTCGATGGCTTTGTGGGTCACTTCTGCACTGATTTTTGCACAGCCTTTTGCATTTCTATTTTGGACAACTTACCCGCAAAACACAGACAGAAACACATTAAAATTACTACAAAAAGTCCCTAGACACACACTAAACTTAAGGAAAAAGCATTGAAAGTACCGTGAAACCACGGTACATCACTTGCCTCTGCTCAACTCATGATCTATTAACTCTTATTCAATATATGCATTTAAAATAATTGCAATATAAAAAATGCTAACTGAAAACATGCTTGAAACTCTGAATATATGCAAATATACGATAATGTCTGAGATGTATACAAAATACAATACTAATGTGTATGAGAATACAATATTGCTGTGTATAAATATATAATGACTGATATTTATGAAAATACATTACTCTGTGGAAGATTCTCTAACCGAGAACCATCACTTAAGAGCTACAGTGATGATACAGCGTTACTCGGCCCACGTTGCCTGGCCATCCTAACCTTGCCAGAGTATAGGACCTGAACTGCCTAATGGATCCACTAGTAAACTATGAAAAGGGTTCATCTAAAAAGTATGACCCTTTTTCTACCCATGATGGCTACATGGTTTAAATGGAGACTTGAGTTATCTAAACTCGCATCCCTACATCGGTGCTTAATACTACTCCCAAAAAAGTATATATACTGGATCTTATGTTTTTAAAACATACTGATTCTGTGATTTAAGATTAGTGCTCAAAACTTAGCTTTTAAAAAGATCTCTTGGAAATCATAGTTTCCTCTTTTCTTTACTGAAACTAGCCATAGGCTTTGTCTAGTTTCCTTTCTTTCTTAGAAGTTTGAAAACATCTTTTTATAAACTCTTAGGGACTACTTAGTTCCCTTATAACTCTTGAGAACTGAACTCAACTTGATACTCTTTGCTTACTTGAAAACTTAACTCTTAGGGAATACTTAGTTCCCCTATAACTTTAGAGAAATGAACTCAACTCTTTACTCTTACTTGACTTGAACTATAAGTCTTTTAAAACGAAGTGAAAACGTTTGTGAAAGACTCTAGAAAACTTTATAGCTTTACTTTGACTTGCTTCTTAACTTCTAGACTTGGCTCTTAGCTTCCTTGACTTTGATATTAACTTTCGTTGAATTGAAGTATAGATTCAAGGATCATGATCTCATGTTTATGGATGATTTCATGATGTTTAGATGTACTGTAGAGTTTTGGAATCAACTAGGAATGAATGGTACATCACTTAGGAACTAGTACGGAAAGATAGGGAAAGAATGGGGTCTCTAGGGGGTCGGGGCGCTCTGAGAGGCGCGGAGCGCAATAGCCTGACGGACAGAGGTTGTCCTCAGGCGCTCTAAGAGGCCGGCGTGCCAGAGCTTGATGGACAGACTCTGTCCTGAGGCGCTTTGGAGGCGCGGCGCCCCAACATCTATCCGACGGGTTTTTCGACTTTCTTCTTCGTTTTTCATCTCTAAACCTTCTCAAACTCCCATGGATATCACCCCAAACACTTAGGATCCCTAAATAACTCATTACCCAATAGTTTAGACCCGAAAACAGTCCGGAAACAAGGATTTTAAACTAACAAAGATCAACAACAATTCAAGAACTTCAAACTTTTCATCAAGAACTTCAAGATTTTATTTCAATTAACTCTAAATTGTTGTAATGAATCAACTTTGAGGGTGGGTGAAAGAACCCAACACCGAATGATCTCACATACCTGATAGGGATCACCCCTGACGAAATCCACGCAATGAAATCTTGGCGTTCTTGCGTCTTCTTCTCTCTTCTCCTCTTTTCTCTTTTCTTTAAAAGCCCTAGCTCATTTTATAAGTGTGTAAACTGAATGGAATCAGTTTAGACCCCAACATATACCCCCAAAACGAATTTAATAATTAACTTAGGAAAAGATCAAAACACCCTTAACAAATCCGGATTTGGAACTTTCCCTGCTCAACATCCCAACTTATGAAAGTCATATCTCTCTCATACAACCTCGGAAATTCGCAAACTTAGCTTCGTTAGAAAGATATTTCAACGATCTTTCCATTCATATAAAGAAATCACCCAAACTCATCTTGAGATGGAAATTATGGCCGTCTGAAAATGACCAAAACTCACTTTTGAAATCTGGAAATTTTCCAGATTTCCTTACTTATTTCCAAAATTTATTCCTCTTGTTTTTCTTAGCTTAACCTTAATTAATCTAGAATATGAGATGTTACAATGATAATTCTGTAATATTCATATTTTCGATAGATACACTACATTGTCAAGAAATTTTTATCTTAAGGCAAAGCAAACTTCTGAAATTTTAAAGTGCTATATTTTTTAATATTTATTTTTGTTATACAAATATTAGGAGTCATAGAGAGATTTTTAGTATAAGAAAGATGTCTACGAAAATCTCCATAGAAATAGTTGGTCAGAAGTAATGAATTTTTCTTAATGCCAAAAATTTATAAATAACAACATCAGACAATAAAGAAGAGGCCAAAAATCCTCGAACAACAACACTCACAAGTAAAGTGGAACACTATGTCCATACAAGAACATATTTAACTAAACTCAAATGGAAGACCTTCAAATCCTTTCTTATGAACCTCCATCCAATCTGTTTATTGTAGTATGACGTATCATGTATATTTTAAAAATGACCCTAAAATTATTAGTATCATAAAAGTTTTTCTCATGTATTAGTCATTAAAATTGCTTAGTTTTCATATTACTGAACCCAACTTATTTTGAATTGAATCAAAATTATTGTTATCGTTATAGCATGCAGTTACAAAGAATTAATGCAATTATCAACCAAGCAGTAGGTGACATTTGAATAAAACTGTTCACAGTTGGATATTATAAACAAAAAATTTGACACATAACATATTAAAATCTTACAACATAATTTTGTGAGCACCTGAACTCACAAACATCCACAAATCATAATAAAGACAACCTCACTTTCCTAGAAATCAAGGGAAAAAAGACATGTTGCGTGACATATTTTTAAAAAAGATAGTCTATTGGAATGTAACAAAGTTTACTGTTCACAAATTTAATTGAAAAATTCCAAAAGAAAGAGTTGTTACTTCTTTGTAAAAAAAACAGAAAACTTTATCAAAATAAAGAGTTATTAAAAATGATCTATAACGACAATTGATAACTTAATTGACGCTAAATATGTATTTTAAGTGACAATTGGTACTCTCTATAATGTCCCTAAAATTTAGAGCAACATTGAATTTAATGACAATTAATTAATGTCGGTTAAGGCTCTAGCACTCTTCGTTAATCCGCATATTTGTTGTCGATTAAAAAATTATTTTGTTATATTTTCTTTTGGACATTTGTTACTTTAACGAAACATTGATCTCTTATTATGTCCAAAGAGAAGAGACGAAGAAATATGTTACATAACTTGCGATAAAAGAAGTGGGCTAATTGTTTTTATACTAATATTCTAGGAAGATTGCAATAACATACGAATTGTTTGTAGCTAAGAAAAGAAAAATCAAAATAATATACTAATTATGGCAAGCAAGAGAGCAATATGTTTGGTTCTTTTGACAAACTTCATCATTGTTTCCGTATTAGTTATCACATATTTATTGTTGTGTGCTATCAAATATAGCACAAACCACAAGAAATTTTCCCAAAAATTATATGAAATTTTTTGTAGAAAGGGACAAAAGAAAAGATAAATTTTCAATCATCCTCACTTGAATTTTTAACAAAATTAAAAAAAAAAAGTCACTAAAATAGCAAATAGAAATTGCAATATATGCATGAATCACTAATATTTACAGTAAACAATTAAGCTTCATGAAATATGAGAAATGAAACACACTTCACAATAAGTTTAATTAATGTATTTGAATTTGACTCCCCTACAGCCAAAAAAAACATGCAGATAATAGTGGCAGAAATGAATGTTTGTTTACTAAAATAACCAAATGTAATGAATTCAACCATTTCAACAACATTATGAGTTGTGGAATGAGAGGTGAAAGAGTAGTAATATCGCATTGCAATCAAAATAACTTTTCTTTGATTATATGGAGAAACATGTAGAAAAGGACAAAAAAGAAGATCAATTTTCAATCATCTTTACTGAAACTTTTTACAGAGTTAAAAAAACTCACAAAAATAGCAAAAAGAACTGTCATAATTACATGAATCATTATGACTTATAGTAAAGATTAAGCCCCATCAAATAGGAGGATGAAAACTTTGAGAAATGAAACAAACTTCATAAGAAGCTTAATATATATTTGAATTTGACTACCCTACAACGGGAAAAAACTACAAATAATAGTGGCATGAAATTCCACTATTTATAGAAAACAAAGGACAGTGTGCATAAATGCTTATTTTGCCTTATCAGAAGTTCACAAATCTTTGGAAAAGTTACAACCTTTCGAAAAGGCACAACCTTTCATAAAAGTCACAATTTTCATAAAAGTCGCAACTCTTCATAAAAGTCACAATTTTTCAAAAAAAGTACAACTTTTGATTTAAAAGTCGCAACTCTTTATAAAAGTCACAACTTTTCATGAAAAGGGAAGGCTAATTTTTGAAATAAATAAATTGAAAAGGAATTCTGGTTTGCGGAAGTAGAAGAAGGAGATCAAAATTTTTGTTATTTTAACATGAGAGGAAATCCCTCTACAAACAACAAAGGTAGTGTGAACAAATGTTATTGTGTCTTATCGGAACGGTTACAACTATTTGGAAAAGTTGCAACGCTTTAGAAAGTTCACAATCTTTCATAAAAGTAATAATTTTTCATAAAGTCTCAACTCTTCATTAAAGTAATAAATTTGTTTAAAAGTCACAACTTTTCAAAAGTTGCAACTCTTCATTAAAGTACTATTTTTCATAAAAATCACAACTTTTGATAAAAGTCGTAACTTTCATTAAAGTCGCAACTTTTCATTAAAGTCACACCATTTCATGAAAGAAGACGGCTAGTTTTGAAAATAAATAAATTTAAAAGGAAATTCTTGTTTGTGGTGACACCACGTAGACGTGACTAGGTCTCTCTTTTTTATAAATGTATGATTTTAATGATTAAAGTCGCATGATATGTGTATTGTAGTATTTCTTTCTTTCTTTCTAGTGAATCTTTATGATGCTTCTTTAGTTTAATTTTTATACGAACTTCTTATTGGTGTAAGTTTATAATTTCTTTTAGTTCAAATTAGTAATACTAGAGTAGATCCTAATGAGATATCAATTCCTTGCGAATTTATCTTAATTATGAATGAAATTCTGCTATAAAGACAAATCAAGTTTAAAATTTATAAATCTTTTCTCTTTGTTCAAATTAGAAACTTAATAATGTTAAAGGTGTGATACTAATCAAATTTTAATACTTATAATTAATTGCTTAAAAGAAATAAAACTTAATAAAGTAATTGTTTTATCTGTTGTTTATTATGTAAAAAAATTTAATAAAGTAATTTTGTATTTGTTGTTTATTATGTAAGTTATTAAAGCTGTTGATAAATATGCCTGCATAAAAAGTTTAAAAGATAAAAATAAAAAAACATGGAGGGAGAGATGATGTGGTATTTCTAAAAAAAATTGTATACACAAAGAAGAAACATTTTTATTTGAAATAATTGAGACACAATCATTTTTATTGATATTATAAGAAAGGTTATAACTTACGTTTTCATCATAAGATCAAGTTGTATTGTTTATTGTTTTTTCTACAAAATTCAATTCGTTAAACATAATTACATTTCATATTTGATTAGAGGAGGGCAGAAAATATCGAAATGAATTAAGTCAAAGTCAACAACACAAATTAATAACATAAAGTATTAAATAAGTAGGAGATTATAAATTAGAACTAGATTTATCTCTAAAATTCAAAAATAAGAAGATGATGTACGTATATTTAGTCAAATATATATTGTATCTGGATTAATAGCCTAAATATAGAATAAATATGAGAAAGAGGGCATTTTGGGTCACTGTTATTTGAGTTCATTTTGGCTTACATGCTCATTTTGAAATTATAATAACAATTAGTTGACTGACTTTCTAAGAACAAGAACGTTAATTATATTTTTTCACGTTATAAAATCATTATTCTTTGTTAAAGTTAATTGGTACATGGAAGTTTCAAAAACATTACTCCCTATTTAATTGTAACCGTTACTTATTTACATTAAAAGTATATTAAGTATATTTATAGAACCTAAATATACTTAATATACTTTTAAGTATATTTATAGAACCTATATATATATATATATATATATATATATATATATATATATATATATATATATATATTTCTTTAAAAGTATAGATACTTATTTCTTCTTCTATTGTTTACTTTGAAAAATAGTGTTTTTATGTTATTTATTTTAAAATCATTATAAATTACATGAGGTTCTTTTACTTCTAAAGAAGATGATTACATATTTTTTTCCTATGGATCCAAATTATACATCTATACAATTATAGGAAGGTATAATATAATTGTTTTATATTCTTTATTATGTAAGAAAAAACTCTTAAAAATATCAACTAAAATTATTAAATATTACATAAAATACATTTTTTAAATATATATAATTTCTCTTCTATTCAAATAATATTTAGTAAAATATTTGTGTTATTAATGACCGCGCCAAACGCAGATGAATTCACTAGTTTCTTATATCAAAAAATATATACAAATCTCTTCTCTCTTCTTCTTTTGCTATTTTAGTTTAATAGTTTCCCCTTATTTTATAAGAGATAATACATGAAAATCCCCCTGAACTTGGTCGGATAACTTACTTTTGTACTTAAACTACACGGGCGTCTAAATACCCCCTTCACATCTTTGAAGTGATTTTTTTCACCCTGGGACTATAACCCTTCTCTCACCCGCCATATCATAGCCACGTAAGTGTCACATCATAACCATGTAGGCACCATGTCATTAATTTTTATTTCTTTTTTACTTATTCACCATTTTTTCTTAAACACTTTTTAAAATTAATTAAAATCAATTGATTAATTTATAAACACTCTCTTTCTTCTTCCTTGTTGTGCACTATTATTCCAACCTTCAATACTTTCTTTTCTCTTCTTCACTATTCAACAAATTTTTAAGTCACTTTATAAAAAAAAATCACTATAATATTCACATTATCTTCTTCGAACTCTCCCAACGAATTTACCTACTTGGAGAATGAATATTTTGGAAAATCAATTTTTTTACAACTCAAATAAAAAATAAAAATTACATAAGAAAGTTGAAAAAAATAAAAAAAAATTATGAGAAATGTTTGAATGGATCTAGAAATCAAATGGGTCACTCAAAATTTAAGAAAGTTTAAATTTGTCAATAATATATAGTGAAATCGATGTCAATAAAATGACATTGATATTGGATTTTACGAATTAGTAAAAGACTAGTGAAATGAATATAATGAATAGAGATGGGGATAAAGATAAAGGAAGAGATATTTCAATGGAGAAAGATGTGTAATGAGGAAGACAACAAAATGAAAAGGGAAAAAATTAAAGAAATTAAAAAAGGAAACAACAATTTCATTTACCTTTTATTAAGAAAATTTACATATTTTAAAGATTTAATGTATAAAAAAAACATATAAATTTTTTGATATATATAGGCAAGAAAAAGGTCATGTGTAGGACTTTAAAAATCCAGCTTTTTTCCCTTTGCTTTCACGCACTTTTAGAGGAGTCTCTCTGCCACATCATCTCTTAGGGGTGTTTTAATGAGATAAAATGATCAAAATGATTCTTAATGTATTGAAGTTGTTTTATTTTGGTCCTTAATATATTCTAGGTGATTGAAATAGTGATTCATGAAATTTTTTATAATGAATGAGGGATAGATATGATATGGCAGACACAAGTTGTATGAGGTTCCTCTTAGAATTTGCCAGGTGGATTATTGGGTCCCATTTTTTAAAAAAAAGGGCTAAATCCATTTCTCTCTCTTCCTTTTTAACTTTTTTCTCTTTGATTGAAATCTACAATTTTTCAACATCTCCTCTTCTTCTTCTTCTTCTTCTTTTTTCCTTCTTTTTCAAAAAAATAATTTTATTTATAAAAAATGTGAAATTTAGTCTAATTCATCGTACTTTGACTATTTGATATTAATTTTCTTTCATATTGATTATTTATATTTCAAAAAAATAATTATTAAAATTAATTTGTCGATTGACAAATTAAATTTTATTTTTATTTTTATTTTTATTTTTATTTTCATTACACTAATAATTAATTATTCTAAAATATAAACAAAATTTGTAAAATTGCAAAAACAATTCCTAAAGGATTAAATTAATAAAGTATTGTTTTTAGTTATAATTTCATAAAGAATTCGGAAAAGAAAAAATAAATAACTAATATGAAAAATGAAAGGAGCATAATTTTTTTTCTTCATATATATACTTAAATTCATCAAATATTCACAAGAAAATATAATGGAAAGAGAATAAATAATTTTGATAAATAATTACATAAGTTTTTGTACTATCTTAATGTAATCCAAAATCAAAATTATCATAAACATTTAAATATTTACATACTCATCCGTCAATTTATGTGATATCTTTTTATTCTTCAAATCAATCAATGTGAAATTTAATTGATATCTTAAAGTATATTTTTATTTTTTATATTAACATATGAACTACAACTTATAATGTGTGTTCATAAATAATCCTTCCCACATAAGTTGCAATTCAACCAAATATACTATAAGTTGCAATTCTTATCATGTTAGCATATGAAAAAAATACATTTTATAACTTGAATTTCGAGAAAAAATAGTCCAATGAAATGATAGAGAGAGTAAAATGAAAAATTAAATTGATTAATATAATTTAAACAACTATTTATGTTTATCCTAAAACAAAAACAATTAATTTTTATGAGGTTAAGTGCACGTATCTTAGTTTAACTTTTTGAAGTACGTAATTATTTGACTTCAAATTTAAAGTAGTATCAATATATTTATCTTGATTTGAATTTTGACAAATGAGTATTATGAGCTATAAAAAAGGCAAGGAAAATAAATATTAATTTTAAGAAATAATGAAATGTGTTACAAATTCACTTTATTATGTGGATGTTTATGTTAATCCATCCTAACGTAATGTATCTATTAATTGTAATTAATTAAATATGTTCTAACGTATTTGTCAAATGCTGTGAAGGATAGTTTGAATTTCATATAAAAGGGTAGTCTTTCACCCTTGTGAAATACACTTGAGGAGAATAACAAAGCTCTCAATCTTTATACTTGTCATCACCATTTGTCTTACCTTATTGTTGTGTATTCTTGTATTTTTCTCTCATTTTACAACACGTTACCAGCACGAGTCTCTAACCAATTAAGGCCTACTTAATTCGGAATTAACTTTTTTCCCTAAACGTTAATCATTTTTCTTTCCGAGTCAGGTATACATTTATATGTTTATAACATATCTAACAGGACTTGCATAAATCTTTGATCCGTATTTTTATTACTGCATATATATAACTTGCTTTAGGTATTATTATAATACTTTACTAGGCATAATAATCAATACGTTTTAAGTTTATATTGTTATGTTATTTATGCTACTAAATTATGACTTTAAATTTAATACTAAGCAACATGATAACACGATAGTTAGTTTACACGTAAGTAATTTCTTGTTATACATTTTATGTGTCATAAAGAATATGATATTGTATTATATACAACTTGAAATTATTACTAAACTTTAATAGTAATTGAAACTAGTAAGAAATACATTTAACTCTTACCATTTCAATGCTTCCTGAGTTTATATTTTTAATCTAACATTAATGTTCATGCATATAATGTATTTATACTCACCATTTATTTTATTATTTAAAGTATTAATTTGTCATTTATAATAAATAAATCAACATCATAATATTAACTCAATTATTTTATGATAGTTTTTCATCATGCCGAATTTGTCAAAATTTGAATTTATGGCACTTGATATTTCTGGAAAGAATTATTTGTCATGGGTACTTGATGCTGAAATTCACCTTACCGCTAAGGGTCTTGGTGATAGTATAATCGAAGAAAATACGACATCAAGTCAGGATAAAGCGAAAGCTATGATTTTCCTTCGTCATCATCTTGATGAAAGCCTGAAGGTTGAATACCTAACGGTGAAAGATCCACTTGAATTGTGGATAGGTTTGAAAGGGAGGTATGACCACCTCAAGGCAACAGTATTGCCAAGGGCTCGTTATGAGTGGATGCACTTACGGTTTCAAGATTATAAAATCGTAATTGAGTATAATTATGTTGTATTTAGAATAACTTCCCAATTGAAATTATGTGGGGAAATAATAAAAGATGAGGACATGTTGGAAAAGACATTAATTACTTTTCATGCCTCTAATATGATATTACAGCAACAATATCGTGAAAAAGGTTTTCAGAAATACTCTGAATTGATCTCATGCCTTCTGGTGGCTGAACAGCATAATGACCTTCTTATGAAAAATCACGAAGCCCGTCCCGCTGGAAGTGCTCCACTACCGGAGGCACACGCGGTTGATGCACACGGCCAGTCTAAAATAAGATAAAATAATCGGGGCCATGACAATGTGCGCGGACGTGACAAAGGCAAAAGACGATATAGTAATCGTCGAGGTGGTGGTCATAACAAAAGGGAGAACAAATATAGGTTCTCAAAATAATCCTTCTAAAGGAAAGGGCGATCACTGTCATCGTTGTGGCCTTAAAGGTCATTGGAAAAATGAATGTCGGGCACCTGAGCATTTTGTCAGGTTGTATCAACATTCTTTTAAAAGGAAAGGAAATAAAGGTGGCGCCTCCTCTTCTAAAGCCCGAGTAGAGTCACATTTGACTCTCAAAGATGATATTCAGGCAGGATTTTCTCAAAAATATAATGAGAATGTTGAGGCAAACTTAGCATTGAAAGATGATGCTTTTGATGGGCTCGATGATATTACTCATCTGGAAGCTGAGGACTTCTTTGGGGATCATAACTGAGATTGATAATTGAATTAGGAAATGAATAATGTTTTTATTTATTTTTAATGTCTTAATTAAAGTTTATGTACTTAAGATTTCTTTTGCTAAATTTCGTACTTTTTATTATGTATTTTTTATTCTTGTGAAGATAAATAAAATATTTCAGTCATCAGTTGGATCCAAGATGAGTAGTGGAGATATGTGTCTTCTGGACAGTGCCACAACTCATACGATACTAAGAGAAAAGGAATATTTCTCTCGTTTGATAATTAAAAAGGCATATGTTAATACAATATCCGGTAGTACAAAATTGATTGAGGGCTCTGAAAGAGCGGTCTTATTACTACCCGGAGGAACATTATTGGTAATTGATAATGCATTGTATTGTAGTAAGTCTCATAGAAACTTGTTAAGTTTCAAGGTTATTCGCCAAAATGGCTATCATGTTGAGACTGCGAATAAAGAAAAGGTGGAATACCTTTATATTACTACAATAAATGCAGATAAGAAAACTATGCATGAAAAATTGCCAGCACTTTCTTCAGGGTTGTACCATACAAATATTGGTACAGTTGAATCACATGCCCTAGTAAATAAAAGGTTTACTGATTCTAATGATTTTATCATTTGGCATATCCGGTTGGTCCATCCCGGTTATAATATGATGCACAAAGTAATTGAGAAATCACATGGGCATACTTTGAAGAACCAAAATGTTCTTCAATCAAAGGAATTCTCTTGTGCTGCTTGTTCACAAGGAAAGTTGGTTATCAAACCTTCAGTGGCGAAGGTTGGGGTGGAATCCCCTGCATTTCTGGAACGGATACAAGGTGATTTATGTGGACCTATTCACCCTGCATGTGGACTATTTAAATATTATATGGTCTTGATAGATGCATCTACAAGATGGTCTCATGTGTGCTTATTATCAACTCGCAATATGGCTTTTGCGAGGTTGTTGGCTCAAATTATAAGGTTAAAAGCACAATTTCCAGATTATGCAATAAAAATAATTCGTCTTGATAATGCTGGTGAGTTTACATCTCAGGCATTTAATGATTATTGTTTGTCCACTGGAATAACAGTTGAACATCCTGTTGCACATGTTCATACTCAAAATGGTTTAGCAGAGTCATTGATTAAACGTCTTCAATTGATAGCTAGACCTTTGTTGATGAGAACAAAGTTGCCTGTTTCGATATGGGGTCATGCTATTTTGCATGCAGCAGCACTTGTGCGCATAAGGCCAATTAGTTACCATGACATCTCCCCGTTACAATTAGTTTTTGGTTAGGAGCCAAATATTTCCCATCTTAGAATCTTTGGTTGTGCGGTATATGTTCCAATTGCTCCACCACAACGCACAAAGATGGGTCCCCAAAGAAGATTGGGGATATATGTTGGGTATGAATCTCGTTCTAGTATAAAAATATTTGGAACCTAGAACTGGAGATTTATTTACGGCAAGGTTTGCTGATTGTCATTTTGATGAATCAGTATACCCAAAATTAGGGGGAGAACAAAAATAGTTGGGAAATGAGATAGATTGGAATTCACTTTCACTGTCTCATTTAGATCCTCGAACAAATCAATGTGAGCAAGAAGTTCAAAAGATAATTTATTTGCAGAATGTTGCAAAACAACTGTCGGATGCATTTGCTAACCTTCCACGGGTTACTAAATCATATATTCCAGCTGCTAATGCTCAAGTTCGAGTTAATGTCCCTATAGGATAAAATGTTAAGGCAAATGAGTCTGGACCACACTTAAAACGTGGTAGACCAATTGGTTCCAAGGAAAAAAATCCTCGAAAAAGAAAAGGAATAAATGATCAAGATGATGATCATGATATAGAGGCAATTGCTCATGAAGAGCTCCGAGACTTAATAAATGATGACACTACAAAGGAGGTCCATGTACCTGAAAATAATGAGAATGAGGAAATCTCTATAAATTATGTCTCGACGAGAATAAGGTGGAATCAAAATAATATTGTGGTGAATAATATTTTTGCCTATAATATTGCAGTTGAAATAATGCAACAAGATGAGGATTTGGAACCAAGATCTGTCAATGAGTGTAGACAGAGAAATGATTGGCCAAAATGGAAGGAAGCAATTCACTTCACTTTAAAAACGTGAAGTTTTTGGACCAATAGTCCGAACACCTGGAGGTGTCAAGCCAGTGGGGCATAAATGGGTTTTTGTGCGAAAACGCGATGAAAATGGTAAAGTCGTAAGATATAAGGCACGACTTGTGGCACAAGGATTTCCACAAAGGCCTGGCATTAATTATGAGGAGACATATTCTCCTGTAGTAGATGCAATCACCTTCAGATTTTTAATAAATATGACAGTCCATGAAAAGCTTGAAATGCGTTTAATGGACGTTGTCACGACCTATTTGTATGGCTCACTAGACCATAATATTTTTATGAAAATCCCTGAAGCACTCAAAGTTTCTGAAGCATATAAAAATTCAAAAGAAGGTTGTTCAATAAAGCTTCAAAAATCTTTATATGGATTAAAACAATCAGGGCGAATGTGGTATAACCGTCTTAGCGAATACTTGCTAAATGAAGGGTATAAGAATGATCCTATTTGTCCTTGTATTTTTATATGAAGGTCACAATCTGAATTTATAATAATATCTGTTTATGTTGATGATTTGAACATTATCGGAACTCCTAAAGAGCTTTCAAAAGCCGTTGAGTGTTTGAAGAAAGAATTTGAAATGAAAGATCTTGGTAAGACAAAATTTTGTCTTGGCCTTCAGATTGAACATTTGACAAATGGAATATTTATCCATCAATCAACATATACTGAAAAGTTTTTGAAAAGAGTTTACATGGATAAATCACACCCATTGAGTACTCCGATGGTTGTGAGATCTCTTGATAAAAATAAAGATCCATTCCGACCTTAAGAAAAGGATGAAGAGGTTCTTGGTGATGAAACACCATATCTTAGTGCTATTGGGGCACTAATGTACCTTGCCAACAATACCCGGCCAGATATTTGTTTTGCAGTAAGTTTATTGGCGAGATTCAGCTCATGTCCAACAAGAAGACATTGGAAAGGTGTTACACATATATTCAGATATCTTCAAGGAACAATTGATATGGGATTATTGTATTTTAATGCATTGAAGTCAGAATTGATCGGTTATGCAGATGCATGGTATTTTTCTGACCCACATAAAGCCCGATCTCAGACAGGCTAATTATTCACATATGGAGGTACAGCTATATCATGGCGTTCAATGAAGTAAACAATAGTTGCTACTTCTTCAAATCATGCAGAGATAATAGCCATTCATGAAGCTAGTCGAGAGTGTGTATGGTTGAGATCAATGACTCAACACATTCTGCAATTATGCGGTCTTTCTGTGCAAACAAAGACTCCAACAATATTGTATGAAGATAATGCTGCTTGCATAGCTCAATTAAAGGGAGGATATATCAAAGGAGATCGAACAAAGCATATTTCACCTAAGTTCTTTTTCACACATGATCTTCAACAAAATGGTGAGATAAATGTTCAACAGATTCGTTCGAGTGATAATCTTGCAGATTTATTCACTAAGGCATTGCCAACGTCAACATTTGAGAAGCTAAGATATAAGATTGGGATGCGTCGTCTCCAAGATATCAAATAAGTTCTTCATCAGGGGGAGTAAATACGCGTTGTACTCTTTTTCCCTTAGCCAAGGTTTTGTCCCATTGGGTTTTCCTGGTAAGATTTTTAATGAGGCAGCACTCAAGGCGTATTACAAGATGTGTGTACTCTTTTTTCTTCACTAGGCTTTATCCCACAGGGTTTTTCCTAGTAAGGTTTTAGCGAGGCACATTATCTATAAACATCCAAGGGGGAGTGTTACAAATTCACTTTATTATGTGGATGTTTATGTTAATCCATCCTAACGTAATGTATCTATTAATTGTAATTAATTAAATATGTTCTAACGTATTTGTCAAATGCTGTAAAGGATAGTTTGAATTTTCTATAAAAGGGTAGTCTTTCACCCTTGTGAAATACACTTGAGGAGAATAACAAAGCTCTCAATCTTTATACTTGTCATCACCATTTGTCTTGCCTTATTGTTTGTGTATTCTTGTATTTTTCTCTCATTTTACAACAAAATGCTAATTTTAATATAGTACTATTTTTTTCTTTGATCTTGTTATTGTATTATTTTAAAATTTATGTAATGAAATATATTAAAGGGAAAATACATAATTACCCCATTAAAGTTAGACCCGTTTTGTAAAAAGATACTTGAACTTTGTGAATGTCCTATTACCCCCACTAAACTACTTTCAACAAAACTTAATACGTCATTTTCACTTATTTTTGCACCTACTGTGTTCTCACATTGCAAGAGCGCTTGAATCGTTTAAAAAACAGCCTCTAACAAATATAAAAGAGTCATGTGGCATTTCAAATTGAATTCTTTTCTTAAAATAAAGGTCCATCTTCCCCAAATCAATTTAAACACCATTAACAACTATTGAAGCTTGTTGGAGTGTCTATGACCACTGTAGTATTTCTTGAAGTTCGATTTACAGTCAAAAGAGGAGTAGTCTGTTAGTCATCCTCAATTCTAGACCCGTCATTTGCTTCACCTATCTTCTTCGTCATTGCGATGGTACAATTTATCATAGTCGACATTTGATATTTTTGACGAATATGATGAAAAGATAACAAAAGTCATGAAAAGAAAAAATGAAGAGAAAGAAGGTCATTGTTAGTCACCGTTTTATCTGACGAAAAAGCATTTTCCGGTAAAAAGACAGATTAATGGTGGAACCGTCATGGTTGCTTCAACCATCTTGGTGCTAAACTGCCATAGAAGTATTTGTATAGTCCAAGAATAGAGTAATAAAATAAAATGATGATTGTTTTCCTAAAATTACAATGATAATACCATAAAAATAATAGATTTATTTTTGTTTACCATTTCTATATGAAGTTAATTGTCATTTTTTATTTGTTGAAGAAGGTTAAGGAAAAGGGAGAAGTAGACAGGAACGGAGAGGTGTTGGGGGTAGAAAGTATCTTTTTCCTTTTATTTGTAATAAAGAATTTTTTTTTTCATATTTATTTTTATAATTTACGAAATTTAACACGTGGCGATTTGAGATTGGGGCGTGAAAATCACACATTTTCTCACAATTGGGTTTAACCGAAAAATGAGGCAATGTTATTACTTTCAAATTGTTTAGGAGGGTGTTAGGACCCCGCAAATTTTAAGTGTCTCTTTACAAAAAGAGTATTGTTCAAGGTGGACTTTATGTATTTTCTCTATATTAAAATTAAAATAATAATGTGAAGTACTCCATATTAAAGAGAGAGGTTAATAGAAGGTGGGCTGGAGGAGTGAGAAGAGAAAAGGAGAGTTGAAAAGTAATGAAACATACAAATATACTTTTTTTCTATTAAAAAAATTCCTCATACAACTATTATACGGAATACCTCATACACCACAAAAATTTTAGTCATTCATGTATGACAAAATGTTTTCAAGTCTTTTACCCTTAACTTAACAATTCACCTCCCAAAACTGTTAAATATAATGGTGGGGCTCATATAACTTACAAAATCCACCATTTTAACCATATTTGAAAATTGTGTGGTTAGATGTGTAAGACCTCGAAAATGAGATAAGGTGTCTAGAGCCTAACATGTTAGTCTTATCATTATAAGGTCCTAAAATGCCTTATTATGTCATATAGAGTCAGTGTGCAAAGTTTGAAGTGATTTGGAAGTCGAACGTCAAGGGACGTCCAAGACGTTCGATGAATAGTTGCTTATGTGCCTCATGTGTGTATGCATGCCTAAATTGTGTGAAATGAGTCAAATAAGTCTTGAAATGGTTTAAATGATGTTTAATGTTATTATATGAAGTTTCGTAAAGTTTGGAGGTCAAACGCCCAAGAACGTCCAAGACGTTCGAAAGATAGACCCTAAGACTTTCATCGTATGTCATGTTGGGGTCAAGGCTGTTTGGACGTCTTGTAGGTGTTTGTTTTGGATGAAACTTATGTGGTAGGTCTATATCATGTTAAGGTTTGAAATCGCGTCGGAAACGTCCGGGTACAACTTCTAAAGGGCCCCACAAGAGGCCCCAAAAGAAGGATCCCAAGGCTGCCTATACACTGCCTGGGCAGTGTCTCTTGACGGACCCAATGACGGATCGTTGGGACCCCAACGGACCGTCAAGCAGGTCCCGTCGAAGGATACTTGCCTTGGCAGGTTGTAAGCCAAGAAATTTGGCCAAGTCCCCTGCAACGGAGGCTGCCACGGCCCGTCATGGCCATGACGCCCCGTCATGGGCCTCGTCGCGGGTGGCCTGCTAGTTAACTGCCTGCGTGCTGCCTCTTAAAGGGGTGAATGGTAAATTCACCCCACGTCCTAACCTGACTATAATAGGTTTAATTAAGTGATTTTAGGTATATATAAGCCATCCAAAACGTGATTTACCCATTCTCAAATCCCCTCACTCAAATTGAACCCTTCCTCTCCAAAAATATTCTCTCTAGAAACCCCCATGGTTTTTGAAGCTCAAGAACAGCTTGTAGATGGGATTCTCATGGGTTATTCATCAAGTTTTATGGGTCTTCATGAAGATTAAGGTATGGTGATCTTCATCTCTAGTTATCTTTTCATCTAGAGAGCCATTCTCAATGTTTTTCAAAGAAAGTTTATGATCAAAGTTCTTCTTCTCCAATCTAGCCATGGGTTCTTTCTCAAAACGTTTTTAATGATTAAATCATGATGAATTGAAGTTAATACAGTGATTTAAATGTGTTTTCACTCCAATTGCATGATGAACCCATGTTCCTTCCAAAATTGGTTTAGCCTTTGCATGGGCTTTATGATTTCGGCTTGTTCTTGATGAATTGGTTATTCTCTTATGTTGAATTGCTTGTGGTTATTGTTATTTACATTAATTGATGTTTAATTAATGATGATCAGTCCATGATGATAAATATATGAAGAATTGAACATGAATAGCCTATGTTTCTACATGTTATCTTGAAGTTGATTGTGAGATCGATTGAGTAGACTTTTAATTATGTATGAACTACTTTAGCTACTGTTTTAGGGTGATGTAATGGATGAATTTTATATGTATAAATCCTAAATGATCTAATTAAGAAAGTCTTGCATGAATTGGTATGGATTCTTTAGGTTATGAAGTCAAGAAGCTAAGTATGTGATGGATCTTGAATTGTGATTTGATGATGCATGACTTAGGCTTGATTTCTTACCTAATTAGCTACTGCCTTAGAATCATATATGTATGAACTATGATCTAAAAATCAAAGTAAGGGAAGTTAGCTAATGATCAATGTTATCCTACTTTCCTAGTATGTTGAGATGTTGTATTACGTTATGGTATAATCTTGTAGCGACTTGTACATGGTTTCCTATATGTTTAAAGTACATTTAGCTACTGCCATATATGTATTTTATTGATGAATAAGGTGTATTGATCAATGATGATCAAAGGGTGAGAAATTGGTAAGAATGCTTATTCTCTTTACTCTTCTACTTCTCTATTCTTTATAGTAATGTTGATGAAGCCTTGTATGGCATTGTGTGGTATGGTCCACTTATGGTGGCGGTGTTTACGTTATTGTCATTATATATGTGTTGACCTTAGCCTTGAAGGCATATTGATGAACTTATGAACGTGTGCCTAAAATGATACTATGAGAAGCTTATGCCTACTTTCCTATTCTAGTTGTGAATTAGGTAGTGTGGCTATTGTATGAGCATGTATATAATCATGTTAGGGTATTGTATAGGTGCTGCCATTGATGTGTTAAAATGGTTAATAGCCTCTACCCATGTATTCCTTATATGAAAGTGTAAATAGCTAAAGTTAGGAGTATTGATTTCATGGTATATATTGCCTTGTCTCCTATGCTATTATGTGTTGTGTGCTATGTGCTTGAAAGTATAATGTGGTCTAATAGTGTGGCTGACTTAAGATGATATTGCTAGCCATGATGTGATCATATTGGTCAATGTACACACACCCTCACTTACATGCGTGTTATAAGTAGTATAAGTCATTGTGTCTAAATGAAAGGTAATTCTCATATTCACTAGTGTCTACTACTATGTATGTTAAGGTGATGTTTATGAATGTATGATTTGTATTCCCTTACTAGGATGACTTGATAGGTGTACTAGTATGGACAAGGGTATGGGACCTTGTTTATACATTGCACATGTGTACCTTGATAGGATAACTCCTAGGTTTGGTTCTTATGCGTATGAAGGATGATTATATGAATATGTTATGAATATGATGTACATGATATGATGAGGTATGAATGCGTATAGTGTCTTAGTAGGTTTATATGAAAGGATTGCTCATATAGTTATGCCTATAGACTTATGCATTGATATATGAAAGTGTGTGACTTGATGTGTTATGTGAAAGGTTTTCTCACATATATATATATACACTCACACACATGAATGATGATCTAGGGGCCTTGAGAGGGGTGCCCAAGAATGCTATGAATTCTAGATAGGTGCTTGAATATGCTATAAGCATATAAGTGATGGATATTCTAAAGCTTATGTTTTATAAACAAAGGTAATAAAGGCTTTTCAATAAAGGGAACTTAGCCTTAGCACCGAGTGAACTTGACATTGAGAGGTGTTGACTTCCCTTAGAGGAATATTTCACCATTTGTCCCTTATAGAGTGTTGACTTCCCTTAGAGGAATAATCACCTATGGACCTACGTATGGTGTCGACTTCCCTTAGAGGAATACTCACCTATGTACTTACATGAAGTGTTGACTTTCCTTGAGGAATATTCACTCATGTTATCTCATGAGGTGAGGCCCCATTACCAAATGGTATATAGAGGGAATACCTATCTCTTAGTTCCATAAACTATGCTTGCCACATAGGATCTAGCAAAGTGAATTCACTTGATATAGCTAGCATTAATAATGTTCTACCTTGGCTAGGTAGTAACACCTTCCTTTGGTGTAAGGCTCTACAACACCAAATTCCATGATTAGCACCCATGGTCTTAGTGTCGGTTAAGGCTATGGTTTCCCTAAAGTAAAATGGACAATGGAAGAAATTGAATAGGATCCTAACTAGGAGGACTTAAGGTAAGTTACTTAGGATAGATGGAAGTAATGAACCCATCTAGACATTGCACAAGTGACTCCTTAGGAAGTCTTAGGAAGGTTCTCTAATGCATATGATTATGTATGTGTCCTTTATGTATGATATTGTAGTCTTGGTTTGACTATGTTTATGTTATACTATACTTCTATGATGGCATGAGTTGTCTTGTGTAGATGCTATGTATGGTTTTCTATTGTGTTCCTAAGGTGATGCATTGCACCAAGTATCCCTAAAGGATTACTTAGGAGGTTAATGAATTGAAAGAAAGAGTTAAATGATAAGAAGGATGAGTTTATTGTAAAGTGACCTTTATGTGTACTTATATTCTATATGTGCTTTTCTATGATGATTGGCCTTTGAATGTGTTGCTATGAGGTATATGGATGATATAAATGATATTGATAAAGGTTTTATGATGATTTACTCAAAATGGCATGAAGTAAGATTTCAAGGAAATGTCCCTTTTAAATGCATGTTTTCGCATGGTTGCCATACTTAGTACATTCTTGTGCTAATCCCATTCTTCTTTACTTTTTACACAAAGTGTAGGTATTGGAATGCTTAAAGAAGGTCTATGATTGAGGAGCTTGATAGGTGATTTCCCAAGCTCAAGGAAAGGAAATCCTTAAGTTCAAGGATGTCGTACCAATGTCCTTATTGTAAAGTCTATTTTAGTAATGTATAGCTTTGTATTATGTCTTAAGGGTTTTATCCTTAATGTACTCTAAAGTTGTTGAGTTTAAGATGGCAAAGGGACTTAGAGTCTAAATATGTATTATGACTTATGTTTTATATATATACGATGTGATGTTTCTAGCATATGATGTGCTATGAAAAGTTTTAAATTTTCCGCTAAATTTACTATGCCAATGCAATGAATGATATGAGAGGCTTGTCTTAGACCTCCGAGAGGTCGACGACGCCGGTTACAATCCAAGATTGTACCCTATCTTCTAGGGTATGCTTTTGGGTTGTGACAAACTTGGTATCAGAGCATGAGGTTTATAAAGCGGTTTTAGGTTCTAAAAAGTCTCATATTGCCACGTCTAGTAGAGTCTCGTATCATTGGTGGTGAGTCGCGACACATTCAATGGTACGAGAGGCTATAGGACGATAGAGTTTCCCTTCTTCATCAATCTCATATCGTGCCATAGAACTTAATGCTATAAGATCTCTCTCTTATGTTTTCTTGTCCGGTGGTCTTTTAGATATGATTGCTTGGATGAGAGTTCTCTATGCTTGAGGGAGAAAAGGTGAGTTTAAAATGCTTATCCTTGTTTTATGGTTTGAATGAGTATGTGTGAAGGTGACATTTGTCCTTATTTGATGATGTATATACTAACTAAGGCGACTTGAAGGGTTAACTAGACTTAGGTAGGGGTATGGGACTCTACCTATGTCTTGCACTAGTTTTCCTTGATGGAGACCTTAGGAGGGTAATACTATGTATGTGTATGATGATAAATGTGAATGTGCTTATGAGATGATCTCTATGCTTATAATCATGTAAATAGCCTAATGTGTTAAAGATATGGAGTTATCCATGCATGAAGGTTATAGATGAGTGGAGTATGATGCTAATTGTAGTTCTTGTTGGGTTACTTGGTTTAGTGAAGTTATGGAGCTTTACGTGATCATTGCACATGTTAACTCTATGAGGATTATGATTGGTCATCTTACCTTGCTTTATATGAAATGTCTCTTATTGGATGATGTGATGTCAATTATGGCAATATATGAAATCTATGTCAAATAGCATGTTATGTCGATGATGTATGTCATGATATAGTTGAAGCATGCTAGAAGTTATAGTGGTTAAAGAGATTTCTCTTAATTCGTGTATTCCTACATGATTTTGTATGATAGTATCCAAATATTTGGATTTGAACTTGGATTGTTTAATGACTACCTATGGAGGTATGTTATCCTATGAGTGTATGCGATTAAAAATGTGCATTGTTTTCCTTTGCATATAAATGATACTTGATGAGTTGCTAACATAAATTGGAGTCTTTTACGGAGACTTGAATTGTAAATATAGTATGCATGCTTATGAAGAATGAGTTAGTAGAGCTTTGTATCTTATAATTCCATACTTGTTCCATTAGATGTCTAAATGTTGCATTTTTGGAAATTTGGAAGCATGCTCACTGAAAAGACTAGGCAACGTATTGTAATATATTTGGAGAACCTACTAAATTGTCATTTGATTGGACGTTATTGAAAAAACGTGTAGAATTTATGAATATGAACATGATAAGGAATGTGGAAAAGAATCTTTGCTTTTTAGATTGAGGATGAGAATCTTATGACATGATGAGTTGTAGAGTTATTTCTAAACTTCTTGTTGTGTATGAACTTCCTTGTTGTTTTTCCGCTAATGATGTATGACCTTAGTGTCTATTGCATTGTAGGAAGACCTTATGTCAATCGAATAGTATGACCAAAGTTGAATTTGCCTAAGATGATAAGGTTTAGAATGCCTTAGTGTTGTTAAATTGAATTAATGAAAATTCTCTTTAAAGTAGTAATCACTCTAAGTGATGAATGTTAAGGTTTTGTATTTGAAATCCTCTATATGTTGGGTTAAGTTGCTCTTAATTTGGTTTACCCTAAGTGGGGGATGGTGTGTGAGTAGTGAGATGGTAGAAATGGTCTACATTGTCCTTTTATTCTTACACGAATTTGAAAATATGAATTCTTAGTATGCTTGTTCATGAAAATAGTCTTGCATAAAGTGTGAATTGCATGATCTTTATATGATTGGTATGAATTAATTGACATCATCTTAGAGACATGGTGAATTTTCCAAAGGGCATGAAAAGAAATTTTTGATAAAATCCATGTTTTTCTCTTGTTGACTTGCATTTTAATGTGCTAATTGTGAAGTTGACTTCATGAGGTAAGACAAGGAACTTGGAAATAGTCACTTGTAGGGTTAATTGTTTAGCCTTGCAATAGAAGTTGAGTCTCTTTTACCATGAAATATGTTGACTCTCTTGAAAATTTAGTGACTTGATGATTTGTAATATAAAATTGTAGGCTCATTCTTGAAAGGTGAAAGCATGTTTTGCTAAGTGTATACGTGTGTGCCTATGGTTTGTGCTATTTTTCCAAAAATGAGGCTTACTTTAAGGGTGAGTAATATGTTAAGAAAAGAGATTTGTGGAATGACTTCCTAGTTTGTTGTGATGCACTTGGTGTGACTTGCCATTTGGACTTCACTAGGAAGAAAAATATATGCATGACTTTGCTTGAAAGTTGGAAATTCTCATTTTTAAGGAAATTGACCTTGTGCTTTGCTAAGGTGTGAACTCATGATACATGTAAGGTGTTGAGGAGCAAGACATTCCTCCATGGACACCACTAAGCATGGTATGGTTGAGTATGACCTTCATGGTACTAGGTCTAACTAATGAAGATTTTTGTTAAATGCAATTAACTCAAATCTATGTGCATTGAAGTATGAATGCCTACTTGTTTTGAGTATTGTTGAAATCTGCCTATATGTGGCCTTGCAAGATGATATCTTGATGAATTAAGGGGCAATGACCATGTTATGATTAGGAGAAGTATGTTCCTCCTATGAACATGGTAAGAGCATCTTTGATTAATGCATTAAGGGTGAGTGAATCGAAGTTTTGCTTACTTGTGTGCATGGAGTGCTAAAAATTGATTTGATGATATTTTAAAGGTGATGAACTTTTCTTATATGCATTGAAGTCATTGATGTGATTAAAGAGTCCTAAGTGTCATTCGAGGACGAATGTTCCCAAGTGGGGGATATTGTAAGACCTCGAAAATGAGATAAGGTGTCTAGAGCCTAACATGTTAGTCTTATCGTTATAAGGTCCTAAAATGCCTTATTATGTCATATAGAGTCAGTGTGCAAAGTTTGAAGTGATTTGGAAGTCGAACGTCAAGGGACGTCCAAGACGTTCGACGAATAGTCGCTTATGTGCCTCATGTGTGTATGCATGCCTAAATTGTGTGAAATGAGTCAAATAAGTCTTGAAATGGTTTTAAATGATGTTTAATGTTATTATATGAAGTTTCGTAAAGTTTGGAGGTCAAACGCCCAAGAACGTCCAAGACGTTCGAAAGATAGACCCTAAGACTTTCATCGTATGTCATGTTGGGGTCAAGGCTGTTTGGACGTCTTGTAGGTGTTTGTTTTGGATGAAACTTATGTGGTAGGTCTATATCATGTTAAGGTTTGAAATCACGTCGGAAACGTCCGGGTACGACTTCTAAAGGGCCCCACAAGAGGCCCCAAAAGAAGGACCCCAAGGCTGCCTATACACTGCCTGGGCAGTGTCTCTTGACGGACCCAATGACGGACCGTTGGGACCCCAACGGACCATCAAGCAGGTCCCGTCGAAGGATACTTGCCTTGGCAGGTTGTAAGCCAAGAAATTTGGCCAAGTCCCCTGCGACGGAGGCTGCCACGGCCCGTCATGGGCCTCGTCGCGGGTGGCCTGCTAGTTAACTGCCTGCGTGCTGCCTCTTAAAGGGGTGAATGGTAAATTCACCCCACGTCCTAACCTGACTATAATAGGTTTAATTAAGTGATTTTAGGTATATATAAGCCATCCAAAACGTGATTTACACATTCTTAAATCCCCTCACTCAAATTGAACCCTTCCTCTCCACAAATATTCTCTCTAGAAACCCCCATGGTTTTTGAAGCTCAAGAACAGCTTGTAGATGGGATTCTCATGGGTTCTTCATCAAGTTTTATGGGTCTTCATGAAGATTAAGGTATGGTGATCTTCATCTCTAGTTATCTTTTCATCTAGAGAGCCATTCTCAATGTTTTTCAAAGAAAGTTTATGATCAAAGTTCTTCTTCTCCAATCTAGCCATGGGTTCTTTCTCAAAACGTTTTTAATGATTAAATTATGATGAATTGAAGTTAATACAGTGATTTAAATGTGTTTTCACTCCAATTGCATGATGAACCCATGTTCCTTCCAAAATTGGTTTAGCCTTTGCATGGGCTTTATGATTTCGGCTTGTTCTTGATGAATTGGTGATTCTCTTATGTTGAATTGCTTGTGGTTATTGTTATTTACATTAATTGATGTTGAATTAATGATGATCAGTCCATGATGATAAATATATGAAGAATTGAACAAGAATAGCCTATGTTTCTACATGTGTCTTGAAGTTGATTGTGAGATCGATTGAGTAGACTTTTAATTATGTATGAACTGCTTTAGCTACTGTTTTAATGGATAAATTTTATATGTATAAATCCTAAATGATCTAATTAAGAAAGTCTTGCATGAATTGGTATGGATTCTTTAGGTTATGAAGTCAAGAAGCTAAGTATGTGATGGATCTTGAATTGTGATTTGATGATGCATGACTTAGGCTTGATTTCTTACCTAATTAGCTACTGCCTTAGAATCATATATGTATGAACTATGATCTAAAAATCAAAGTAAGGGAAGTTAGCTATGATCAATGTTATCCTACTTTCCTAGTATGTTGAGATATTGTATTACGTTATGGTATAATCTTGTAGCGACTTGTACATGGTTTCCTATATGTTTAAAGTACATTTAGCTACTGCCATATATGTATTTTATTGATGAATAAGGTGTATTGATCAATGATGATCAAAGGGTGAGAAATTGGTAAGAATGCTTATTCTCTTTACTCTTCTACTTCTCTATTCTTTATAGTAATGTTGATGAAGCCTTGTATGGCATTGTGTGGTATGGTCCACTTATGGTGGCGGTGTTTACGTTATTGTCATTATATATGTGTTGACCTTAGCCTTGAAGGCATATTGATGAACTTATGAACGTGTGCCTAAAATGATACTATGAGAAGCTTATGCCTACTTTCCTATTCTAGTCGTGAATTAGGTAGTGTGGCTATTGTATGAGCATGTATATAATCATGTTAGGGTATTGTATAGGTGCTGCCATTGATGTGTTAAAATGGTTAATAGCCTCTACCCATGTATTCCTTATATGAAAGTGTAAATAGCTAAAGTTAGGAATATTGATTTCATGGTATATATTGCCTTGTCTCCTATGCTATTATGTGTTGTGTGCTATGTGCTTGAAAGTATAATGTGGTCTAATAGTGTGGCTGACTTAAGATGATATTGCTAGCCATGATGTGATCATATTGGTCAATGTACACACACCCTCACTTACATGCATGTTATAAGTAGTATAAGTCATTGTGTCTAAATGAAAGGTAATTCTCATATTCACTAGTGTCTACTACTATGTATGTTAAGGTGATGTTTATGAATGTATGATTTGTATTCCCTTACTAGGATGACTTGATAGGTGTACTAGTATGGACAAGGGTATGGGACCTTGTTTATACATTGCACATGTGTACCTTGATAGGATAACTCCTAGGTTTGGTTCTTATGCGTATGAAGGATGATTATATGAATATGTTATGAATATGATGTACATGATATGATGAGGTATGAATGCGTATAGTGTCTTAGTAGGTTTATATGAAAGGATTGCTCATATAGTTATGCCTATAGACTTATGCATTGATATATGAAAGTGTGTGACTTGATGTGTTATGTGAAAGGTTTTCTCACATATATATATATACACTCACACACATGAATGATGATCTAGGGGCCTTGAGAGGGGTGCCCAAGAATGCTATGAATTCTAGATAGGTGCTTGAATATGCTATAAGCATATAAGTGATGGATATTCTAAAGCTTATGTTTTATAAACAAAGGTAATAAAGGCTTTTCAATAAAGGGAACTTAGCCTAGCACCGAGTGAACTTGACATTGAGAGGTGTTGACTTCCCTTAGAGGAATATTTCACCATTTGTCCCTTATAGAGTGTTGACTTCCCTTAGAGGAATAATCACCTATGGACCTACGTATGGTGTCGACTTCCCTTAGAGGAATACTCACCTATGTACTTACATGAAGTGTTGACTTTCCTTGAGGAATATTCACTCATGTTATCTCATGAGGTGAGGCCCCATTACCAAATGGTATATAGAGGGAATACCTATCTCTTAGTTCCATAAACTATGCTTGCCACATAGGATCTAGCAAAGTGAATTCACTTGATATGCTAGCATATGTGTTAATGTTCTACCTTGGCTAGGTAGTAACACCTTCCTTTGGTGTAAGGCTCTACAACACCAAATTCCATGATTAGCACCCATGGTCTTAGTGTCGGTTAAGGCTATGGTTTCCCTAAAGTAAAATGGACAATGGAAGAAATTGAATAGGATCCTAACTAGGAGGACTTAAGGTAAGTTACTTAGGATAGATGGAAGTAATGAACCCATCTAGACATTGCACAAGTGACTCCTTAGGAAGTCTTAGGAAGGTTCTCTAATGCATATGATTATGTATGTGTCCTTTATGTATGATATTGTAGTCTTGGTTTGACTATGTTTATGTTATACTATACTTCTATGATGGCATGAGTTGTCTTGTGTAGATGCTATGTATGGTTTTCTATTGTGTTCCTAAGGTGATGCATTGCACCAAGTATCCCTAAAGGATTACTTAGGAGGTTAATGAATTGAAAGAAAGAGTTAAATGATAAGAAGGATGAGTTTATTGTAAAGTGACCTTTATGTGTACTTATATTCTATATGTGCTTTTCTATGATGATTGGCCTTTGAATGTGTTGCTATGAGGTATATGGATGATATAAATGATATTGATAAAGGTTTTATGATGATTTACTCAAAATGGCATGAAGTAAGATTTCAAGGAAATGTCCCTTTTAAATGCATGTTTTCGCATGGTTGCCATACTTAGTACATTCTTGTGCTAATCCCATTCTTCTTTACTTTTTACACAAAGTGTAGGTATTGGAATGCTTAAAGAAGGTCTATGATTGAGGAGCTTGATAGGTGATTTCCCAAGCTCAAGGAAAGGAAATCCTTAAGTTCAAGGATGTCCTACTAATGTCCTTATTGTAAAGTCTATTTTAGTAATGTATAGCTTTGTATTATGTCTTAAGGGTTTTATCCTTAATGTACTCTAAAGTTGTTGAGTTTAAGATGGCAAAGGGACTTAGAGTCTAAATATGTATTATGACTTATGTTTTATATATATACGATGTGATGTTTCTAGCATATGATGTGCTATGAAAAGTTTTAAATTTTCCGCTAAATTTACTATGCCAATGCAATGAATGATATGAGAGGCTTGTCTTAGACCTCCGAGAGGTCGACGACGCCGGTTACAATCCAAGATTGTACCCTATCTTCTAGGGTATGCTTTTGGGTTGTGACAAGATCTTAGAGAAAAAATAATGAATTTTGTAAATTATGTGGGGTTCACCGTTAAATTTAATAGATTTTTGGGGTATTGTTAAGTTTAGGGTAAAAGACTAAATTGTACACATTTTGTAATGACTGTTTCAATCACTTAGAATATATTAAGGACCAAAATAAAATAACCCCAATATATCAAGGATCATTTTGATCATTTTCTCGTTTTAATCCCTTGAAACATGTTAATGCAATATTTATATACTCGTATAATTTAAGTGTTAAAGTAAGTTGTGCCGCCAAATTTAGGGTGATTTATATGTTTTTGTCATTTTTTGACAATAATTAATTAATACTCTCTCCGTCCACTTTTAATTGTCATGGTTATTTTTAGAGTCAAACTACAAGAATTTTGACAAACATTCTAAGATGTACTTTTTTCAATATATTGATATGCAAAAAATTGCAATTATAGTTATTTTCATATAATTTTTGAATATGTAAATTTTTTATTTAAAAAATCGAATTAATATAACTTAATTTAACTTTTAAAATTAGTTAAATTAAATGTTGAAAAAATTATGGACGGAGGAAGTATAAACAGAGGGAGTATTATTTTGAATGTGACCCACAACGTCCAATTTCTAAGAAGCTAATTGTACAGCTATTTCAGCGTTATGTACAACATTTCATAGCCTATTCTTCTTCTCTACCTCCTTCCAGTATATATATACTCACTCCATCAAGAACAAGAACAATGGGGTTTTTCAATATTCTTCTCTTCCTCCTCTTTCTATGGAGGCATCAAGAACAATGAGGGTTTCAATCTCCTCTCATAGCATCACTTGCAGTATATATCTGGAGGCATCAACAACAATGGGGTTTTTCAATATATATTCTTCTCTTCCTCCTCTTTCTATTGAGGTATCAAGAACAATGGGGGACTATTCTTCTCTTCCTCCCCTTTCTATGGAGGCATCAAGAGCAATGTGGTTTTTTCAATCCAACTGATGTTACACATATTTGGAATTAGGATGAATAACAGGAATTCAGGAAATTAGTTGAGCCACGTCAGAAATTAGTTAGTTAATACCGAGTTAGTTAAAGTTGTTAAGACTACTGTTGAAACAGTTAGTAGATATTTTCCTTTCAGCTAATTCAATTGTAAATCCTATATAGTTCTGAATTGTAAAGGAGTTTCATCATGAATATACAATACAACTCATTTCTCTCTAAAAATCTACATTCTCCTTCTTCTCTTCTTCTCTGTTTTTTCCATTGTTCTTAACTGTTCTTTAGCAGTTACTTCTCTCAATCCTCGAATCTTAGTTGATTCCTGCAATTGAGGTAACATTGGTATCAGAGCTACACTTTCCTTGGCAACAATGACAAAGAACACAAGATTAACTGAAGGATTTGGTAACAGTGAAGTGGGTGAATTGCGTGAATTGATGCAGAAGGTATTATCAGAAGTGGGAAATCTTGCGGGTGAAGTGTCAAGTCTCAAGAAATTGGATCAGGTTGTAGTAGAATTAAGGGAACAATTAGCAATTTCTGGGGAAAATCGCAGGGGAAAAACACCAGTGGATCATCCAGAAAGGGAGGAGGTGCCGGATGCAAGGAGGGTGTTTGATGAAAGGTCTCAAAGGGAGAAAAGTTCCAGTAGTTTCACCAATCACCATTCTCATTTTCCTCGATGGTCAAGGATGGAGTTCTTGAGGTTTTCTGGAGAAGATCTTAGGTCTTGGTTGTTCAAGATAGAACAGTTCTTTAATATGGAGAATATTCCTATGGATGAGAGGATAGGAATTGCAGCTTTACAATTTGAGGGTGAGGCTGTTCAATGTCATTTGTCATTCATGAAGTACAGGCAGTACTTACAGTCACCAACTTGGAATGAGTATATGATGTCTCTTGTGGAAAGATTTGGGGCAGACTACGATGATCCCATGGAGGAGATCAAGAAGGTGAAGCAAACAGGTTGTGTCAAGGACTATCAAGCAATATTTGAGAGGAATTTGATAAGGGTCAATCTGTCTCAAGAGAATGCCATTAGTTGTTTCATTGGAGGGTTGAAACATGAGCTCAATATGGCAGTAAAATTGGGTAATCCTCAGACTCTATCTCAGGTGTACAAATCAGCAAGAATGCAGGAAGCTTATCTGGCTGCTATCAAACAACCTGTAGCCCTAGTGCAGAATCAGCAAGCTAATAGAAGGTATGGAATTAGTAAGCAGAAGTTTCAAAGCAAATCACCATTACTACCGACTCTCACTGTGGGTACTTCTATGGCTTCAAAAGGGGTCAATAGGAGAACTTTGAGTATAGAGGAGATGAATGATAGAAGATCCAAAGGTCTTTGCTACTTTTGTCCAGAAAAGTATACGTTTGGTCATCAATACAAGAACTTGAAACAGTTGTATTTGTTGGAGGTTGAGGAAATAGAAGAGTTAAGGGAGGACTACCAGGAGGTTGGGCATCAGGAAGAACAGACAATGGAGATACAAGCTTTGGAGCAGATGGAAATCTCTATTCATGCTCTAAATGGCTCACTAGGGTACAGAACCTTCAAGGTTACTGGATACCATGCTAAGAAACCTCTCCATATTTTGATTGACACCGGAAGCTCTCACAACTTTATTGATCCCGAGTTAGTAAAGGTGCTAGGATGTGAAGTAAGATCTACTCTACCTCAAAGTGTGGCTGTAGCTAATGGAAATGACATGCTAGTGGAGCAAGTGTGCACAATCTCGTGGTTGCTGCAAGGAGCTGAATTCACAGCTGATTTTCTGCTATTACCATTAGGTTCTTATGGGGTAGTACTTGGAGTGCAATGGTTGTTGACTCTGGGAGATATCAAGATGAACTTTAGAACTCTAACTATGGAATTTTATTATCGAGGGAGGAAACATTGTCTCAGGGGTGCAGGAAGGCAGGTTACTCTTCCTGGAGCTGGGAAATTAGCTAAACTGTCAGGTAATCACTCTCAATTATGCATGATAAAAGTTGTTCAAGACATGAACACTGAGACGCAGTGGTATGCACTGGAGACTAGGAATCAACCTGATCAGGACCCTAGGTTGTTAGAACTGTTGCAGGAGTTTAAGCATTTATTTGATGAGCCTAAAGAGTTACCTCCATTTAGAGGAACTTTTGATCATAGAATTGTGTTACAACAAGGGGCTGAACCAGTGAATAAGCGACCTTACAGGTACCCTTCTATTAAGAAGGACATTATTGAAAATTTGGTTCAACAGATGCTTGATCAAGGCGTAATACAACCAAGTTGTAGTCCATTTGCCTCTCCTGTTGTGTTGGTGGGGAAGAAAGATGGAACTTGGAGAATGTGTGTAGACTACAGAGATCTTAATAAGTACACTGTTAAGAATAAGTTTCCAATTCCCATTGTTGAGGACTTATTAGATGAATTGGGAGGGTCCAAGATCTTTTCAAAAATTGATCTTAGATCAGGATATCATCAACTAAGAATGGCCATAGAAGATGTGCCAAAAACAGCATTTAGAACCCATGATGGACACTTTGAGTATTTGGTGATGCCATTTGGCCTATCTAATGCACCAGCAACATTTCAAGGCCTTATGAATTTTGTTTTTAAAGTTTTCTTAAGGAAACATGTATTAGTCTTCTTTGATGATATTCTTATATACAACAAGAACTTGGAGGACCACTTGAGACACCTCAGATCTGTTTTTGAAGAATTGCAAAAACACAAATTGTTCGCCAAAGAGAGTAAGTGTTTCTTTGGGGTGCAGAGGATAGAGTACTTCGGCCATTTCATAACTAAGGAAGGAGTTTCTACTGATCCACAAAAGGTGCAAGCAGTCAAAAATTGGCCTAAGCCAGCCACCCTCAAGCAGTTGAGAGGTTTTTTGGGTCTAGCTGGTTATTACAGAAGATTCATCCAAGGATATAGGGTCATTTCTAGACCATTAACAGATCTATTGAAGAAAGACAAGTTTAAGTGGTCAGAAGAAGCAACCATGGCTTTCGAACAACTTAAGGATTCCCTAACAAAAGCTCCTGTCTTAGCCTTACCGGATGCTACCAAGACATTTGTGGTGGAGACAGATGCAAGTGGTTATGGTATTGGAGTTGTACTTATGCAGGAGGGTCATCCCATTGCCTTCATTGGTAAGTCTCTCTCACCTAAAAATAGAGCATTATCTGTCTATGATAGAGAATTACTGGCTATTGTTCAAGCTGTTACAAAGTGGTCTCAGTATCTGTTGGGTCAGAAGTTCACCATCAGAACTGATCAAAAAGCTTTGAAATTCCTGATGGAACAAACTATACACACTAACTCTCAGTTATTATGGTTGACAAAGTTGATGCCATTTGACTATAATATTGAATACAAGAAGGGTATAGAGAACAAGGTAGCAGATGCCTTGTAAAGAGTCACTGGTGCTGAGTTGTTAGCTTTGGTAAATTCTAATACCAATTCTGATATCCTACAAGCTATTGTGGATAGTTGGGTAATGGACATTGAGCTTAAAACTTTAATTGAGCGGTTAAAGGTTGATCCAACAGTGTGTAAACAATTCACTTGGAAACAAAATCAATTGAGAAGGAAAGGACAACTAGTTGTTGGTAAGGTCCACGAGTTAAGGAGGCATATCATGACTCTATGGCATTCTTCCCCTCAAGGAGGCCATTCTGGGGTGGAAGCTACTTTGAAGAGGTTGCTCACACTTTTCTACTGGAAGGGCATTAGAAATGATGTGCAGGAGTTTGTTCGGAAGTGTGATACTTGTCAAAGGAACAAGTATGACTTAGCAACATATCAAGGTCTGTTACAGCCTCTTCCAATTCCTGAGGTTGTATGGTCACAAATTAGTATGGATTTTATTGATGGTCTTCTCAAGTCAAATGGTTATGAAGTGATCTTGGTCGTGGTGGATAGATTAAGCAAGTATGCTCATTTTATGCCTCTCAAACATCCTTATACTGCCAAATCTGTAGCTGGGGTATTTATGGATACTGTTGTAAGGCTACATGGACTACCTGATGCAATCACAAGTGATAGGGATGCTGTATTCTTAAGTTCTTTTTGGCAGGACTTGTTTACTATCCAAGGAGTTCAACTAAACACTTCATCAGTCTACCATCCTCAATCTGATGGCCAGACTGAAGTGTTGAACAGGTGCCTAGAGACTTACTTAAGGTGTTTCTGTAATGAGGATGCTACCAATTGGTTTTCTTGTTTAGCCATGGCAGAGTATTGGTACAACATCTCTTATCATTCTGCTATTCAGACTACTCCCTATGAGGCACTCTATGGCAGACCACCACCTTTACATCTACCATACCTACCAGGAGAATCGAATTCAGCTGAGGTAGATAATACATTGCTCAATAGGGAATTGAAGCTACAACTACTTAGGCACCATATGTTGAGGGCACAACTTCGGATGAAGCAGCAGGCAGATTTTCATAGAAGTGACAGGGTGTTTAACGTTGGTGATTGGGTGTATTTCAAAATTCAGCCATATAAGCAGACAACTGTGTTAGCTCAACAATTTCACAAACTTACTGCAAGGTATTATGGTCCATTTCAAGTGCTCAAAAGAGTTGGACCAGTGGCTTACACATTGCTATTTCCAGATTCAGTGAAAATTCATCCTACTGTCCATGTATCACTATTGAAGAAATGCCATGAAGTTCCTGATCGCATTTCCTACCCTCCTGTACTTGATATTGCTAACCCTCATTGTCCTGTGCCTGAGGTTGTTTTACAAAGAAGAATGGTGAAAAAAGGCAATAAAGCTGTAGCCCAAGTTCTAGTTAAATGGGAAGGGTTGCCAGCGGATGATGCAACTTGGGAGTTTTACAATGCATTGAAGGTCAGATTTCCTCAGTTTGATCCTTGAGGACAAGGATCTGTTTGGGAAAGGGAGTATTGTTACACATATTTGGAATTAGGATGAATAACAGGAATTCAGGAAATTAGTTGAGCCACGTCAGAAATTAGTTAGTTAATACCGAGTTAGTTAAAGTTGTTAAGACTACTGTTGAAACAGTTAGTAGATATTTTCCTTTCAGCTAATTCAATTATAAATCCTATATAGTTCTAAATTGTAAAGGAATTTTATCATGAATATACAATACAACTCATTTTTCTCTTAAAATCTACATTCTCCTTCTTCTCTTCTTCTCTGTTTTTTCCATTGTTCTTAACTGTTCTTTAGCAGTTACTTCTCTCAATTCTCGAATCTTAGTTGATTCCTGCAATTGAGGTAACAACTGACTATTATTCTCTTTATATGGAGGCATCAAGAAAAATGGGGTTTTCACTATTGTTGTCTTCATCCTCTTTCTATGGGGGTTTCAATCTCCTCTCATCTCCTTCTTCCTTATCTTTCCATCTATCCACGAACCATCCGGAATCCTCACTAAATTCAACCTTCCTCAAGGGTTCTGTAAAATCTTACTCTCATGGAGTTTTACTGGTTATGTGGAGTTTGAATATTTGCTGAGTCTTGGATCGATTACTGACTTAGAATGAATTGAAGTTAAGAAATTCTTGGTGTGGTTAAATGTGAATGCGGATTCTTGAAGTTAAGCTTGATATCAAATGGTTTGAAACTCTTCATTCTTGCCGGGACAATGGTTTGGCCTTGTGTGGAGGAACATCTCTGAGACAGGTGATTTTCACATTACATTCTGTTTGATTAAGATATTCTTCATCAAGTTGTATGGTTCTTCTTGTTGATTCATTGTTTTTCTAAAATTGTATTGTCAAGTTGTATGGTTCTTCTCTTTAATTAGGATTAATAATTGTGTAAGGAATTGAAAAATTGTGTGGCAAGATTGTGTATATTGTAAACTAATCTTGGCACCTAAAATGCACAATGAATCAGAAATTAATATCCGTAAAGGGCAATAAGGAAAAGGAAAAATTGGACTTGAGCGGTTTGTGGAAGCAAGGAGGTTGGAAGGAAAGTAACAACAATCTTTACATATGTTAGTTTCATAAAGGTTTGGAGGTAATTAGTGTTGTAGTCTAGTTAATTTCCTTGTTCAGATGCATTAATTTATTGAGAAGTAGTGACACAAGGCTGTTTTCCTTAGCTAATGTTAACTAAAGATAAAAATGATGGTAGCCTTCTCAGAGAATTACTCTCTATCTGGTTGGATGAAGCCATTACTCAACACCATATTATCAAGGCTGGCGAACTTTATTCAACCCCAACACAACTGTTTACTAAATCCTCACAAAATTCAGTCATTACACAACCCTAACACCAATTTTATGAGTTTTTAACATTTATATCCTCTGATCTCGCATATATCAACATGGCTTTTCTCTTAATATTGACATTGTTGTGTAAAATATGAGTGTGCCCTGTATGGAATAAATACTTGTGTAAGGGAATTGAGAAGTTGTTTTTTCGCATACCAACACTTGCAATAGTCTGGCAAGATTCTCTATATGCAATAGTCCGGCAAGATTGTCTATATGGTTCTATACAAAAACACTGGCACCTAAAATGCATAAAGAACCAGCAGATTCCTAGAAGCAGAAATTAAGATCAATAAAGGGAAATAAGGAAAAGGAAAAATTGGACTTGAGGAGTTTGGAAGAGAGGAGGTTGGAAGGAACGTAACAACAATCTTAAATGGGGTCCTCTATTTAGGTGCCCTAAACAACTAAAGAAGAAGGGGAAATGAGAGGGGAATATTACATGGGAAAATGTGGTTTCTGTTGACTGGCTTTGACAGAGAGCTCTTGGTTTACTCATTGTTTTACTCATTGTTTTTTGTCTTGGACTCTTGGTTTACTCATTGTTTTTTGTATTGTCTATTTGACTGCCTTTGACAGAGCTTCAATTCTACTGCTCAAATTTCTTTGCAACAAAAGATAAATAAGGAATACAGTTTAAAAAAAAAAAAAAAAAGGAATAGGAGAATTTGTTATCTGGATGCTTCCTCCCTTTCCAGGTTTTACTCATCGTTTCTGTTGTACTTTCTTAATTCACAACTTGCCTCAACAGAATGCCAATTTTCCGATAAATTTATCGAGAAGTAGTGACACAGGCTGTTTTCCTTAGCTAATGTTAACTAAAGATAAAAATGATGGTAGCCTTCTCAGAGAATTACTCTCTTTCTGGTTGGATGAAGTCATTACTCAACACCAGATGATCAATGCTGGCAAACTTCATTCAACCCCAACACAACTGTTTACTAAATCCTCACAAAATTCAGGTTTCCTCAAGGGCTTTTACCAAGCTCTGTAAAATCCAACTGACTATTCTTCTCTTCCTCCTCTTTATATGGAGGCATCAAGAACAATGGGGTTTTTCAATCCACTCATAGCATCACTTGCAGTATATTCTTGATCAAGTTGCCTAAGAGGCATAAACAATATTTCAACATGGTTCTTCTCTTCAGTGATATTGATATTGTTGTGTAAATGTGAGTAAGCCCTTCATGGAATAAATAATTGTTGTGTCTCTTCAGGTACTTCCATCTAGATTTAATGATTTGTTCTCGATAATTGGAAGAAAGAGAAGAGTAAGAATCAACTTTGGACCCTGAATTTAATCTGTGTAGAGAAAAGGGTAGCTTGAAAGATACAAAAAGTGAAATTGGAACTGAGAAGCGTGAGGATGACAGGGTAAATTACCAATGTTGTGTTTTCGCCCAATGGAACAGTAGATATTGGGTATGATGGGTCATAGCGATTAGATAGTAGGAAGTATTCTACTTCCCACAGTACATTAACATCATTACACGAGCGATTGGGAGATGCCGCCACGCTTGATGGAGAGTTTGATGAAGCTATAGATTTAAGCGGAACTGATGCAATGGTGAAGCGGGAGGGAGGGAGGAGAGCTCATAGGTTTGGTCATGAGGGTTTTAATTCAGCTGACATAGTTTGGGACATTGTCCTGCTTGGCCGGCAATTGTAGTTGATTCAGAAACACAAGCTCCTCAATTATCATGTTGTTGGAACAGTATGTGTCATGTTCTTTGGCTACTCCAGAAATGGCATGCAAAGGGTAAGACTTATCTTTTGTGCATTATGCAGACTCCCACTATGCAAAAGTATCCAAGTGATAGAAGTATGAAGTATGGTGTGTCTACTAATATGACACATTTTCATGAGCAGGATTATGCATGGATTAGACGCGGGATGCTTTTTCCATTTCTGGAACATGTAGATAGGTTTGTGACAGTAATATATATGTTTTAATGTTGATATACATTTTTGGTACTGTTTGGGTGTGGTGAAACTTTGCTTTGTTTAGGTTGCTGGGGCAGACTTACTTGAATGACAGCACGCCTGCTGATCTTCGCTCTGCCATAGAAGAGGTGTTTCTTGCTGAAAATGGTGTTGTTGAGATGTTGATGGTTGAAACAAATGCAGCAGCTGGTAATCTTGATCATCTCCGGTCTCTTCCCCGAGGAGTATTCGTGGTATGTGATTCAAATCAGGACCAAGAGTGTAACCCTCCAAGACAGACACGTTTCTGTTGAGTAAACATGGAACAAATAACTTTGTGGATGAGGAGCATCTCTGAGACAGGTGATTTCCAAATTCCATTCTGTTTGAGTTCCGTGTGGATTTCCCATCGTCTGGGAGTATTGACTTTCAAGTTGGGTTTTATTAACAAGAAGCTTGATATCAAACAGTTTGAAACTCTTCATTCTTGCCAGGACAATGGTTTGGCCTTGTGTGTAGGAACATCTCTGAGACAGGTGATTTTCACATTACATTCTGTTTGATTCATTGTTTTTTTCTAAAATTGTATAAAGATATTCTTTAACGAGTTGTATGGCTCTTCTCTTTAATTAGGGTTAATATTGATATTGTTGTGTAAAATGTGATTAATAGTCGTGTAAGGGAATTGAAAAATTGTATGCCAAGATTGTGTATATGGTTCTATATTGTAGACTAATCACTGGCACCTAAAATGCACAATGAAGCAGAAATTAATATATGTATAGGGCAATAAGGAAAGGGAAAAATTGGACTTGAGGGGTTTGTGGAAAAGGGTTTAAGGACTCGAGGGGTTTGTGTATATGGTTCTATATTGTAGTGTCTAGTTAATTTCTTGTTCAGCTGCATTAATTTGTTCCCCATGAATGCTCTTGTATTTCAAGTTGTTGCAAGTCTTTGTTCTATTGTAGAGTTGGTTCTATATGTTCCCATAACTTGAATGATCATGAGAAATTGTATTCTAAGGATAAAAATGATGGTAGCCTTCTCAGAGATTTACGGGAAAATGCACAGGATTTAATTGTTTTTCTTGGTAAGTTAAAATCCGTAGGACCCCGAGGAAGGGGCGGGGTGGGAGTATTTACTTTCAAGTTGGGTTTATTAACAAAAATCTTGATATCAAACAGTTTGAAACTCCTCGTTCTTGCCAGGACAATGCTTTGGCCTTGTGTGGAGGACCATCTTTGAGACAGGTGATTTTCTAGTTTGATTTATTGTTTTTCTAAAACTGTATTAAGATATACTTGGTTAAATTGTATAAGAGTCATAAACAATATTTATGAGTTTTTACCATTTATGTTCTCAGGTCTCGCATATTACAACATGTTTTTTCTCTTAATATTGATATTGTTGTGTAAAGTATGAGTGAGCCCTGTATGGAATAAATAATTGTGGAAGGGAATTGAAAAATTGTTGTTTTGCATACCAACACTTGCAATAGTCTGGCAAGATTGTCTATATGCAATAGTCTGGCTAGATTGTCTATATGGTTCTATACTAAGACACTGGCACCTAAAATGCACAAAGAAGCAGCAGATTCCTAGAAGCAGAAGTTAAGATCAATAAAGGGCAATAAGTAAAAGGAAAAATTGGACTTGAGGGGTTTGGAAGAGAGGAGGTTGGAAGGAACGTAACAACAATTTTTAATGGGGTCCTCTATAGAGGTGCCCTAAACAACTAAAGAAGAAGGGGAAAGGAGAGGGAAATATTTAAGTCTTTTGCTGTTCTGTATCTAATGCTGGTGTTTCTCTGCCGCTTTATTTGAGTTTGTTTTGTGGCTTCCCTTCTCGAATCTGGTTCCTTGAATATCGTTGAGTTTGTGTTGTTGCTTAGTATTCAACGTCATATTTTTCCTTCTTCCACCTCTAGTTGGATGAATGAATCAAAACGTCAACATTTCGAGTTTATTTACTATCTTTACTGCTCGTTTTGATTCCTTTCACTTGGTTGTTTTTGCTGAGTCTATTTCAGTGTGTGAGTTTTGTTTCCCTTTTCCAGATTGCAGCTGCTCTGTTTCCAGTTTTTCTCTTCAAGTTTGTTGTATATCGTTTACGCTCTTTGTCTCTTAAGGTGTTATATTTTTGAATATGGGGACACTAGTTTATTGTTTTGGGGCCAGATTTTATTCAAAACTGATTAAGTCTTGCATGTTATGCTTTATGTGAATTTGTATTATCCTCTTCTTGCTATTTTAAATAAATGAATTTGCTTTTCTTTGCCTGTTAAGTTTTCTGCAAGCCTCATGCCAACTTCTGGTTTGTTTTCGATAGATTGCGAGTATGCAGGATCATGTATGTATAGCCATCCTCTTGGCTTTGATTTTCTTCAATTTTAGTATGCTTCTATAGTTGTTAAAATTTGTACATGGTTTCTTCAATATATGTCTTCTTTACTTAGTTTGATCAATGCCTCAAGGGTTAAAATCAATAGTGAGTTGCTGTCCATAATGCCAACATGAAATTATATTCTTGTTCCCAACTTGAGTCATGGCTGTTCACTTCTTATTGTCATATTTGTTTGGAAAGCTCGTCTTTGTGAAGAATACTTCTTTGGCTAAGTCCTATCTGCTACCTTTTGTTCAGGTGTTTTTTTTAGATGGCATGAGTGTCTTTTTTCCAAATTACTTAAGCTACTGATTGTCAGTTCAGCTAGCAGTTTAAGTTTGTTTGGTTTTTGGGTATCTCTTAGTTTATTTAGAAAAGGAGTTTGAATGCTTTGGTTAATTGACGGAGCTCCAATTCTACTGCTCAAACTTCTTTGCAACAAAAGATAAATAAGGAATAGGAGAATTTGTTATATCTGGATGCTTCCTCCTCTTCCCGCTTTTACTCATCGTTTCTGTTGTACTTTCTTAATTCACAACTTGCCTCAACAGAATGCCAAATTTCCTACTTGAGAGGAAAGGACAAGTAGCGACACAGGCTGTTTCTGTCTGGTTGGAATTTGGATGAAGCCATTACCCAACAACATTATTATCAAGGTTGGCAAACTTCATTCAATCTAATTTCGTCTCAAATGATGTTTTGGAATACTGTTGCTTGAAACTTTGGGTAATTGTGGACAGTTAATAGCTGAGCACTTCTATTGATATTCGATATGAAAATGTATATAACAGGTCATCATACAGTCCTTGAATGTCAGTCATTGGTGCCTTTTTTCACCCTTAATAGAAGCTGGTTGTTATACTGATGAAGTTACTGTCTTTAACTCTTAAGCATATTATTTTCTAATGTCCTATCTGAAGAGATTACGGGAAAATGCACAAGATTTAATTGTTTTACTTGATAAGTTAAATGCAGAGGACTAAAATTGATTAGAAGCAATAAAAATTGAATAACAGTTGGAGAGAGAGTCATTTTTCTTTTTGATAATGGTAACATTCTATACATTAACAATTTAACATGCATACTATACCAACTGTATAGTCCCCCCAAAATAATAAACAATTACAAATAAAAGGAAGTCTTCATATCAATGTTTGTTCTTACTGTTGTTGAAAACATAAGAAATTGTGGCACGACACCTCGAGGCTAGGGGGTGGGGAGGGGGGGGCACGAGGCACGATACTTTGAGGCTTGGGGCGGGCACATGCCTCGAGGTGAGGGGCCTCGGGGTACGCCTCAAGGCTGGAGGGGGGTTGGAGGGGCCTGAGGGCACGACACCTGCAGGCTGGGGGGGGTTGGGGATCCTCGGGGCCAGACGCCTCGAGACTAGGGATGGGTGGGGGGGGGGGGAGGGGGGGGGGGTCAGGGCATAATGCCTCGAGGCTAGAGTTGGGGTGGGGTTAGGGTAACCTCCGGGCACGACGCCTCGAAGCTGGGGTGGGGGGACCTTGGGGCACAATACCTTGAGGCTAGGGGTGGGGTAGGGTTTGGCGGGCTTTGGGGCACGACGCCTTGAGGTTAGAGGGTGGGGTCGGAGGCCTCGAGGCACGACGCCTAGAGGCTATAGGGTAGGGTCGGGGGTCTCGAGGCTGGGGTTGGGTTGGTTGGGGAGGTCTCATGGAACGATGCCCTCGAGCAAGGGGTGGGTTGGGGGCCCGGGGCACGACGCCTCGAGGTAGGGGGTGGGGATCAGGGGCCTCAGGGCACGACGCTTCGAGGCTGGGAGGTGGGGTTGGGGGGCCTTGGAGCACAACGTCTCAAGATTGGGGGTCAGGAGGCCTCGGGGCACGACACCTAGATTTGGGGGTGGGATGGGGTGGGGGAGCCTTGGGGCACTACTCCCTGAGGCTTGCTGGTGGGGTGGTCAGGGGGCCTCGAGGCACGGTGTCTCAAGGTAGGGTTGGGGTGGGGTGCGGGGCCTTTGGGCACTACGCCTCGAGGGGGAGGCCGGGGGTGGAAGGGCGCGGGGCAATATGCTTGAGGGCGGGGAAGGCCAGGGGTGGGAGGGGTGGGGATCGCGGGCACGACGCCTCAGGTCCGTAGGGTGAGGGGCCCTCAAGGCACGAACCTCAAGTCGGGGTGGGGTGCCTCGGCACGTCACCAAATCATGGCTCGGGAGGGGGTGTGGTGCCTTAGGGAACGCGCCTTAAGCGGTGTGGGGTGGGAGGGCTTCAGGACGTGATTCCTCGGAGGGGTGGGGTGCCCTCGAGGTGCGACACATCGAAGCGAGGAGTGGGGGCCTCGGGGGTTGACTCCTCGAGCTTAGGGGGTGTGAGGGGCATCGGGGCGAGGATAGGGGTGGGGGGCACGAACTCCTCGCGGGCATAGGGGTGGGATGGGTTGGGGTGGGGGTGGGGGTAAGGGGAGGGTGGCCGACCTCAAAGCTAGGGGGCGGGAGGGGTGGGGATGCGACGCCTCGAGGCTAGGGGGAGGGTTGGGTGGTACGTTTTAAAAAAATTAATGAAAAATTTAAAATTTGTTAATTTTTTATGGGATGGGGTATGGGGTGTGGGGTTGGTGGGGCGGGGGGCTGGTAGGTGTTGGGTGGAAATTTTTCTATTTTACATTTTTTTGGATAAGGGTGGGGGGCTGGTAGGGGGCGGAGTGAAGTGATAAATTTTTTTATTTTTTTTTAAAAGCTTTTAACAAGATTCCTATTATAATATGGGTAAATATGATTAACCATATTATCCATTGGGTAACTCGTTTTTATCCATTTAAAATGTGAGTCTAGTCAAGTAACTTACCCATTTTTATTTGACTCGTTTTTTGATCGACTTGACTCGCTTGTTTGTCACTGCTAGGCACAACCATTTACAACATAGTCTCAAAAGAGAATATACGAAATAAGCTAGAAATGAACAACTCTCGTCCTTGAACCATGAGGACCCATCAAAAGCGTGGAGAATGATCAATTCCAAACTCTAACCAATTGAAGATCGCCTTAAGAACTGAACCCTACACTTGTAAGAAATATGAGTTAGTACAAAATTGCACTAAGTATGATAGTCATGCATAAAAACCTTAAAAACATGCAAAAAGGGACATTTTGGTTGAAACCATGCTATATGCCAATTTTGAACATTATCCTTGAAATAGTTGGAAAACATAACTCATAAGAAAACTCATGTATAGTTCATCATAGCATAAAGGATAACAACATAATTATAAGCATAGCCTCTCTAACATAGACATAATATTAGCATAAGTCAACATAAGACATAATTCAATACTTGATGAAACATCAACTATAAGCATAAGAGACAATATCATAAACATAAGTAAAGTCTCCAACATAAGCATCATATAAGCATTGTCCAACTCTTAGTCATTCATATCATAATAGGACCATTCTCAAGTAACCTCAAAGCATACTTGTGCAATGCATGAATAGCATCCATAACACTATTCATGCTAAGCATTACCTTGCAGTCACCACATGCATACTTATCATTCATTTGGTCTCATTCTTAGCTTACTTCATAACCAAGGGAATCCCCCTCACCTTTAGTCAATCATAACATAACAAGGAAGGCAACTATAACAACAATCCAAACGAAGCATACATCATAAGCATAAGTCATAAGACTATTAAACATATCGATCATCATAACATAAAGGGAACCTACCATGAATACCCTCAAAGCATACTTGTGCAATGCATGAGTAAGATCCCATACTCTCACCCATACTAAGTAGGCTTCTTAAGTACCCATAGTTCATAATTCATATTATAGTTCATACTACTACCATATTGGGGCCATAAGCCTTAACCGACATAGACCATGTGAGCTTGCATGGAATTTGGTGTCGACCCCACACCGAAAAGGGGTTGTTCTACTTGCCAAGGGTAGAACCACACTCCTAGCTTAGGTGGATCCAATAGCTAAGTAACCTATGTGGGGACATAGTTATGGAATAAGGAGACTGATACTAGAAACTCGAACTCAACCAGTGTTGTGGACGGCGAGAGGCGACAAAAGGCGACAAGGGCCTGCCTCGCCACGCGGCGAGGCGAGCGGCGAGGCGCTTGCCTTTTTGAATTAAGGCGCCAATTAATACCAAAAATTAAAAATATTTAATTGCATATTTTATCCAAAATCTTAATAGTAATAACACATATTAGCAAATATTCAATTCAAAAACCAATAGTAAACCAATAGTAGATACTAAAAAGTCTTAAAACTTTAAAGACCATGAGTCTGATGACTGATGAAGGAAAAATACAGAACTGATTTTTTTTTGAAGAAGAACAGAAAAAAAGAGGTATACGATATACCTCAGCTCCGTCTTCAGCAGCAGGCAGCAGCAAGCCAGCAACTCGCAGCAGCAGAGAGTCACGAGGGAGAAGAGAGCGAGGGAGAAGAGAGTCGCGAGGGAGAAGTGATTCAGTCGCGAGAGTCGCAACAGTAGATTTCAAAAGTATAAAAAAAGCCCTAATTTTGACTAATATTGTTAAGTCAAATATTTTTTAAAAATTTAAATAAAAAGGCGGCGCCTTTGCTGTCGCCATTACGTCGCCATTCTGATCTCGCCTCGCCTCAGTGGTGAAAGGCGAGGAGGCCTCGCCTCGCCTCGCCTCTCGCCAAAGGCGATGAGGCGCTCGCCTTTCATAACACTGAACTCAACTAAGGTAGAAGGTTTCCATCTCATGAGATACATTCTTTGAGAACCCGGACTCAGCTAGTGTAAAAGGAACCCATTTGGAAGCCGGACTCAATTAGTGTAAAAGCTTTCAAGGGGAAGCCGGACTCAACTAGTGTAAAGCTTCCATATCATATTCATATCCACTCGGTGCTAGGCATTAAGTCTCATTGAGTTCACATTAAGTCAAGACTTAAGTTTATATTTGTGGAAGAATGTCTTGACACTCAATCTCAATGTCACTAAACCATGATCCATCATTTAAACGCTAATCTAATCAATTCATTTTTTTTTTATGACAAGGGAAACCCGCAGCCGCTACCCTTTGGGTGCGCACAGGGTAAAATTCCCGCTCCTATGCAATAGCTCACAAATCACATAGGAGAGGTAACCCGCACTAGGCAAGCCTGGTACGACGAGCTCGACCCAGAAGGCAAACCCCTTGCTTTCGCTGGCAAGGGGTTTCAAACTTGAGACCTTCAACATGGAAGTCCCAAGCTCAAACCACTGGGCCACCCCGAAGGGTATCTAATCAATTCATGTTTACAAGCTTTACCTTTAAGTAATTCATATTTAGTTACTCTAATCTCAAGTAATTCATAAAGTAGTTCCATCAATCTTAAAGAGATCACATCTAAGCCCTCAATTGCCTCTTCCATGGCATAAATCAAACTATATCATTTCACCCTAAAACCTTAGGTTAATTAAGAAAACATATATAATCCTCATATTCATGCACAAGTCTCATAATTTACCCTTTAAGAATAGTGAATCACATTTAATCCAACATCTCGAATTTCTACATTAGATATTGGTAATAACATAATTCAATCAATTCAATTGATCTAAACAAAACCCATTTACATGCTTCTAAAATCAATCAGTCCACATTAAGATCACAATTTTAGTAATATAGGGAATCCATGGGTTCTTGGGGGAATTTCACCTCAATTCAACCATAGATCATCAATTCCATCATAACCCAACATAATTGAACCATTAAAAACATTTTAAAAAAGAACCTATGCTACTCAAATTAAAGCTCTACTTTTTGGTGAAATTGTAAGATTTGAAATCAAGTTTTGAAGGGGCTCCATGGGTGGAATCTACCCATGGATGAAAACTACCATACCTTGATGATGAATATCGAAATAATTTTATGAAAAACCCTTAATTTCTTCCAGCCCAAGCTTCAATTTTACTCTTCTTCTTCTTAAGTCTTTAGAGAGAAATATTGTGAGGAAGATGAACTTTTGGTTTTGATTTGGGTCTTTCATATAATGATCTAGTTTTGGGTGTTTAATAACTTAAAGTACCTTATATACTTATTTAAAAATAATATAAAATATACACATTTTAATTGGACCAAAAAATAAAATTTATGAAAATTACCTCTTTGTCCCCACGTGTGGACTGCCTATGCCCCTAAGGCAAAAGTCCACATGGGCTTCCACGGGTAATGGAGCGGTCCATGTGCCGTGAACCCTCCTTTGGACTTGTGCCAATGGCTTGTGGAGCTAAGGCATGGTTCACAAGGGTCTCCATGTGCCATGGAAACTTCCACGAGCCGTGGACCCAAAGGTGAATTGTGCCTACTGCCCACACGGCTAAGGCATTGTTCACGAGAGGGCTTTCACGTGCAGTAGAGTCTTCCACCTTCTGTGAACCCTCTGCTTTCTTGCCAAAAATGGCTAAGGCATAGTTCACGAGGGGCCTTCCAAGGGCAGTGAAGGCTTCTACCTTCCTTGAACTTGTAACACTCGGAAAATTAATAGGTCAAACTAGAGCCTTACGTAAGATTCTAGAATTTTATGTGTGGTTTAGAGTTGTAAAATAACTCTCCCCATACTCAAAATAAATGTTTTTAAGGGCTAAAAGTCAAGGTACGACCACCAACCAAGGGTCCTTGAGTAGGACCCTAAATTAGCCTCCAAAAATTTGGCTAAGTATAAGTTCAAGGAATGGTTCAAGGACGGTGGAAGAGTCCACGACCGGTGAACCCATCCTTGAACGCAAGCCTTGTTAAAAATATTCTAAGGCAAGGTTTTAAGGAAGGGTTCAAGGACGTGGAAGAGTCCACGGCCGGTGAACCTATCCTTGAACTCGAGCCTTGTGAAAGATATTCTAAGGCAAGGTTATAAGGAAGGGCTCAAGGACGGTGGAAGAGTCCACGGCCAGTGAACCCATGTTTGAACCCAAGCATCGTAGAAATTTTTTCTAAGGTAATGATTGACGGACGTGTCCACGACAAGTAGAATGATCCTCAGACGATAGACCTATCCATGGAGAGTTTTTAGAAATAAATAAAAGAAAATTTCAGGCCTCAAGTCCACGATTGGGGACTTGACCACGGCTCATGGAAGCCTCTCGTGGTACTTGCATTAGTTTTTTTTAGGCAGTCCACGTGGGGGGCAAAAAGGGGCAATTTTATAAATTTTAATTTTTAGTCCAATTATAATGGGTATATTTTATCTTATTTTTAAATAAGTATATAAGGTATTTTAAGTCATTAAACACCCAACCTAAATCAATTTCACAAAGACCCAAATCAAAATCAAAGTTCATCTTTCTCGCAATATTTCTCTCTCTAAAAACCCAAGAAGAGCAAATTTGAAGTTTGGGCCAAAAGAAATCAAGGGTTTTTCATCAAATTTTTCAAGATTCATCATCAAGGTATGATAGTGTCATCCATGGGTAGATTCCATCCATGGAGCCCCTTCAAAACTTGATTTCAAATCATACAATTTCCCCAAAAAGTAGCGTTTTTGTTTGAATGGCATGGGTTCTTTTTAAAATTGTTTTTAATGGTTCAATTATGTTGGGTTATGACGGAATTGATGATTAATTGAATTATGTTATTACCCATATCTTATGTAGAAATTCTAGTTGTTGGGTTGAATGTGATTCACGATTCTTGAAGGGTAAATTATGAGAATTGTGCATGAATATGAGGATTATACATGTAATCTTGATTAACCTAAGGTTCTAAGGTTTTAAGGTGTAATTGATATAGTTTTGTTTATGCCATGGAAGAGGCAATTGAGATCTTAGATGTGATCTCCTAAGATTGATGAACTACTTTATGAATTACCTGCGATTAGAGTAACTAAATATGAATTACTTAAAAGTAAAGCTTATAAACATGAATTGATTAGATTAGGGCTTATATGATGGATCATGGTTTAGTGACTTTGAGATTGAGTTTGTATGATGTTATATGACTATAATTGGGTAAGAATAAAACATGTGGTTAGATTGTCTTGAGAATTAGGTATACATGATGATCATGTGAGGTATTGCTTGAGAGTGAGGCTTGTATTATGAAGATGATTTCTAGGGCTTTAAGGGTGAAAGCTAATAATAATGAGCTAATGATGTTAAGGCTTTAAAAGGGAAGCTATTAAGTGTGCTAGAATTGTATGTTGTTTTATTGTGGAAAACCTCAACCAACATGACCTATATTATGAGTAATTAAGATCATGCATTTAGTGACTTGATTACTTGAACTATGATTGTATCCATGTCTAATGTAGTCATTCTAGGTATGTTGATGTGATATGATTATGAATAAATCCATGTCTAATGAAGTCATTCTAGATGTGATGATTGAAAATGAGCATTGAACCTTGAAAGGGCAAAGTTATGATGGTATCCATGTTTTATGAAGTTCAGTGCATGCTTTCGAAACACTTGAAAGTGAAGTGAATATGCTCATGACCTAGTTGTTGTGTTGTTGAAAGGTTAGCCTCATATACACAATCATGCATAAATATGATATAATGTGAAAGGTTTGTCACATGTAGTGATTCTAAGGTTGCAAAATTAGTCTCACCTATTGAATCTAGAGCTTTAGTATGAGCTATGTTGGATTGAGTGTCAAGACATTCTTCCACAAATATGAAACTTAAGTCAAGACTTAATGTGAACTCAATGGGACTTTAATGCCTAGCACCGAGTGGATATGAATATGAGATGGAAGCTTTACACTAGTTGAGTCCGGCTTTTCAAGTGGGTTCCTTTTACACTAGTTGAGTCCGGGATTATAAGCAAGAGATTGAAAAGGCAAAAATTTCTCAAAATCAATTGAGAAGAGCTATAAGCTTCCTGATGGAGAAGTAGTATGTATTGGTGCTGAACATTCCGCTGCCCTGAAGCCCTCTTTCAACCATCATTGGTTGAAAGGAAGCGACAGGAATTCATGACAAAGCCTACAACTCAATCACGAGATGCAATGATGGTATTAGGAAATATTTATTTGCAAACATTGTGCTTAGTGGTGGCTCAACTATGTTCTGTGGCATAGCATAACGTATGAGCAAGGAAATCACTGCACTTGCTCCGAGCTACAAAAAAATCAAGGTGATTGCACCACCTGAGAGGGAAGTATAGCTCCTGGATAGGAGGATCAGTTCTGGCCTCCCTCAGTACTTTCCAAAAAGTTAGTTTCGTTTTGCTTTATTTTACTAATCGATCAGTCGTTCAATTAACTACGTCTCATTCCCAACTTTTACTCGGTTTGCAGATGTGTATAGTGAAGGCCGAGTATGATGAAATGGGTCCTTCAATTATCAACAGGGTGTGCTTCTAAGAGTGGTTTGATAACTTAAAACCTGTCTAATTAAATTCCAGGAAAAGAATACTGTTTCAGCAGAGATATACTTCATTGTTTGATGTGATATTCAATGTCAAGAGCAGTATGATATTCTAATTTTTTGGCTGCTCTGTATCAACATGCTGATTTAACTTTTCTCTGGTTTAATATATTTTAAGTGATTTGGTTAGTAAGCCATGAAAATGGTAGATCCTTTGTGGCTTATATCTGTTTTGTATCGTAATTCAGCAAAATATTGGAAGGGGGCATGATTTATTGGCCCCTGACCTTTCCGGGAACATACAATCTGATTTTTGTAACAATTAATTGTGAAGAAATTGAATCATCTGCCATCCATTTCCCTTGCTTCACTCAGTATTTTCCAGCAAGTTAGTTTATTTTGCTTTATTTGACTGATCAATAAATCAGCCGATTAAGTCTCTAGTCTCAGATAATTGGTTCTAACTAAGATTTGTTAGACAATTGGCATTTTTTCCAGCTTATTATTATTTTTATTGTTTTTACTTATTTCAGTTTAGTGCTTTCTATTTTCTAGCTAGACTTAGTCAACTTTAGTTGCTCAACTATCTGAAGTTAGTGGCCCCATTATGGCTGTTAGTGGCCCCTTTTATGGTAGGTAGTGGCACATGTTCTTATTTTAGTTTTAATGTTTATGTTTTTTTTTGTATAAATTCTGACTTTCTGCAGATTAATATACATAAGGAATTTCATAAGTTCACTCTATTTTTATTTTTTCAAATCAGTTTCTTGAGTATTTTTGTTCTAACATGATTGTATTCTTGTTAATTCTTAATTAACTGCTAATATATTCGTTACGTGCAGATGTGTACAACAAATATGGAATATGATGAATTTGGTCCCTCAATTGTCCACAGGAAGTGTCTCTAAACTTGGTGAGAACTTAAAATCCTCTGTAGTTAAATCCCTTCATTTAAGTTACAGTTATCTACGTGTTCGTGAAGTGATGCTCAATCCCATGAGTAGTCTGTTTCTATTCTTGCTTGGCGGGTTTTTTCCATTTCTTTGTAATTTAGCTCAACCTATATTGTATTGGGTTGAGAACAGTTGGTTATATAAGCAGACTTTTCAGTAGTATCAGTAAGTGGTTGTTATATTGCAAACTGTATATTTATGTTTTCATGCTTTTCTACTTGTGTTAGGATAGTATTTTCTTAGCTTTGACGATCCTCTGCTCATTTATGTTAACTGGTTTGCAAGCAGAGATTTTTTCTCCTCACCTTTCTATTGTTGTAGGTGATAACGAAAGAAAAGGTACAGTAGTACTTGCTTTGTTGTTAGTTCACAACATTATTTACGATTACAGTACACAGTGAAAGTAAGTACCAGGGGGGTACTGTAACAGCATAAGCTCCAGTTTATCATTGAAAGCTAATATTAAGTTTATTGTGTTTTGCGAATGCGTCAACATTAGTAATGTTGAATCTGTACTTGGTGATTTTGTATACCAGCATCAAACACATTGTTGCCTTCACATGGGATGAACACTTATCTTTGATAATGACAATTGACTAGTCTCTAAATGCAGGTTTTCGATGCAGTCACTAATGAATCCAGCAACCAGCCACAACTACAGATGGCAAAATCATGTTGATGATCTTCTAGCAAAGGAGGGTGATAGGACTAAGTTTTTGAAAGACTTAGAATTTTGACAGTTAGCGGTTTGAGTAGACATTAAGAACTATTTTTGTTAGGCATGAGTTAGTTCTTCTTACTTTATTTGACTAATCAATAAATCAATCTATCAAGCTTTAAGCTCAAGGTACCCAACACTAATACCTACATCCTATGCAGAAGTTGAAACAAAGGGCGAGTATGATGAATTTGGTCTCTAATCTTTGTGAGAACTTAAAATCCTCTTTCAAGACAAATAAACATCAGTGACATCATTGTGAACCTATGTTGATAAACTACAAATGGAATAAATAAACATATGGTGATGCTGGAGGAAACTCCAGCAGTTCAAAGTAAAAACTCCAGACTGCATCATCATCCTTGAGCCAGAAAAAGCTTCATGAAAACAAGTTCAGCAGAGGAGTTCTCGAAATTCACTAACTTTATCGTTTCAAGTGCCTTGAGATTCTTACCCACACAGTCTAGTGCTGTCAACTAGTTTGCTACATACAGAGGTGAAATTTAAAATTAGAAGTGTGGGAAATGATTCATGAAAAGCTATTACTAGATCGTAATTGCGACTGTATCGAATAGCACTACACCGAAACAGGATTTTAATAGGAAAGGTGGTGTTCAATTAGCAAACCATTTAGAACATGTTTGTAATTAACTTTCTTGATATTCGTCTTTCTCAATGTACAATTAGTATGGGATTTCCTTTGTACGAAGGCACAAATTCTATAAGTGCTACATGTAATCTACAACAAGTAACCATCGATCTTATTTAAGGTAAAAAGTCAACTTGTTGAAGATGTTCCAAAAGGGTCAATTTATGTTATCCTGAATAAATTATTGAGTTATCTATATAACTTGAATTACAAGCTCGGATGTTCAGTCTTTTAACGATATACTTTATTAATAATTCTCTTTACACATTTTATTGTAGAATTACAAGCTCAGATGCAGTCTTTTTAACAATAATAATTAGATATATCATGATTAAAGGTAAAATTAAATTTTATGTTTAAAGAAAATGACTACACAGTGGGTCATCTTTTAATATATAATAAGAAATTATTCTCAAAAACAAGGATAAAGTTGATGTTGCTTTTACCTAAAGCAATCAATGGGAATGAAGGAGCACTATCATTTATTAATAAAGCACTAATTGTTGTTTACTTTCCATTAATTAATAGACTAGCTTAAGGAATATGTGTTGCATGTTTGGCCTCTATTACCGTATAAAAATTTATATAAATCTATCTCATGTATTGAAACATTTGTAACACCAACTCAATTAATGTGAAAAGCATTAAAATATAAATATCATCATATCATACAAAATAAAAAAAAAGTTAAAGAAAGTAATATATTAACCAGATAAGAAAGATAACTAATAAATAAAAAATGACATTAAAACTATATGATGATAAAACACAAAAGTGCAATTAACTAACCTTTTATGCCCAATTTATAAAAAGAGAAATCGTCTACATCACAAGCTGTGAATTCATGCAAAAATATAAAGAGCAAAAGATAAATACCTCATTTTGTAGTTGGATATGGTTGTGTTGACATATTGGAACCAAAAAAAAAAGTTAATAAGTTTTTCTCTTCATTTTTCACTAATAGATGAAGAAGTGAAGAATATATGAAACTAATTTTAAGAATGTATTGGAAACTGAAAGGAAAAGCCATGTATTTCCTAGACAAAGAAATTATAAAAACATAAAGAACCAAAAAAAAAAAGATTTCAAAAAATATAACCTTCAAGTCTTCTACACATGTACCAAAATTGCATCCTCAAATAATTATAATTGATTAATGGGTAAAAATCTATTGAAAGTGAAAATATTAGTTGACTTAATCAAAAGTAAGGAATTATTCACAACCTTACAAACCCGAAATAATGAAATAAAGCCGAGTAAATTTTTTTAATACTCTGCAGTATAATAGTTAATCACTTAATAGTACATAATAATTTAGATGAAATGACTAGGAAGATTATACATTTTCAGAAGCGCTGTATCTCTACACAATATTTTAATTGCAATCACATTAAGGTTTATGAGGAAAACAACCACAAAAAATATTTGTGCTAAAGACACCAAATAGAAGAGCCTATCTAAAATAAATCCAATAAAGCTTAACTTTTGCAATGTTGCACAGTAATTTAACGACCAAATAGAGTAATATAAACATATTATTGACCACTGGAGCCTAAATAGTTTTTTTCTTGTTGAACAACACTTGTGACTATTTGAGATATTAAATAAATCTAAACAAAAATAAAAAATTTCCTTTTCAACCATGTTACCACCACAAAAAGGCCCCAAAAAGTGACAAACGCATTAGTTGAGCAAGTTCCTTCTTATTAATTTTGAGATAAGAGACTTTTGGACTTTCTTCTTGAAACTGACAAAATTTGTGAGTCTTTTTGGCTTATACTTAACCATCGTCTTTTTACTAAAGTTTTTAGGCATTTACTATTAAATTAAATTGAAAAAATATAAGAAAATTCCAAAGAAAATCAGGAAAAAAAATGAGAGCAACCACCTTCTCAATATGAAGATTTATACAGATATATAAATTTTAAGAGGCTTTAAATCTAAAAGAGTTACAAATTTAAACTCATTATAAAGTGGGGAAAAAAGTGAAGAATATTTAGTTGTAACTGTTTGCAACAAATTTTAAACATATAGAAAATAAATAAATCATACAAATAAAATATGAAAAAACGTGATTTTATTCATCAAGATTGTGAGTACAAATCTGTTCCTCACTTGATTCTACTCTTTAAGATTTACCCATGATTCGAGGACCGTTAGTGACGTATTTCTCGAACTAGGATGATTTAGATTTGACCTCTCTATATGAATAATCCATCAATTTGCAGATTATTTGAGATCTTGATCTCTTTATGGAATTTCCGAGATACCTTTTAAGAGAATTGTATAGGCATAAATTAGGATTTAGGGTTGAGTAGCCTCCAAGAATCTTAATTTGAGTTGACCACAAATTGTAGAGTCCCAACTCAAATTGAACGCATCTTTTAGAGTCCCACAAAATTTCAATGTCTACAAATGCCCCCTGCTTCAAGGCTTGTCGGAGTGTAGACTTGATGACACTGAAAGACGAGGCTTGAAGTACTCATTCTTCCACCTTTGCAGCTTTAAATTTTCAGATTTGATTTAAGAGAGAAGAGATGAAGGGCAGATTTGGTCCCACTGGACGTGCCAATTTGTTTGCAATAAATTTTAAACATATGGAAAATAAATAAAGCATACAAATAAAATATGAAGAAACATGATTTTATTCATCAAGATTGTGAGTACAAATCTGTTCCTGCCTTGATTCTACTCTCTAAGATATATCCATGATTCGAGGATCGTTAGTGGCGTATTTCTCGAACTAAGATGTTAGATGTGACCTCTCTATATGAATAATCCATCAATTTACTGATTATTCGAGATCTTGATCTCCTTATGGAATTTCTGAGATACCTTTTAAGAGAATTTAGTACCCTTTATATAGGCATAAATTAGGGTTTAGGGTTGAGTAGCTTCCAAGAATCCTAATTTGAGTTGACCACAATTTGTAGAGTCCCAACTCGAATTGAACGCATCTTTTAGAGTCCCACAAATTTTCAAGGTCTACACTAACATCTTATCAGACATTTGGTCTAGCTTAATTGTTACTAATTTAGGGGTGTACAAAATCAAACCGAAAATCGAATCAAACCGCAAATCGAGTCAAACCAAAAAAAAATCGACCAGTGGTTTGGTTTGACTTGGTTTGGTGTTGGATAAAAAAAACTGACTATATTTGGGTTGGGTTGGTTTCAACTAAAAAAAAATAACCCAGATCAAACCAAACCGACATTATATATATAATTTTAAAATTTTATTTTATACATAAAAATACTTATTTTGATATAATTTTTAAATATCTCTTATACCATAGTTTTTATCTTTTAATATATTTATTTTAATGTTTGGAAGTTAGAATTCTTAATGATCTAATAAAGATTATAGTTCATACATGTTGGTAATTATAATAAAGTTTAAATAAAAATCAAATTAATATTAATGCAAAAAAAAAAATTAATTCAACACTAAAAATGACAATAATATTGAATATTTATTTTTTAATTTTACATATATTTAGATAATTAAAATACATGATCTAATTTTACTTTCTTTTAATATTTAGTCATATAACTAATACTTACTAAACTTATTTTAGCATGACCATAGATTTCCCAAACAATATTTGGGGGAAAACTTATTTTGTCCATACACTTTGCCATTATTTGGCAAATATCCCAAATTCTCAAATACTATTTTTTTCTAGTATTTGAGCCAAATCTCATTATTTGGGATATTTTAAAAATTGAAATTTTACCCCAAACTTTTATCTTTTACAAAAACACCCTCTATAGTTGTTGTTTGCATTGTATTGCATAATTTTTTACGTTAACATCAAAGTAGTGATGAAATATTCGGTGAATGTTAAATGATAATATGGTTATTGATGAAAATGATGAACAATCAGCTCAAGATAACAAAGTCATGTGTTTTGTCTACTTCACGATATACGAAATGATGCTTGTTGCATTCACTCCAAATTACCACATTGCTCTAGTGTCATGGACAATATTTCTTATTGTTGTAACAAAGATCCAATTGACTTGTATAATACAAACTTATGGTTAGTTTTGATAATTTTAAACTTATGGGTATAAATCATATTTTTCAAAAAAAAGTGAAATATATTTCCCAAATACTATGGATAAACACATGGTGAAATTTCACTCAAATTTTCACCCAAATAATATTTCCCAAGAATATTTGGAAATCTGTGGCCAAACGTTAGCTTAGTACTTTAAATTATGATCAATTTCATTATAACTTATTAATTTCAATATTTGTTTTAAGCGATTTTATTTGTTGGATATTTTAGTGTCATTAATCATATCATATTTTGTGTTATTTTCTTGAGAAATAGCTTAGATAGTTGCATTTTGGTAGGACTAAAGAAATATTTGAAGTACAAGTAAATTATATGTTTGTATGAATATTTTATCGAAAAAACCCGAAAATCCGTAAAACCCAAAAAACCCAAAGAAACCCGAAAAAAACCGAAGTCGAAAAACTCGAATTTTATTGGTTTGGTTTGTAAGTTCAAAAATCCGAGACAAATGGTTTGATTTGATATTTGAAAAACCCGAACCAATCCGGTCATGTACACCCCTAGTTACTATTGATTCGATTATAGTAGTTAATTGGTAAAAGGTATTAATAAATTATTCATGTAGTATTATGATGATTTACTATTTAGTATTTAATTTATCAAATAGCTTATAACATTTTAATTTAATGTAAGGACAAAATGGTAATTCAGCTTTTTCTTAACATTCTTTCCATTTATAATAATATATATTAATAATGCAATAATAGATAACTCATGCAATACACATTGTAATCTGTTTGTGCCATTACCAACTAGAATTGATTCCTCACCCATCTCGTTGTACTAACAATACCTTGTGCCATATATGATTTGAACTAGTGGCGGAGCCAGAAGTATCAGTAAGGGGGTTCAAAAATTGATGAAATAGACACACGAAGTAGCCAAAGGGAGTTCGACATCTACTACATATACCTAAAAAATTATTTTAACCAAGTAAAACTAATATAATTTTCCGCAGAAGGGGGTTCGGATGAACCCCTAATGACAATGTGGCTCCGCCACTGAGTTGAATCTACGACCAATCAGTTAACAATTGATCAAACTATCACCAAGCTATTGAGGAATAATAGGAGATTCGATAAGTAATTGAGGTGAGTTCCATTGATTAGTAGTTTATTTTCATACTTCAGAGAAATGTTTATCCTCTGAAACTATGTTTATATGTATACTCTGTGGGCCTTCCTAATTTAAATGTCTTAGTTTAACTAGAAGAATTTTGACAAGCTAAATTCTCTTTTTTCTGTATGTTTCAGATGGTCTTCCACTGTAATGCCCTTTATAATTTATAAATATCATCACTTGCTTTTTTAACTTGGTGATTGTTTTTCCCTTTAATTTCTATAATCCCTTTCATCTAACGCCTGAAAAATTCAATGAACGATAAGCTAATAAATTCTTTTTCGTTCCACCAAGTAAAACGAAAGAAGGAATGAAAAAGGAGAAATAAATTATAGTGACACTAGCTAGTACAATACACTCGTACTGATATATAATTTTTTTAGCTTTTGAGGTTGAGTTAGGACTAGTGTCAATTTTTAACAAGTGGTATAGTCAAGTCCATTCCCTATTGCACTCCTGGTTCATGCTCTGGTAGGGTCTAGACATAAATGGGAGTGTTAAAGTGAGTTAGAGTTTCACATGAATTGGAGAAATAGACCAAGATGTACTTAAACAATCCTTCTTTTATGAGCTACCCGCTGTAGAGGTTAAGTTTGGCTCATTGCCATATCTTTACGGAATTATTTAAATAGTTTTTGCATATTCTAATCGAAATTGCCTCATTGTTCCATTTGCATATTTAAAAAAAAAGAAAGTAAAGTTCACCTTTTTTCCCCCTATAGATACAAAATTAAGATGATATTTACCTGCTTTACCCACATTTTTGGATTTAATTTTCAAAAGGTAGGTAGAGTCTTTTACCAAAAATATACAAATTCAATCTCAACATACAACTTTTAGACAATTGTTTGCATACAATTTATTTGAGTTAGAAGCTTGAAAGACACTCAAATTTGGGTAATTGACTATCATAGTCCTCAACTTTATTTTATCTTTCAAAAATCGCCGTCGTTATCTCCCATGATTATTTTTGCTAGAAATATAAATTTTTTTGTACCCATTTAATGATGTGACAACTTTAAATTGACAACATGTACACTTATGTTTTATATTTGACAACATCAACAGAGGCATAAGAGTCGAACTCTTTCATGTCTTTCAAAGTCAATTTTACAGATGAAGGCTCCAACGTTTTTGTTGAAGTTCTCATTCTATTTGATCTTTCTTCTTCCATATCATTTCAATGAACATTTTTTCGAGCTTCAATAATACGTGATCTCAGAGCTATATGTCTTTGTTGGAAATCTAATCTGAGATGATATAAGTACACGTTCTAGTAACCAACAAACAAATTTAAATTAGTGATACAAAGTTTTATCACACATACATTTTTCTTTATTAGTATTATTTTTTGTTTTATAAAAAAAAAAATCGCTATTAAATGATATGTTAAAATATTAAGTATACATAGTTATAGTCACAATATTTTTTTTGCTCTCAAATTAATATTTTTTTAAAACTAGTTAAGAATATTTAAAATTAAGTAATTTATATTTTAATATTATTTAAATTTAATTTTAAGTAATTTTTTTAAATATAATGTAAAATAGTTCAATAATATAAATCAAAATTCAAAATACCTTAGATCGGAAGATATTGATACAATAAAGAAATACTAAAAATCATATGGCGTTTAAGTGTCGATTCTATTTCACAACAACCCAAGATAGTTACACATTAATGTTGTTGTTTTGATATTTGCTTATTATTATGCTTTAAAAATTAAACCACATATTTAGATATTATGTTTTAAAAAATTAAATTACGTATTTAAAATTACATATTTAAAAATTAAACAAAATATTTAAAAGATTAAACAAAATATTTAAAAAATTAAACTACATATTTAATTATTAAATTTTAAAAAATTAAATTACGTAGTTTTATAAAGTGTTGATTTTTTATCAATTCTATAGTATGTTGAGTTTTGATCATCGTTATTTAAATATTTTTCAAATTATATTTAAAAACATATTTTTATGTATATTATTAACATGAATTTTAATTGTCTTCTTCGATAGAAAATTCTTTATTAAATGAAAATAATTTTTTAAAAATGTATATCCTAATGAAAAATCCTTTTGGGCATAAAAAAATTTGACTAGAATTGTAAAAGGACATGTCACACTATAAACTAATTTATTTTTGAACATTTTTACCCTTTAACTTAAATATGGAATATATTTAAGTTAAATGGAAATTCTATATTAAATGAAAATAAATTTTAAAATATGTATATCCTAATTATGTTATTCTTTGTTTACATATATTAAATATATTCTAATTTAATATAGTATCCTATATAAAATACATCTATTTTAAAGTATTATAATTGATAAGTAGGTATTGAGTGATCTTTGTTGTAAAACTAAAACAAAATAAGACAAGAAATATAAAAGATAAAGCAATAGAAATAGGAAGACAAAAGATGAGAGCATTTCTTATTCTTCAAAGTATTCATCAAAACTTTTAAGTGTATACAATAGGAACCCTTATGCCTCTATTTATAGTGTAACATAGAGGCATACAAAAAGTTAGTCATAAACATGACATTAAACATGAATATAAAGAAGGAGGTTATGGAGGTCAAATGTTACAAGATTAATTATCATAAAGGTGGAGGTTATCTTCATAATGGAGGAAAGTAATGAAGTAACTTATTGGTGTAGTGGATTATCTTCATAATGGAGGGAAGTAATGTAGTAACCATTTTGTGTAGTGGACATCCACAATATATTATTTTATAACACTCCCCCTTGGATGTCCATAGATAATATGCCTCGTTAAAACCTTACTAGGCAAAAACCCCGTGGAAAAAAAAATCCTAGTGAAGGAAAAAGAGTGCACATATCCTTTAATACGCTTTGAATGTTGCCTCGTTAAAAACCTTACCAGGAAAACCCAATTGGGATAAAACCATGGTTAAGGAAAAGAGTACAACGCGTATTTTTCTCCCCTGATAAAAACTTTACTTGATATCTTGAAAACAGTGCATTCCAGTCTTGCATCATAACTTCTTAAATATTGATGTTGGCAATCTTTAGTGAATAAGTTTACAATATTATTACTTGAACGAGTCTTTGAACGTCAATCTCACTATTTTGTTGAAGATCACGTGTGAAAAATACTTTTGGCGAAATATGCTTTGTCCGATCTTATTTGATTGTATCCTCCTTTCAATATTATTTTTGTATATAGTGGCTGGAATATCCTTTGCCAAAGGAAAATCACATATTGGTTGAATATGAAAGATCATGATTCCAACCAAATACACTTTCGACTTACTTCATAGATCAATATTATTTCTGCATGATTTGAAGAAGTGGTTACTAGTGTGATTCTTTGAATTTTCAAGATATTGTTGTGTCTCCATCTCTCCATATGCAAATATTAGTCCATTTGCAATTGAGCTTTATACAAATCAAATAAATATTCTGCATCTACATAATCAAATTATTTCTGACTCAGGAATTGATCATTTCAATTTTATTGAAGCTCGTCTTTTTTTCTGAAAGAAAATCAGACATCTTCTCTGTATTGAGTCACTTGCTTTGTTAGTTTCTTGTCATAACTTGAATGATACTATGACAATCTTTTCACATAAATTTCGTTATGTATATCAAATAATCTTCTAGCATTTGCATAACTAGCAATATGTAAGTGCACCAATTGCACTAATACATGACAATTTAAATCATTTTCATGAGATCAAAAAAATTCGTTCTCTGTGTTAAGCAGTCTCAAAACTATTGAGTACTCAATGGAATTGCTTTAACACCTTTTAAATCCTTCAAAGATTTTCGTTTAACCTTCATGTCAAGTTAGACATAATAATCATTCATTATGCATATTCAAGTATTCCATCTATTGCCAGACTGAAATATGTCTTATTGCATCCCCCACCAGAGAATATATCTCTATTTAATAATATCAGAATTTTTGCGAAAACCCTTTATGATCCGAGGCACAAATCGTACTTTATATCTTTCGGTTGTACTTTCGCACAATGATCATTTGTACCCCACTGACATATATTTTGATCTATGAACTACAAGTTTAAAAACATCACTTTTCTAAGTGAAACAAAATATACTTAAATAGTGCATTTTATTTGGCTAATCATTTATCTGTCCACACTATATGACAGATTCAAATTTAAGATCCTCGTAATCATTTATAGCATTGAGTGCTACTTCATATTAAATTTACCGTCGACGGTCATTTTGATTTCGATTCTAATACGACATAACTTATCGAGATCTTTTCATTTCTTTTCATCATTTTCAGGTACCTGAACCTTTGCCAAGGTTTTATAAAGTGTTATGTCATAGTGCTTTTTCAAAGCACTTGCCTCATTATCAGGACCATTTTGATAATTACTCCTCTCCTTGCTCAAGGAGTTTTACGTTTTGGAATCGATTGGTCTATCACGCTTCTGGCGTACCATAGACTTTGTCCTCCAAGGACTATTTATTCAAGCATTTGCAGCTTAATCAAAATATTGGGTCAGCAAATACATCTGGCAAATTATTTGCAACAGTTTGCATATGAATTATATCTTGAACTTCAAGTTCACTTTTTTTTTAACGAGGATCTAGATAATTCATCCAACACATAATCTCAGCTGCTAAACATATCTCCCCCTAATGTTATGGTATCTAACATTTACCCCCAACCTCATTTGGTATCCATCTTTGTGCGTGGTGGAGTAATAAAATCATATATGCACACATCACATTTTTAGATGGAAATTATTTGGTTCCTGACCATGAACAAATTGTGATGGGAGAACCTTGTTGGCTTGATGCATACATTTTAAATAAACTCATCTCATACCAAATTTTATTTGAGAGATTTGTTCTCATAATCAATGGTCTAGCTATAATTGGAGGCAAACAATTTTTGCTAAACCAACCAGCATTATCAACATAACTTTATAGTTTGTAACTGTGCTCTTAATTTAATAATTCGAGCAAACAACCTTACAAAAACCAATTTTTAAGTTGATACAAATGCACATGTGACCATACCATAGATGCATCTATTAAATCATAACAGTAAACGATCCACATGGCAGTGAACGAGCCCATATTCAACTTTTTACATGTTCCAAATAATTTTAGGGGTTACAATCCCAACCTTAGCTGGTACAATGATCATTTTATTACGAGAACAAACTACAAAAGAGAATTCTTGAAGAATCTTTATTTCTTCAACATATAGCCATGTGAATTCTCAATTTATTTTGCATCACATTTGAATTGGAATGGCCAACCGATTATGCAAACTGATATTTATTCTAGTAAACTTCTAGTTTACTTTTGCATGTGATTCCATCATCATGCCCATGTTCGTATACAACAAACAAGAGGAAAAAAATGGGTGATCTTATACATAAATATTTATAACCCACTTTTGTTGTAATAATTTGAAGATATTGAATCTTTCCATAATTTATAGTCTCAATATACTGATTTTTCTTTTCAATTCTTCCGAAACTTAAAAAGTTTCTTTTGAGACTCACTCAACCTCAATATTATGAACAATTTCATTCCTCCGGATTTTTGTACTACCACAAACTTCACAATGTCATTCTTATGGTGACCATCTCCTTCAATAATAATAATATTATTATTGTCATGGTTAAAATTATCACATGCAAGACTTATTTCTTGACAACCAATTGACAAATTTATTTGGTCATAACCACAACTTTTATAGGAAAGAACTATTTCATTCCTTTGTCCTTCAATAGTTCATAATTTAACATATCACAATATTTGTGTAGTACTAAATGGTCATTTATGTCAAAATATTTCTTTTCAATATCTCAAATCTCCAGTAAAGGTGAGCTGTGACATTTATCCAACAATTCATGGATATGTTCTTATCCATAAGAACACAAGTAACATTTTCTTTAAGAAATGAACCGTAACCATTTGAACATGCCCTATAAGTTTTTATTAGAAACTCATTGTCATACTTTCACATTTATCAAATTTATGTGACTCACCTCAACATCACTTTAAGAGATCAAATGTATCAAATGTACTATCATTTTGTATTCTTATATTTTGATGGAGGATTTAAAAAACTTTCAAATTGGGTTGCACCAACTCAATATGCCCAATAACTTTTCATACCACTTTGATGACAAAAACTTACCTTATAAGGACCATCTTAAGAACCCAAAATGTTCTTCCTTTTAATTACCACCATTGATCATTAACATTTTACCACACTCATATTCATACATTTAATCACTTGTCATTTTCAGACATATTATGTCGTGCTACCACATTCACATAAAAGAATGGAGCAAATCAATTGGACAAATTTCATGACTTTTGTCAAGAGCATATCAATTTGCTCAATCATTGTTACATCGTCTTTATATAATATTGGGACTTGAACCCAACGTCTTACCCATAAGAAGACATTTTACGACATTATTTGTTGGAACCCAACCCAACATTTTATTATCATGATGCATCGGGATTCTCACCCGATGTACTGCCCTCTTGGTGCGATATGACTTGAATCCTTCGTCTTACCCTCAATCAATGACATGATAAACCAAATATAACAGGATTCACCATTGAACCTTAAAATTTTTTTGTCACTTTGTGGTTAACATGCACAAATAAATATAGAACAAAAGAAACACAATAAAAATATTCTCAACAAAGGATGTATCAATATCTTAAACTTGTTAAAACAGAGAGTTACATATAGCATATTATATTATGTTTGGTTCATAATTATTAAGGTAGTGAATTACCGTTATAAATCAAAGAATCATTTGCACACAAAGAAAATAATAATTTCAATTACACTAAATTAAAACTGCTCACAACCACCATCCCTTTTTCAATTTCTATGTGAATCCAAATATTTCACACACAAAACAAAATAATTTAAAAGCTTATGTAATAACCAAAACAGTGAGTATAATCATAAATAAAATATAAAATAAGTTTCACATACAAAAGAAAGTATACATAGTCAAATATGAAAAGAAAATGCACATTAACAATAATATGGATCATTCACCTTGTTCACAAGTAAAATATAAAATAGATTCCAGAATAACTTACCTTGTTTCCGAGAGAAAATAAACACAATTATTTTACCTTCTTTTGTTTACTTTGCTTCAATCTTTCAATGGTAGAACATTCTTGCTGATAACATGTTGTAAAACTATAGCAAAATAAGACAAAAAATATAAAAGATAAAATAATAGAAATAGGAAGACAAAAGATGAGAGCATTTCTTATTCTTCAAAGTATTCATCAAAACTTTTAAGTGTATACAATAGGAAACCTTATGCCTCTATTTATAGTGTAACATGGAGGCATACAAAAAATTAGGCATAAACATGACATTAAACATGAATATAAAGTAGGAGGTTATGGAGGTGAAAGGTTACAAGAATAATTATCATAAAAGTGGAGGTTATCTTCATAATGGAGGGAAGTAATGTAGTAACTTATTGGTGTAGTGGATTATCTTCATAATGGAGAAAAGTAATGTAGTAACCATTTTGTGTAGTGGACATCCACAATATATTATTTTATAACAATCTTTTATTTATTTGTTTTGAAACATTCTTTTAATTAATATTATTGGAGTAACATGTATTTTGTATTCATGGTTAAAATTACATGGCATAGTTATAAATATTTTTATCATCAATTATTTTTTAGAAATATCTTAATTTCCAAAATAATATTACTTTCTCTCTTAAAAAAAACTATTATATATATAGACTAATCTATTTAGTTGATTATATTCAAAGAAAAATTCAACTAATTTTTTTTGAATCTACAATTAATTACTATATTTTTCTAAATTTCTATTACAAAATAATTAAGTATAATCTTAAGTAGATAAGATAGTCAGCTGTAATTATTATCAATGAGAAATTTAATTGTCTTCTTCAATAGATATTTATTTTAAGCGAAAAAATAATTTTACAAAGGTATGTATTGGTACCTTATGAACATTTTTTAAGGTACTATTCAATAATATTTTTTTAACTAAAGTGTAATTTATTTTAATTAACCGAACAATAAATAATTTTAAAACTAAATCGAATGAACTCACACACAAAATATATACAATTTTTTTTATTAACTGAACAAAATATTCAGATAATGATAAGAAAATAAATCCACACATATGATATTTAAGACTGAAATTAATCATTGAAATAAAAAGATTTTTAAAAAAAAAATCACATGTGAGAAGTATCAAATATATTACTGAACTTTGTGAAAAGTATCATACTAAAATATGTTTCTTAAATTGCCTTGTATGTAATTTACTTATTTATAGTGTTACGCCATACTTTCACTATAAAATATCAAAAGAATTTATAACACGATAAATTACTTTCTTATTTTTTTAGTACATAAAATTCATATAACTACTAAATTTATCACAAGAAACTTATCTTTCTATATTTATCACATAAAAGTACAAATGTTATTAATTTTTTAATTATCGAAAAAGAATAGTCTTTAAAGTTTATCATAAAAAATATTTTATTTATTTTTTAAAATATGATTGTGAAATAAAATATTCAAATGATTTTTTTTTAAAATATAATATTCAAATGAATTAGTGAAGAAAAAAAATAAGCAAATCATTTTTTTTAAATATTGATAGTGTATTATACTATAATGAAATTAAATTAAAGAAAACAAATGTAATATTTTCCCAACAAATTTTGTGTAATGTTTTTTTTTTGTGTGTGCTTGATTTTAGAATTGGATGATTTGTATATAAAAGAAATAAATAAATGTTATCTTACACGTTCAAAATTAGAAAATCATTGATAAACTATATCCAAAAATATCTTATGGAATTAAAATTTGTATAATTTAATTTTACATGTAATGAAAAAGAAAAGAGAAAGGATGACTAAAAGATGAAGAAAAAGGAACAAAGAAAGAGTAAATTAGGAAGAATTAAAAGAATGTGAAGTTAGATTGTAATAGGTCCCATATTATAAAGTCCAAATAATTTCCTTCACACAATTAATAATAATTCTAACTCACTAAATATAATAATAATTGTTCACACATATTTTTAGAAGTTTAAGAAATAGTAGTAATAAAGACTTTACTTTACTTTAAAGGGTAAAAGGTTAAATTAGTTTTTTTACAATTTTGGCCAAATTATGGACACATAATTCTAGTCATTTAGCACTTTCCTTTAGATCCAGTCCATCATACACAACAATTCTTCTTTAAGAAAAATATTTCGTATATTTTTTCTAATCTGTTTCTGATCTAGTTTCTCTACTACTTTTAATTTTCTAGTTGCGAAAATGTTCTTAAACTTTGTTGTGTATTATCAAGTTCTTCAAAGTTTTTTCTAAGTATCTTAGGAATACAAAATGAACAACAATCTTAAGAAAATTATTATACTGTTAGTATTTCTTGTATTTTACTGATTGAGAGAATTCGATCATGGAAATAGAAGATAAATGCATTACTTTTCCATATTTTGTTGCTTTGTTTAGCAAGGTCGAAATGAGAATGTACCAGAAAATATTGGTGGTATTCCGATTAAAGATTACACCCGGTAACCTTCTTATGTTTATCTAAGGAGGAAAATTATTTCTAAAGGTTAACAATTTTGATATTTATCATGTGTGTATTCATAAAAATTTCTCCAGATTGTATATTTTTTAGATGAATTTTTTTTGGCAAATAGTGTTGCCTTTAAAATTTACTAGTTTGCAGAATGAGATATGCATATTTTTGTTTGATAAATAGTATGTTAAAATGTTATAGTTGGAAGACTATTTGAAAAAAAAAACATTTATATGTGATGGTCTAAGAATATGCTTTATTTTGTTTGGAGAAGATTTTTTTTTTTTAGTTTTGTACTCCATGTGAAATGTTAGTGTGTCTGATTTTTGTAGACTAAAAACTTTTGTGATTTTCTACTCTGGATAAATTGAACTATGTAATTGATTTGAAGAATATGAAAACTTCACATAATAAGTCAGTGTTGTACTTTTGATTTTCTATAAACTTCAATGTTATATAGAAATAAATTGTACAATTTATTTTGTCCTTATTGTTAGTATATAGAATACTAAGTGCTATGTCTATTTGTGATAGAGGAAAAATACCAGTGACTTAGAGTTTGTGATTTTATGCCTCTATGGAGTGAACTTTGACATTGTATAAACATTGTCAAAGAGAACTAAAGTATAATTCTTTTGTAGAATAATATTTACAAAAGAGGTTTCATATTGTCAATGACATTTTGAAAGTCTAGAAAAGTATGTGAAAAAACTATTTTCAAATATTTGGAAAATATTTTTGAGATCACATTTAAAATGCGGGGGTTCTTTGCTTATGATTAGACTTGGTGTCTAATTTAACTTTGGAGAATAAGATATGCAATTCAATGATATTTTTGTATTATGTTAGACCCATAAAATTCTTGGAGTATATTTGGTATTGTGATTGTTGAGTTTCTCTATTACTAGTATATAGTGTGACTAGTATGAAACAGACAAATTATATATATACTTGTTCAAAATAATTGTGTTCTTTAATGAAAAAAATGTCACTTGAAATGTTGTGATTTTTCATGAAAAGATATGTCCATTATAATAAAAGTATTTGCATAGACATGAATATTGGTGAATAGTTATTTGTTATGTTTTTGTAAAAGTAACATTTGGACTATGTTGCCTTTATTGAACCCGATAAAACTTTGTTCATGGGTAGTTCTATAACAATCAAATTGAAATTTATGGAAAGGTCCTTCTGAAAAGGACATTTGACAAGGTGATGACTCTAAACAATGTTTGTATCACTAAATTGTAAGAAATAGGAACAAAATATTAGTGAGGAATAAATTATCTCGCGAAGAGCTTTTCGAACTCAATGTTTTTCTTTGTTCTTACTTGTTTGAGTCAATATTGTGACATGAACACTTGGGGCATCTCAATTACAAAATCTTGTAAGGAAAACTGATCAACTTAGAAGTTTTTTCTAACTTTGAGTGCAATAAATAAAAATGTCAAGTTTTTGTGAAATCTAAGTATGTTGAGTATTCTTATAAATCTGTTGAAAGGAATTCTAATCCCATATAATTAATTTACACTGAATTTGTGTTATGAAGTTAAGACCATCTCTTGGTGGGAAAAAGTATCTCGTTACTTTTATTGACAATTGCATTAGGAATGACTATGTCTATATGCTGAATGGTAAGGATGAAATAATAGAAATGTCTAGACAATGTAATATCGAAGTTTAAAATTAGTTTGGATAAAGATAGAAGTGATAAGAATGGAGAGTATAAATCTCCTTGTGCAGAAATATGTTTGGAAAGTGGAATTATCCATCAAACTACTGCTCTATTCATCTCAATCTAATGAAAAATCGAACGTTGAAAGAAATGATGGATGCATTATTTATATGTTCGGGTTTACCACAAAACTTTTGTGGAGGAACTATCCTTACTGCAAAAGGGAACAACAAAAAGTTTTGTGTTTTTAGAAAGAAAGCAATTTTCAATGTTCATGATACAATCTTTTCCATATGAGAAATTAAAAAGAAGTGGAAAGAAAGGAAATCCAACTTGAAATATTTCAAAGTGAGGGGGTGTCTAGACAAAGTCCAAGTTTATATTCCTAAAAGAATTAAAATAGGACCTATGATGTGGACTGTAAAATTAGACTTGTGTAGTCTAGAGAAGGGTCTAAAAGGCCTAGGAAAGGAAAAAGGATAATGTACTTAATAAAGAGATTCAGAGACGTAGTAAATGTCAAAGGACATTTACTTCCTTCGAATATGATTTTGTAACATTTCTTGTGTCTTCTGTAGACTCATCCTTTGAAAATATGGTGTCAATAGTGAGATTTATGCAATTTTGAGCAATCATATTGGAAGTTAATTGATCTTCTTCCAGATTTAAACCTTTGGGTTCAAAGTGAATATTTAGAAGGAAAATAACAGTTGATTGAACTGTTGAAAAATATAAAGCAAGATTTTGTGTCAAAGACTTTAGACAAAAACAAGGTTTTGATCTTGTCGATATATATACTCGTTAGTAACTAAAATTACATCCATTTGGATGCTAAAATTATTAGTTGTGGTATATGACCTCCAAATTTATCAAATGAATGGGAAAAGAACTTTCTTAAATGTAGAATTTGAGGAAGAAATTTACATGGAATAATCTGAGGGTTTTGTAGTTCTGGGTAAATAAAAAAAAGTGTGCGAACTTGTTAAGTCACATTATGGACTAAAACAAGCACTCAAATAATGACATAAGAAATTTGACCAAAAAATGTTGGCAAATGAATTTAATAATGATAGAAGTGATAAATGTGTTCACATTAAAATCACAAGGTCATTGTTTATTTGTATATTGGTGATATGTTGATCATCAATAGAGACACAAATGACATAAATGCTACTAAACGTATGCTAGAAAGCAAGTTTGGAATGAAATATCTTGGAGTTGCAGATGCGATCTTAGGTATAAGAATTCTTAGAACTCCATAATGTTTTGCATTTTCAGGGTCTCATTGCGTTGAAAAGGTACTTGACTAGTTTAAATATTTGGATTTCAATATTGTCAAGTCTCCAATAAATGTGAGCTTTGCATTTCAAAAAATTAAAAGTGAAAGTGACTCACAATTGAATTGTGCTAGAGTATTGGGAACTATGATGTATATCATGTAATGTGCGCCATCAGATATAACATTTGCTATTAGTGAAATGATCCGATTCACAAGTGATCCCAATATAACTCTTTAGATGACAATAAAAAGTGTTTTGGAGTATTTGAGAAATAATATCCAGTAGTATTGAAAGGATGTAGTGATGCAAATTGGTTCACTGGACAAATGAAGTAAAATCCACGAGTGGATATATATTTACTCTTGGTAGAGAAGTAGTCTCTTGGAAATATTTCAAAAGAGACATGTATCGCTAGCTCTACAATGATCTTTGAGCTTGGTGCTCAAGATAAGGTCGGTGAATAAGTTGAAAGACTCCATAATTTCTTGATAGATATTTTTTTGGCCCAAACCATTGACATTAGTATGCATACACTTTGATAGTCAAGATGCAATAGGTAGGGCATGAAACATGATGTATAACAGAAAGTCTCATCATATAGGACATATACATGAACCGTTAGAAAACTACTCTCTAGTGGAATTATCAGAATTGACTATGTAAAGTCAAAGGATAATGTGTCAGATCCACTTATAAAAGGCCTAACTAGAGAGAAAGTTGAACGATCATCTAAGGGAATGGATTTATGACAAGTCATAATGGCGGTAACTCTATCTAGCAGACTGGAGATCCCAAGAGCTAGATTCAAGGAGAAAAAAATATTTGTGAATGACGGTTCGGCATTGTCAACCAACTCAATCCATTCTCATGATGAAGACAATGTTCAGTAACAAGGATACAACATTAAGGCTTTTTAATGAGTTAATAAAGCTTAATGGTTTTAATGATTTTCTAAGTTTGGCAGAGTTGACCAAATAGTGTATCTACGGGATAACACGGTTAGAAATCACCTATGTGAGTGTGAAGTGTAAGCCACTTCGAAGAAGATGATTGTCAAAAGCCCATATTTCTATACACTCATGAAACCAGGAGGTGGTCATGGCTGAAACGAATACAACCGTAAGAATCATAACCGGTAAAGGGTTAATTGTGTGACATATGATTGTCTAGGTATACACCAAAGCTTGACGGTTCAAAGATATCGCATCTACCGATTGACCGAGTATATCCGACATATGTTCACTACGGAAAATCCAAGGGGAAACCTACTTATCCAGATGCAATTATTTCTTACTTGTAAAGTACACATAATTGTCCGTTTCCTTGTCTTGGAGTCATTCCCCATTAATGCAGGAGATTTTTGGGTTTTAAAAGGTGTGAATGGAAAATGAAGAGTAGCGACTTTTATGAAAAGTTGCGACTTTTATGAAAGGTTGCGATTTTTATGAAAGGTTGCAACTTTTATGAAAATTTGAGACTTTTATAAAAATTGTGACTTTTATGGAGAGTTTTGACTTTTATGAAAGGTGACGACCTTTTCGAAAGATTGTGACTTTTCCAAAGATTTGTGACCTTTTAGGTAAGACACAATAAGAACCTTTTTGCACTACCCTTTGTTTTCTATAAATTGTGGGATTTCCTCTCATTTTAAATATAGAATTTTTGGACTTCTTCTACTACTTCTAAATCTAGTATTCTAAGTGTACTTTATTGCCGTTGAGTGGCTCGCTGACACCAGCATTTTGGGTATCAAAACATTGGTGATTGAGATCATTCTATCCTAGGAGGACATATTCCAAATCAAACCTCGGATACTAGAGGGGAATAATTTCCTTAAGGGGACACTGTGCATTCAGTGGGCTTGATCTTCTTTCTATTTTTCCAGATTCTGGTATGTGTTACATATTTTAGATTTGTGAATTAATTTCTATTCTTCTATTCTTCACTGGTTCATTAAAACTTTGGTAACTTCGTATTTCCTTAAAGTTTGTTGGAATCAGTAAGATTCCTTAAACACAGATTGACAACAATTCTTCTTTAAGAAAAATATTTCGTATATTTTTCCTAATCTGTTTCTGATCTGGTTTCTCTACTACTTTTAATTTTCTAGTTGCGAAAATATTCTTAAACTTTGTTGTGTATTATCAAGTTCTTCAAAGTTTTGTTCTAAATATCTTAGGAATACAAAATTAACAACAGAAATATTGTACGATGCTATATTTGGAGATATTGACTTCGTCAACTACACATTCAACGTCTTCTTCCATTTTCCGGGCATAATGATCCATGTTACAAGACTATACCTGCAGGGTGAGCAACAAGAAGAGAATTAAAGTTGATGCAGCTTGGAAGTATAGAACAACAGAGAGTAAAATGTGCAGCTTACTGTAAACAATGAACAAATATTCCTTTGTATCTACATTTTACTGATTGAATTTGGAATTTGTACAGAATCGTGCAATAAAGACAATTTGTAATTTGTACAGATCAGTTCATTACCTACTTAACTCAAAGTTGAACATAAAGAATTTCACAAATGCTTAAGAGCTATTTATGGTGTAATTTCACAAATGGTCGCTCAACAATTTCTGGACGTTTGTTTCGTCCAAGCACTTTTCATTCTATGTAGGAAAACTAAGTGGACGTTTGGTCCTGAAAACCAAATATTATTCATTGTAATGAACTTAGCAAACTGACTTTTTTCTCTGTATAGCAGGGCTCACAGTTTCTCTGAAAGAAGAAGAAGAAGATGAACTTCACAGAGATGAAACTTCGGGCCGTTAATAGGAATTGGAACAGAGATAAAATGTATCTGTTGAATTATCCTTGAAGAAGGCATAGTGATCCATGCTGCCTTCTTCAAGGATCAGTACTTACCTACTTTGACTGAACCCATCGCATAGCCCGATTTTTACCCTACACAAATAAGGTTCAACACGCTACCCTAAATTTAGCATATATAAGAAATGAAGAACGTATTTTGTATTTTAGTTCACTCTGAATTATGAATCTACCTACCTATAGCTAACTAATTATATGATTAAAATTCCACAAAACATGCTAATTATTTGTCTGTAAGAAGTTCCATATTTTGGATATGCTCCTGGAACAACAAGTGGTATGGCGCCACGAGCTAGGATAGTAACATTCACTTCTGACCAAGCTGTTGCAGATGGTGTTGACATTAGAACATGACTGGGGTAGTATTCCATTGTATCAAGATTCTATTGTGATGACTTCTTTTGGGGCCATGATGAACGATGTCTTAGTCTCTGCTTCAACTGGGAATGGTGTCCCATGGATCTTTAATGTGGCATCTTTCAGTACTGACCGATCATTGGAGTGGATGAATATGACATAAAACATTGTGTTTTGTATCAATCTTGCACAGTTTGCTAAAAGCGACTACTAGCATTTGTGCATTCTTGGCTAATATACATTTGCTTGATATGCTACTCCTCCTATATGTGTAATTGTTTAGTCCTTGTTGTTCTCTGTTCCTTATTTGAAAGCTTATTCTGATAATCTTAACATTCCATGCTTTTGTTTTCCAGCTATGTGCTCAGACTTTGGTATAGAGCCATCATATCTTGTATCAACTTCGGTGTCCTGAAATCTTGTTGTATTCTGATGATGTCAGGAACTGCTTTCATTCACTTGGACATGCACACAACTTTCTGGTTCACAACGGTAAGTAGTTGTATGCATAGAATGTAGTCATTTTGAACTCCCTGACCTCTAGCTTAAATGAATAATATAACTGACTTGTTGAATTACTGCTTGTGATAGATAACCAATTTGACGATGGTGTACCTTATGATATATAGCCAAGTGATACTATACGATGCTAACTTGGGAAATATTAACTTCCTCAACTGCATGTTCACCATCTTGTTCCATTTACCGGTCATAGTGATCAATTGAAGCTGGTGCAGCTTGGAAGTATAGAGAGTATTAAAGTTTGCTATGGGGTGCAATTATGCAAACTATAGCTATAACATCCTAATATGATCATACGCTTGTAGTACGTAATAGTCGATCAGAAGATGATCATATGCTAAGAATACCCAATTGTTATATTGTCATCCTTGATGAATTTCAATTCTCAAAATTTTTTGAAGTTTGCTATTTTTTCCTCTTCTTTTGCAGTTGCTAATGTTTTTAGTCGAATTTTACTTTGACATATCAATTTCGCTAAATGGATAGTACTTATTTCTTAAGTGTTTTTTTCTAACAAGAAATATATTTATTATTTTATTTATAATTTTCATTTCTTGTCACAACACCAAAATGATCTTTAGTGATAATTCATTAATGACAATAACTTAATTATCGCAAAATATCATTTTTAGCGACAATTAAAACTCTTTATGAATGTCCCTAAAGTCTATATATAACGACATTAGATCCAATGACAATCAACTAATGCAGGTTAATGTTTTAACATCTTATCCTCTTTTAGCTGACATTTTATGAAACAATTGACAAAACTATTTAGCAAATTAATTCCAAGAACAAAATTTTGCAAAGTCCTAAAATTTAAAAATAAATAAATTTTTAAATAGAACAATACATTTTTGTGATCTTTTTGCAAATAAGTGAGACCCAACCTGAGTAAAATATTGATAGCACCATTAAATATTAAAAATATTTGTCAAATTTTAGAAAAATAGACTACAAAGAAAATATCTTTATTATTATAGTAAAAAATGATATTTGAAAAATAAAAAGTTACTTTCAAGTTCAAGTTAATTCAAATGTATTAAACAGTAAACATATTATAATATGTCTTATTAACCTAATAAATCTGTCAATTACCATATAACCAGTACTTACAATTTGAATACATTTTTTTCCCCAAAAAATATCCATTTTTCTGTTTGCAAATTTGTATATAATGTTAGCCTACGTGAACGTTCACCTGCTTAATCAATTCAAACAAGTGAGCCCTAACGGTCACAGAGACTTCTTCTTCTTCATCTTTTTCTTGAAGAATAGGGTGATGAAGATGGAGAAAGTAACGACGATCCTCTTCTTCTGTTTCGAGTGCGGCGGCGAAGAGACCAACAATGAAGGTGAATTCCTCGGGGTTGGAGAATAATCGCACCGGAAAAAGGAATGCTGGAGCCGCCAAGGAACAACTGCCACTTTCTGATATCTTTAATCGATTCTTCATTCCTCCAAACTCGTAAGGTTTTCTCAAATTCTGTTCTTTGTTTATATAAATGGCGTGATAAATGTGTACTTTTTTTGCTGTAAGAAGGTAATTAGAGTACTGGGCTTTTCTTTTTCTTTGCCTTTTTTTTTTATTATTTTCGATAATTTACTCTTTTGTGTGTTGGTTATGGGGTTTCTTGTGTATATTTGTGTATGGAAGGAGGAAAATGTTGGTGGGTTTTGTGATTTAATTTTTTTGTTTTTTTCTTTCTTGGAATTTCATGAGAAATGGTCGAAGATACTGGGTAAAAATCAGTTAGAAAATCAAGTGAAGTTATTTGAGGGGTTTGAGTTTGAGTTAAGTGTACTTTTAATGGTTAAAAAGTATTATGAGACCATTTCCTTCAGCCTTCATTTGGCACAAGACAATGTGTTGGAATTAAGGAACCCAAAACATAATTCACATTTCTGGCAAAGGAAATGTAAAGATCTAAACTTATACAAACACCTAGTATTCAGCAATACAGTACAACATTCAGCAAAAATCCTATAATCACATTTGTTTCTTCTGCCTCATGAGATAACCTACTGCTCCCATCATTAGGTTCGTATATCGGAAGATGATCAGAAAATAGAAGAAGTTGAGCAAACTTAAGTAGCCAGAAATAGTAATCCAGGTGACCCCTATTAATGTTGCTCGAAAGCCAACTTGTTTTGCCTCCAGTTGGTGATAGCCATCCACACCACTAACCATAATACTTACAACCAAACTCGATATAGCTGTCAAACTGCATGGGCAGCCTCAGCCACTCCAGGTAGTGCATACTGTGGCACGAGCGCCACGGGACTCGGTGGGTAGGAAGGGGTCTCAAGGCAAGCGCCTCGGGATTCCGGGGGGGGGCGGGGTCCCACGCAAGTGCCTCTAGACCTCCGGAGGGAGGGGAGAGTGCCTCGAAGAACAAGCGCCTTGGACCTTCCGGGGGGGGGTAAGGTCTCGACGGAAACGCCGCGGGATCCGAAGGGGGGGAGTAGGTCTCGAGGGAAGCGCCTCGCGACTCGCGGTGGGTGGTAAGTCTCGAGAGAAATCAGAAGTGCTCGGACTCCCATGGGGGGGGGAGGGGAGGCATGGGAGTGGTATTCGAGGAAGCGTCTGGGACTCCAGTGTGGAAGATGGAGGTATCGAGAAAAGCAACCTCGGACTCCAGGCGGAGGGATGTATAGGTATCGAGGCAACCCTCGGAACGTCGTGGGGTAGGGTATGAGGCAAGCGCCTCAGGGACTCGGGGGGGGGGGAGGGGAGAGGTCTCGATGCAGCGCCTCGGCCTCGGGAGGGGAGTAGGTCTCGAAGGCAAGCTCTCGGGACTCGGGAAAGGGTATCGAGAAACGCCTCGGACTCTGGGGGGGGGTAGGGGTTTCCAGGCACAGCGCCGTCGAGGGACTCCGGGTAAGAGGGGTCTTAAGCAAGCGCCTCGGGACTCGGGCTAGGGTGTCCTCGAGGCAAGTGCCTCAGACTCGGGGTTAGGGTTCTCGAGGGTAAGGCGCTCAGAAACTCGGGGAGTGGGGGCTTAGGGTTCTCGAGGTAAATGACTCAGCTAGGGGAAGAGTGGGAGGGGTTCTCGAGCAAGCTCAGACTCGGGGAGGCCGTTAGGATTCTCGAGGAAAACGCCTCAGGACTCGGGGGAGGGGCCCGTAGGGGTTTCTCGAGGCAAGTGCATCAGGGGACTCGGGGAGGTGTGTTGTAGGTGGTTCTCACAAAGCGCCTCAGAATCTGGGAGGGGGAGGGGGTTCTCGAGGTAAGCGCCCTAGGAATCCGGGGAGGGGGGGGGGCGTAGGGTCTCGAGGCAAGCGCCTCAGAACTCGGGGGAGGGGGGCGTAGGGTCTCGAGGCAAGCGCCTCAGTACTCGGGGGAGGAGGGGTCGATGAAAGCGCCTCAGGACTCGGGGTAGGGGGTAGGGTAGGGTCTCGAGGCAAGCACCACAATCCTTTGCTCTATCCTAAAGTAAAAGGATAAATAAACATAGTTTGTAGAATAAAATCAAAACATCTACATGCATACGCGGTTAGCGAATCATGAGAGCAAAGCGATCAAAGAGATGAAGAAATTCCTCCTTCAGTACCATTGTAATTCTACTATTTCTCCTTATCCACAACAAACTGCATCTTGATAACATATTTGCCGCCACCTAAACGTGGGTGCGCCCCCCACTATTCAAATTATACTTTATTTAATTTTATTAGAATTTGGACTTCAAATATATGGAATCAGAATTAAGTGTATCTCGCTTTCTTCCTATATCCCTAGTCTCTCTTGTCTTTTCATTAAGAGTATTACATGAGTTTTATATAATGTAGTAGATCAGGAGTGTATCTAAGTTTATTAGTCAAGTAGAAGTCATTTAGAGATGAAACTAATAATTCATTTTTGTCACATTCAAAAGTGTTTTGTATATTTGTCTCTATTTTTAATCTCCTATTTTCTTTGGCCAAACAACACAAACTCCACTTGTCTGCACTTTGTTTGGATGGTTGTTCTGTATTATTTCATAATATATCGTATTGCATTGTATTTTACTGTATTTTTTTGAATGAGTACAATGTTTAGATAAATTGTGTCGTTCTCCATCATTATATAATGTCACATATCTATAATTTGAATGCTAAACCTGCAAGAAAAGCAAGGTGTGGGGCAGAGTAACTATAAAAAGGTAGGTTAAATAATGAAATATAATCATCAAATAATAAACTAAGATAAAATGAGAAAACAATATCAAGGTAACCATGCGATCACATCAAATCGATCGTTACATAAAATGGATCTTTTTCGTTACATAATTATAGATTTAAACATTGAATACAATTGAATTTAAGTAACCATAAAAAAGAACTGACAATACAACACGTAACAATCATCCAAATAAGATAAGCAAATTACTCTTCAAAATATTTTTTTGAATATATAATAGAAAACTCTTAATTAATATGTAATATTTTGAAAATATATGTGATAATATTATATAAGATAGTAAAGCATATCTAATTACGTATTTTTTTCCCTTTTCTTTTTTCTCTCTCTTTTAGTGAGAACAACTCTAGGCCCAATTATATGAGTGTAACATCTCACAATTTGAAATAGCTAAAGAATAAGCTAAGAAACTAAAAATATTCATTTTTGGAAAGAAAGGGAAAAATCTGAAAAAATTGTCTAAGTTAAGAAAGTGAGTTTTTGTCATTTTTAAGCGGTCATAACTTCTAGCTCAGGATGATTTAGAGTTAGTTGTTGATATGGTTGGAAAGACCTTGGAGAGATCTTTCCAAAGACGACGAGTTTGCACATTTTTGATATTTTATGAGTGCGATATGCCTATCATAAGTTGGGTTGTTGAAGTTAGGAAAGTCCAAATCCGGATTCAAGGAAGCGCAAACTAGTCTTTTCATCAATTAATTTCCTATTTCGTTTTTAGGGACTTGTTGGGGATAAAAACTAAGTTTAGTTCAGTTTTGAAAAATTAGACTTTACGCTTAGGGCTTGGAGAAGAGAGAAGAAAAGAAACAAAGGGAGAGAAGTCAATAATTCGCCAAGAACGTCAAAATTTGCGAGTAGATTTCATCGGGGTCGATCCCTATCAAGGTATGTGAGATCTTTTGTGTATGGTTAGTTCACCCACACACCAAACTTGTTTCAATTACGTGATTTTAGAGTTGTTTACACGTTAAGAAGTGAGTTCTTAAAGAATCTTGTCGAATTCCTATTGGTTGAGTTGTTCAATGCCTATTGCTGTTTTCATTCGTAATTTCGAGTTTTTTCCGATTTAGATCTATTGTGTGTTGAAGGTACTAATGATCTTAAGCGTTTGGGAAAGAACTATGGAGGTTTAGGGGGTTTAGCGTTGAAAAACGAGAGGAGAAAGTTGTCAGACACACCTGGGCAGCACCAGGCGCGACGTGCCCCATTTGTGCTAGAGGGATGGGGCGGCGCGCATGCAGTGCGCCAGGGTAAGGCCTCTGAACGTGAGGACAGGCGTCAAGCACCCCGGATGCGCCCGAATCGGCATTTTTGCCCAATTTTTGTAGTTTAGCCTGTTTAAGTCCTTCTAAGGTGTTTTAACACTTTCTAGTGATTCTAATTACTTTAAATGATTTCTAAACACCTAGGAATCATAAAAAAAACAGAATCATAACCTTGAATTCATAATTTCATTAAAGGAAAGCTAAGATCAAAGTCAAAGGAGTTAAGAGTCAAGTCTAAAAGTTAAAAAGCAAGTCAAAGCGAAGTTGTTAAAGGTTTTCAAGAGTCTTTAGCAATGTTTTAACTTTGTTCTTAAGACTCAACTTTTAAGCTAAGTAAAGAGTAAAGAGTTGAGTTCATTTCACAAAAGTTATAAGGGAACTAAGTATTTCCTAAAAAGTTATAAATGTTTTCACATTTAAGGTAATAGGAAACTAAGATTTCCAAAAGAGTTTTGAGCAATAAAAGGGAACATCGATTTCAAGAGAGATTTTAAAGCTAAGTGTTGAGCAATTATCTCAAAACAAAGAAAGAAGTTGTTTTAAAAATACCATTTTAAACGCCTATTTCTAAATTTACAGGCCCTTTTTTAGGAATTACCAAAATCCTTGATTTTTCGTGTGTGCCCATGGATCTGGCTTCTGAAGTACCCAAAAAAAAAATTCTCAAAAATCTTTATGAGAACCTTTTTAATGAGTTGGGGAATCAGCACATATATTCACACCATTTTTAATGCATATTTCCGCATTTACATGCCCTATTTTAGGAATGACCAAATTCCTTGATCTTTTATGTGCTTTTCCTATGTATATGGCACCCCCGAGCACCCAATTTTGTTTTTTAAAAAATTTTTATGAAGACCTCTGTGATGAGTTCGGAAACTAACAAATATACTCACACTATTTTTTGAACTCCTATGGTTGGTTAGTTGTTGATATGGTTGGAAAGACCTTGGAGAGATCTTTCCAAAGACGACGAGTTTGCACATTTTTGATATTTTATGAGTGCGATATGCCTATCATAAGTTGGGTTGTTGAAGTTAGGAAAGTCCAAATCCGGATTCAAGGAAGGGCAAACTAGTCTTTTCATCAATTAATTTCCTATTTCATTTTTAGGGACTTGTTGGGGGTAAAAACTAAGTTTAGTTCAGTTTTGAAAAATTAGACTTTACGCTTAGGGCTTGGAGAAGAGAGAAGAAAAGAAACAAAGGGAGAGAAGTCAATAATTCGCCAAGAACGTCAAAATTTGCGAGTAGATTTCGTCGGGGTCGATCCCTATCAAGGTATGTGAGATCTTTTGTGTATGGTTAGTTCACCCACACACCAAACTTGTTTCAATTACGTGATTTTAGAGTTGTTTACACGTTAAGAAGTGAGTTCTTAAAAAATCTTGTCGAATTCCTATTGGTTGAGTTGTTCAATGCCTATTGCTGTTTTCATTCGTAATTTCGAGTTTTTTCCGATTTAGATCTATTGTGTGTTGAAGGTACTAATGATCTTAAGCGTTTGGGAAAGAACTATGGAGGTTTAGGGGGTTTAGCGTTGAAAAACGAGAGGAGAAAGTTGTCAGACACACCTGGGCAGCACCAGGCGCGACGTGCCCCATTTGTGCTAGAGGGATGGGGCGGCGCGCATGCAGTGCGCCAGGGTAAGGCCTCTGAACGTGAGGACAGGCGTCACGCACCCCGGATGCGCCCGAATCGGCATTTTTGCCCAATTTTTGTAGTTTAGCCTGTTTAAGTCCTTCTAAGGTGTTTTAACACTTTCTAGTGATTCTAATTACTTTAAATGATTTCTAAACACCTAGGAATCATAAAAAAAACAGAATCATAACCTTGAATTCATAATTTCATTAAAGGAAAGCTAAGATCAAAGTCAAAGGAGTTAAGAGTCAAGTCTAAAAGTTAAAAAGCAAGTCAAAGCGAAGTTGTTAAAGGTTTTCAAGAGTCTTTAGCAATGTTTTAACTTTGTTCTTAAGTCTCAACTTTTAAGCTAAGTAAAGAGTAAAGAATTGAGTTCATTTCACAAAAGTTATAAGGGAACTAAGTATTTCCTAAAAAGTTATAAATGTTTTCACATTTAAGGTAATAGGAAACTAAGATTTCCAAAAGAGTTTTGAGCAATAAAAGGGAACATCGATTTCAAGAGAGATTTTAAAGCTAAGTGTTGAGCAATTATCTCAAAACAAAGAAAGAAGTTGTTTTAAAAATACCATTTTAAACGCCTATTTCTAAATTTACAGGCCCTTTTTTAGGAATTACCAAAATCCTTGATTTTTCGTGTGTGCCCATGGATCTGGCTTCCGGAGTACCCAAAAAAAAAATTCTCAAAAATCTTTATGAGAACCTTTTTAATGAGTTGGGGAATCAGCACATATATTCACACCATTTTTAATGCATATTTCCGCATTTACATGCCCTATTTTAGGAATGACCAAATTCCTTGATCTTTTATGTGCTTTTCCTATGTATATGGCACCCCCGAGCACCCAATTTTGTTTTTTTAAAAAAATTTATGAAGACCTCTGTGATGAGTTCGGAAACTAACAAATATACTCACACTATTTTTTGAACTCCTATGGTTGGTTAGTTGTTGATATGGTTGGAAAGACCTTGGAGAGATCTTTCCAAAGACGACGAGTTTGCACATTTTTGATATTTTATGAGTGCGATATGCCTATCATAAGTTGGGTTGTTAAAGTTAGGAAAGTCCAAATCCGGATTCAAGGAAGGGCAAACTAGTCTTTTCATCAATTAATTTCCTGTTTCATTTTTAGGGACTTGTTGGGGGTAAAAACTAAGTTTAGTTCAGTTTTGAAAAATTAGACTTTACGCTTAGGGCTTGGAGAAGAGAGAAGAAAAGAAACAAAGGGAGAGAAGTCAATAATTCACCAAGAACGTCAAAATTTGCGAGTAGATTTCGTCGGGGTCGATCCCTATCAAGGTATGTGAGATCTTTTGTGTATGGTTAGTTCACCCACACACCAAACTTGTTTCAATTAAGTGATTTTAGAGTTGTTTACACGTTAAGAAGTGAGTTCTTAAAGAATCTTGTCGAATTCCTATTGGTTGAGTTGTTTAATGCCTATTGCTGTTTTCATTCGTAATTTCGAGTTTTTTCCGATTTAGATCTATTGTGTGTTGAAGGTAATAATGATCTTAAGCGTTTGGGAAAGAACTATGGAGGTTTAGGGGGTTTAGCGTTGAAAAACGAGAGGAGAAAGTTGTCAGACACACCTGGGCAGCACTAGGCGCGACGTACCCCATCTGTGCTAGAGGGATGGGGTGGCACGCATGCAGTGCGCCAGGATAAGGCCTATGAACGTGAGGACAGGCGTCACGCACCCCGGATGCGCCCGAATCGGCATTTTTGCCCAATTTTTGTAGTTTAGCCTGTTTAAGTCCTTCTAAGGTGTTTTAACACTTTCTAGTGATTCTAATTACTTTAAATGATTTCTAAACACCTAGGAATCATAAAAAAAACAGAATCATAACCTTGAATTCATAATTTCATTAAAGGAAAGCTAAGATCAAAGTCAAAGGAGTTAAGTGTCAAGTCTAAAAGTTAAAAAGCAAGTCAAAGCGAAGTTGTTAAAGGTTTTCAAGAGTCTTTAGCAATGTTTTAACTTTGTTCTTAAGACTCAACTTTTAAGTTACGTAAAGAGTAAAGAGTTGAGTTCATTTCACAAAAGTTATAAGGGAACTAAGTATTTCCTAAAAAGTTATAAATGTTTTCACATTTAAGGTAATAGGAAACTAAGATTTCCAAAAGAGTTTTGAGCAATAAAAGGGAACATCGATTTCAAGAGAGATTTTAAAGCTAAGTGTTGAGCAATTATCTCAAAACAAAGAAAGAAGTTGTTTTAAAAATACCATTTTAAACGCCTATTTCTAAATTTACAGGCCCTTTTTTAGGAATTACCAAAATCCTTGATTTTTCGTGTGTGCCCATGGATCTGGCTTCCGAAGTACCCAAAAAAAAAATTCTCAAAAATCTTTATGAGAACCTTTTTAATGAGTTGGGGAATCAGCACATATATTCACACCATTTTTAATGCATATTTCCGCATTTACATGCCCTATTTTAGGAATGACCAAATTCCTTGATCTTTTATGTGCTTTTCCTATGTATATGGCACCCCCGAGCACCCAATTTTGTTTTTAAAAAAAAAATTATGAAGACCTCTGTGATGAGTTCGGAAACTAGCAAATATACTCACACTATTTTTTGAACTCCTATTATTGCATTTACATGCCTTTTTTTAGAAATTACCCAAAATCTTAGATTTTTCGTGTGTTATAACCCATTGATTTGGCACCCAGAGCGCACACACTTTTTATGTCAAATAACTTTATGAAAACCTCCGTAAGGAGTTGGGGAACCACCCTGTATACTCACACCATTTTAACGTCTATTTCCGCATTTACATGCACTTCTTAAGAATTACCTAAAATATTCAATTTTCGTGTGTTATAGCCCATGCATCTGGTGCCCAGGAGCTCCCAAAATATTTTTCTCATAAGACTTTTTGAGGAGTTCCTAATGAGTCGGGGAACAACCACGTATACTCACACTATGTTTTAACGCCTTCCGCATTTACAGTTCCTTTTTAGTAATTACCCAAATTCCTCTATTTTTTGTGTTGGGGGAATCACAATGTATACTCAAGTTATTTTTAACGCCTATTTTTCCATTTACATGCCCTTTTTGTGAATTACTCAGATTTTTTGATTTTTTGTGTGTTATAGCTAATAGAACTGGTACGTCGGAGCACCAAAACTATTTTTCTAAAAACACTTTATGAGGACCTTTGTAATGAGTTCTAGAACCACCACATATACTCAACACCATTTTTAACGCCTATTTCCGCATTCAGAATCCCTTTTTAGGAATCGTCCATACTTCTCAATTTTTCGTGTGTTATAGCCATGGATGTGGCGCCCAGAGCATCCAAAGAAAATTCAAAAAATTTTGTAAGGACCTGCGTAATGATTTGGTGAACCACTACTTGTAATTACACAATTTTAACATCTGTTTCCACATTTACAAGCCCCTTTTTAGTAATTACCCAAATTCTTCGATTTTTCATGTGTTATACCCCATGGATCTAGCGCATAGAGCACCCAATTTTATTTTCTCAAGAAAATTAATGAGGACCTCGGTAATGAGTTATTGAACCACCATGTATACTCAGATCATCTTTTTAACGCCATTTTCGCATTTACAAGCCTTTTTAAGGAATTACCCAAAATCCTCGATTTTTAGTATGTTATACCCATGGATCTGATATCCCGTAGAACCCAAAAAAAAATCCTTGAAAAAATGTATGAGGACCTTCATAATGAGTTGTGAACCACCACGTATACTCCACCATTTGTTAACGCCTATTTCCGCTCATATAGACCCCTTTTTAGAAATTACCTAAAATTCTCGATTTTTCGTGTGTTATATCCCACAGATATGGCGCCTCAAAGCACACATTTTCCTCAAAAAACATTATCAGGATCTCCGTAATGAGTTGGCAAACCACTACATATGCACACACTGTTTTTAACACCTATTTCCGCATTTACTTACCCTTTTTTAGGAATGACCCAAATTCCTTTATTTTATATTTTTTATAGCCCATGGATCTCGTATCCCAAGCACCCAAAAAAAAAAATCTCACAATTTTGTATGGACCTTCGTAATGAGATGGGAAGCACCACGTATACTCACACCATTCATAACACCTATTTCCATATTTACAAGACTTTTATTAAAAATTACTCAAAATCCTCAATTTTGCATGTGTTATAGTTAAGGGTGACAGAATGGGTAAATAATATGGGTATCCATTCATATTACCCATATTAAATGAATTGGGTATCTAACTCATTTGAAAATGGATAAAAACGAGTAATACTCATATTATCCATTTAAAAATGGGTAGTTAAATGGATAAAATGGATAAAATCAAAAAACAAAGTAATAAAAGTTTGGATAGTAAGAATTTTTTTTTAAAAAAAATCTATAAACAACATGATTTTTTTTTACATTTAATTTGGGATAGGGGGTTGTAGGGCTGGGGGGCTGGTAGGAGGTAAGGGGGTGGGGGGGGGGGGGGGGCTGGTAGGGGGTAACAGGGTGGGGTGATAAATATTTTTGAATTTTTTTTTTAAAAAAAATTTAAAAAATTAAAAAATTTGTTAATTTTTTTTTGGGATGGGGTGTTGGGGGGCTGGTAGGGGGTAGGTATGGGGGGCTGGGTGGTAGTTTGTTTTTGGGATGGGGTGGGGGTGGGGGCTAGTAGGGGTGGAATGAAGTGAAGTGATAAAAAAAATTAATTTTGTTTTTTTGTTTTAAAAGATTTTAACAAGATCTCTAATATAATATGTTTACCCATATTATGAATGGGGTAACTTGTTTTACCCATTTAATATATGAGTTGAGTCGGGTAACTTATCTATTTTTATTAATTTATTTAACTCATTTTTTGATTGACTCATATTCGACTCAACTCGCTCGTTTGTCACTCTTAGTTATAGCCCATAGATCTGGCATTTCGGAGCACCCAAATTATTTTTGCCAATTATTTTTATGTATACCTATGTAATGATTTGGTGTGTATTATTCCATGGATCTAGCGCTTAAGAGCATTCACAAAAATTCCAGTAAAATCTTTATGACGATTTCTGTAACGAGTTGGACAACCATCATATATATTCACACTATTTTTAATATATTTTTTTTGAATTTACAGGCCATTTTTTATTTACTAGCCAAATTCATGTTTTTTTCGTGTGTATTAGCTTATTGATCTGGCGCATCAGAGCAACAAAAAGAATCTGAATTTTTTTCAAAAGGTCCTATAGAATGAGTTGAGAAACCACCACATACACTCACACCATTTTTAATTTATATTTTCGCATTCATTGGCCATTACTTCAGAATAAACCAAAATCCTCAGTTTTTCATGTGTATTATCCCATTGATTGGGCGCCCTGGAGCACCCAAACATCTTTTCTAAAGAAAATTATAAATACCTCCATAATGAATTTGGGATCAATCACATATACTCACAACATTTTTTGAACGCATATTTTCCATTTATAGACCATTTTTTTGGAATTGCCCAAATTTTTCTTGGTTTTCCTATATATTAGCACATAGATCTGGCACCCTAGAGCACAAAAATAAAATTTTCTAAAAAAACTTTAAGACGACCTCCGTAATTAGATGAAGAACCATCACATATACTCACACGATTTTAAAGCATATTTTCACATTCACATGCCATTTTTTTTTATGTATTACCCAAATTTCTCTATTTTTTTCGTGTGTATTAACTCATGAATCAGGCAACTCGAAGCACCAAAAAGAAATCGAAAAAACTTTATGAGGATCTTTGTAATGAGCTGGGGAACCATAACCTATACTCACACTTTTTAATGCATATTTTTGCATTTACATGCCCTTTTTAGGAATTACTCAAATTTCTCAGCTTTTTTGTGTATTAGCCTATGGATCTAGCGCCGAAAGTACCCAATTTTTTTTATAAAAAGCCTTCATAAGAACCAACGCAATTAGTTGGGGAACCATCACGTATGTTCATACAATTTTTAATGCATATATTCGCATTTACATATCATTTCTTAGGAATTACCCTAATCTCTCGGTTTCAAGTGTGCATAAGCCTATGGATCCAGCGCCTTAGAGCACCCAGAGACTTTTTCCAAAAAAGATATTATGAAGACCTCTGTAATGAATTGGGAAATCATCATGTATACGCACACTAATTTTAATGCAAATTTTCGAAATTATAGGCCATTTATAGGAATTACCCAAATTTCTTGATTTGTGGTACCACTACAACATATTCGATTATCAGGGACAAATAATTTTATCATTTATAAATCATATTTTGTCACTATAAATCTTGTGAGACGGAAAATAATTCGTCAATCAGTCGTCACTAAAGGTGTCTCGCTAAAAGTATACAAATATGATTTAGTGTTCCGTCAGTAAAAGTATCATTTAACGACAAATAATAAAAATCATCCTCAAATGCTTAAACATCTTTGAAAAATTTATTTATCGTAAAAAGTATATTATTTTGTAGGTAATAGTATCCTTTGTCACTAAAAAGGTTATTACTACCGATAAAATTATATTGTCGCTAATTATTTTACTTTAAACTGTGACGACATGATGATTTCCCAATTTTTTCACTAATGACTTCATTTTATACAAAAAAAATATGTTTTCTTAAATGTATGGATACATTTATTATTATAAAAGAGGTTAATGTTCCTATTATCCCTCATCTCAATTTTTTATTACCAACCCCTCCTGGGCTCCCACATTATGCTTTCTTAGGGATTCGAACTCACAACCTTAAGGTTAGAAGTTAGGAGTGCTTACCATACGAACAATTCTCTCTTGTCTCTCATTTTTATTTTTATTTTAACTTCATTCACTTCTTTCAAATTTAACTTCGGTACAAATAATATATTATATGATTATTATACACATAACAAATGCATGAAATTTACCACCCAAAATTCATGCAAATGTCGATTATATTTTATTAAACTGTATATTTTTAAAAATGTCTTTAAATATATTCAGCACGATTCTGTCATTTTATTTATTTATTTTTATAAAGTTTATGCATTATTCAGTACAATTATTAATTTATATAAAATTAAAATTTCAATTTGATTTAAAAATTGAATAATAGATTCAATTCGATCACTAAATCAATTGTTTTGAAAAATCATTGATACCCATAACCGTAATACATCATCATAATATATTTGAAATCCTAGTTGGTTCATATCTTTCATTTGTGCTTTCATTTTTAGTTTATTTCAATTTTCACAGTGATGGAAAAAGTTGATAGAAATTCATGAAATATTTGCACCTTTGCAAAGTCTAAGTGTGTAAGTCGATGTTATCTATGTATAGTTTTTCTATGTACGTATGTGGAATTACTATTAAATATGTATACATTTTTAGGCAGAAGCAAATAGATTGACTTAGTTTATGTAGTTTACCAATCACAAATCAATATACAAGCACAAAAATTAGCACCAACACTTGAGAAATTATTTTTTTTATCGTCTTTATTGATGAAAGTGTATCAAATAAAAGACCAAAGTGTTAAACCAACAAATATTAGCAATATAGTGGTAGAACTGTACTTATAACCTGGATAGTATTTTTCAAATGATGCATTTATAATTGCATAATTTAAAAAAGTTGATGAATTGAACTTTTTCATTTTTACAAAAATCGACCGAATTCGTTGGTTTTAATATTTTCCCTCGCCAATTAACGAATGGACTCTCTCTATTTATTATTAAGCACTTGTATAATTTATTTAGTAAGTTGTAACTTGTAATTTTGAACAATTGTAGCAAAATAAAAATTACATTTAGCTATGAAATTTTTCATTGCAAATAGTTGAATTATACACTATAAATATTAAGTCGTCGCTATTTAACACCATACATATTTTGTGACAATGTAACTAAATCACAGATTGATTAGAATAATAAAATCTTTGTCACCAATTATTTATATTAATAGTAAAGAAAATAAATTCATAATTAAATTTAATTTTTATAGTTAATAGTTATAATATTTAACTACGAACTCTAATTTGTCAATATTGTAACAACATATTTTTTTAGTTGACTTTTTTTTGTCCAGTTTTTAATAAATCTTAAGACAAAAAAGATTTCATCAATTAGACACATTATTAGTGACAAAATAATGTGTCACTGGTAATTTTAATTTCGTGACAAACACTACGTAACAAATGGCGCCAATTCATTTTTGGTGGAAAACTTTAGTGGACGTAACTTTTCTATGGATTTTTATGTTTCATCACTAAAAGTATGTGTCTCATATATTTAAGCACGAAAAGTAATTTGTCACTAAAAGTGAAAAATCAGTGACGAATTTGATGTCGTAGCTAATAATTTTGTAGCTATAGACACATTATCACATGGATCAGGCGCCCAGGAGCCCCTAAAACTTTTTTTTCTAAAAAAACATTATGAGGACATCAGTAATGAATTGAGTAATCATCACACTTACTCATACCATTTTTAATGCATATCTTCGCATTTACATAACGATTTTTAGGAATTGCCCAAATTCCTCAGTTTTTCGTGTAAATTAGCTCATAGATATGACGCCTTAGAGCACCGCAAAATATTTTCTAAAAAGACTTTTTGAGGACCTCCGTAATGAGTACCATCACATATACTCACAACATTTTAATGCATGTTTTCGCATTTATAGGCCTTTTTTAGGAATTACCTAAATTTCTTTTTTTTTTTTTTGTGTGTGCATTAGCCCATGGATCTGATGCGTCGGATCACTCCATTTTTTTTTCTGAAAAAACTTTATGAGGACCTCCTTAATGAGTTGGGAAACTATCCCGTATACTCACACCATTTTAACGCATATTTCTCATTTACAGATCATTTATCAGAAATTGCTCAAATTCCTCGGTTCTTCGTGTTTATTAGCTCATGGATCTGGCGCCTTGGAGTGCACAAAGATTTTTTCTAAAAGATATTATGAGGATCTCCGTAATTAATTGAGGAACCATAACATATACTCACACCCTTTTAATGCATATTTCACATTTATAAGCAATTTTTTTTGGAATTACCCAAATTCTTCAATTTTTCCCGTATATTAGCTCATGAATTTGGCACCTCAAAGCACCCAAAATGTTTTCTGAATTTTTTTTATGAGGACCTCAGTAATAAGTTAGGAAACCATCAAATATACTCACATCATTTTAACGCATATTTTCACATTTACAGGCCATTTTATAGAAATTATCCAAATTTTTCAGTTTTTTGTGTGTATTAGTCATTGATCTTGCGCCCCTGCGCACCCAAATGTTTTTTAAAAAACTTAATGTGAGAACCTCCAAAATGAATTAGGAAATCATTGCACATACTCACACCATTTTAATGCATATTTTCGCATTTACAAACTATTTTAGAAACTACCCACATTTCTCAATTTTTCGCATGTATTAGTTCATGGATTTAGCGCCTTAGAGCACTCAAAAAAATTCCAAACAAAAAGAACCTTATGAGGACCATCATAATGATTTAGGGAATCATCACATATTCTCAAAACATTTTTTAACACATAGTTTTGCATTTACAGACCATTTTATATGAATTACTCCAATTTCTCAGTATTTCTTGTATATTAGCCCATTGATTTGGCGCCTCGAAGAACCCAAATATTTTTCTGAAAAAACTTTAAGAAGACCTCTGGAATGATTTGGGGAACCATCACGTATACTCACACCATTTTAACACACATTTTTACATTTACAGACCTTTTTTTAAAAAAAGAAATTACCCTAGTTCCTCTGTTTTACATGTGTATTAGCTAGCCCATGAATCTGCTGCCCCAGAGCACCCAAAGATTTTTTTGACATTTTTTTATGAGGGACTTCGTAATGGATTGGGGAACCATCTCGTATACTCACACCATTTTAAAGCATATTTTTGCATTTATAGGCCATTTTTAGAAATTACCCAAATTCCTCATTTTTTTTTCATTTGTATTATTAGCTTAATCATCTTGCGCCCTAGAGCATAAGAAGATTTTTCTGAAAAAACTTTACGAAGACCTCCGTATTGACTTAGGAAATCATTACGTATATTCACACCATTTTTAACACATATTTTTGCATTTACATGTCATTCTTTAGGAATTACCCAAATTTCTAAGTTTTTCTTGTGTATTAGCTCACGGATATGACGTCTTTGAGCATCCAAAAAAAAAAATTCCGCAATAAAATTTTCATGAGGACCTCCGTAATGTGATGAGGAACAATCACATATACTCACACCATTTATTTTTATGAGTATTTTTGCATTTATACGCCATTTTCTTAGAATTATCTAAATTCCTCATTTTTGTGTGTATTAGCCCCAATGTAGGGGTATCAAATGGGCGGGTTGGGTTAAAACTCGAGATATTAAAATGGGTTGAGATAGAAATCAGTTGGGTCTTGACCCGCCCAAGTTTACTTTGGGATCAAATGGGTTAGGTTCAAATGGGATAAAACGGGTTGGGGGTTGGACCCGCCCAATTTGACCTGATTAATCTCAATAATTTTAATATAGTGATATTTAACTTTTCTAATCACAATTCGAATTTTCGCTCAAGATTTTAAAAAAAAATAGTAAATGGATAGATAAATCTTTAAAATGTTAATGTAGGAACATATATTAGTAAAGAGTTTTAAAACGGGTTGAAATTGGAGATTGAATTGGGCTGAATTGAGGATTCTCTTAAAATGAGTTAGGCTTGAATGGGTTGAGATTGAACGCAATTAAAATTATTTTGAGCTCAACCCCTAAAATTCTGAACAAGTTACCTATGTTTGGGTTCATTTTTGACACCCCTAGCTCCATGGCATCTAGAGCACCCCAATTTTTTTTTTTTTTGTAAATAGTTTTCAAAATCTACCCACCTGATTGTGGTCTGAGGAATTCAAGGTAAAAATGTTTATAAATTTTAATTCATATTTAAATAAAAGTGTTGCATTGTATGACTACATAGTATTCATTTGATATATGCAGAAGAGATTTAAATGGCTTCTCAATATTGATGCTATATGGAGTAATTTTTAGAAAAGAGCATCTTCAAAATTGACACAATTGTTTCAAGATGTTAGAAATCACTTGCCTCTGAAGCCAAATTGGATGGAAGATGTGGTATTCAAGGAGATGAAACAGCATTGGAAGTCAGATGAGTTCAAGAAAAAGTTCGAACAGAATAAAAAAAATTGTAATTCAAATGTTGGTGCATCACTACATATGAGTGGTTGTGTACGTCATCGATTGATCTATAAGAGAATGGTAATTATAAATCTTGTTTAAAATATATTTCTTTAAAGAAAATAACATCATACTAGCATTGATAACATAAATATTTTTTTTTATTATATAAAGAAGCTACTGAAAAAGATTCTTCAATTCCTTTTTTTCTTCAATTTAGTGCATTAAAGACCAGTGACTTTGACTTCTTTTAAATATTTTAACTATAACTTATTTAAATTTAACATCTGAACAAATGATAAGTTCTTCTTAATAGACACTTTCCATTCAAATTTATTTTAAAAAAAATTGTGTGTTCTCAAGTGCATATAACTTCTCAATAATTCACCAAAATAACACGTTTTATAATTTGTTACTCTAATGAACGTTTTTAGGGATGGAAATGGGGCGTGGCGTGGTGAATGTGGGGCAATACCGTCCCCGCAAAAGCTCCAACTCACCCCGGCCCATTGCCATCCCTACATATTTTAAAGCTAAAGTATCACTAACAACAAAATTTTAGGCGAGATTTCTATATACGTAATGTAGGAGTTATATATAAAATTTATTATGTTTGTTATTTCTAAACAATATTTTCATGTTTCGGAAATTAGATTACATTAAGTAGACGATAAATAAGTTATCTATATTTTGAGTAAAGCAGTGCGATAATATTCATGGATGAGTCTAAATTTTCTTAGTAATGAGTTTCAAAATATGAACAAAGTAAGCATACAAATAAATCAAGAAAATTTAACAGCGTATAATTCTCGAATTTCCACAAAAGTTAGTCCTAAACATTACCGCCAACAACCTGAACGTGGACACGAAACTACCCCCACTTATTTTCAAGACTCCACTTAAAACTGAAAGGTAAAATCATAAATATCCAAAAAGGAATAACGGTTAGTAACGAACTTTAGCAAAAACACTTGTCTGTATAAAAACAGAGTTCATTTTCCTTCTCTCTGCAAAAAAAAAGAAGAAGATGATCAATGGCTTGTAGATTCTGTTGAATTATTCATCAAGTCGCTTCTTATGACGTAAATCTTCTGTGTTATGCAGAACACAAGGTTCTTGCTCTCAATGTTGGTTGCCTATTCATTCGGTGCTTCTGTTAGTGCTTTTCAAAATTATCTCTTCGAAATCAAGAAACGGTATGACTCAAAAGATACTAAATATCTGTTGTTTAAGTTTTCCTTTTGACTGCTTTCTTGTCACATCGTATCATCAAGAACCCAATTTTTGCATTCTTCAACTATTTCGTATCATTCTTGCGCAGTTTACTCGAATTTGTGTATTCTTGGCCAATATAGTATGTTATAACACATTTGATTGCTTTGTTACTCCTCTGCTCCTTCTGTATGTATGTGTAGTGGATTAGCAGCTTGTTATTCTCTGTTCCATATTTGGATAATCTTGACATCCCATGTTTGTTCTCCAGCATTGTTCTCAGACTTTTGACAGATATAACAATTGGCTCTGGAAATTTATTGTATAGAGCCATCACAACAAGGAAAAGGAGTGAAATCTACTGCGGTTGCATGTAATATTGTTTTGTTCTACCGCTCTATGTCTTACTTTTCATTGTGATTGACAAAAGTCTATCAGCTCCTTTGGTGATAAAAGTAAGCAGTTGTATGCATACAATGTGATGTCAGTCATTTTGAACTCGTTGATTCTAGTTTGTCTAATAAATGAATAATATGATTTGACTTGTTTTTGTTGTAGATACACACTATGCAGATATTTTTCATGGGGTATCTTCAACAAGTTTTTGATATAATTTCGAATGGATGGATTGTTGGGTATGTAGCAAGAATTGATGGGAAATAGAGGGAAAGAGAGGAATTTGAAAAGTCCTCTTATGCTTTAATGAAAAGGCATTTGTCCCTCATCGGTGGTGGAAAGAAAAATAGGAGAGTTTAAATATAAAAACACTCCTTTTAATTGTTAAAAGAGTCGTGGGAAGTTTAAATATAGAAACACTCCTATTAATTGTTAAAAGGGAAGAGGGAGCCCCCTCGCGCCGTCGTCGTCGCTCTCTCGGCTCGGCTACGGCTACGGCTACGGCTTTGGCTTTGGCAAATGATCAATCGAGAGATTATTTTTGGACAAAGTTTGTTTTAATTATATAATTATTTATTTATTTAATTAATTAATTAAATTAAATGGCCAATATATTTTCAATTAATTAGTTGAAAACGTTTTCCGTTATTTAGTTAAAATTAACCGAAATGTTTTATTTTTAGTTGATTAACCCGACCCGACTCGAATCCGCGCGTGACCCGTTTGAATTTAAACAACTTTCCCATTTTATTTAAAATTCCCGCCATGACTGTTCTGAAAGGTTGCAACTTTAAGGAACAGTCATTACCATTTGAAAGGTTGCAAGCTTTCATTAATGGTTGTGAGGATTTTGAAAGGGTTGCAACCTTTCGAAACTTGTTCCTCTTGCTTATAAATACCTTTCACTCTTCAGAATTTTTCCTTACGAATTTTCTGATCTCTTCTTCTTCTTCTTCTGCACAACAAATTACTTCGTGTATCTTACTGTTATTGATTGATTCGCTGACACCAGAGTTTTTGGTATCTATACTCTGGTGATTGAGATCATTTTACCCTGGGAGGTCATATTCCAAATCAAACCTCGGATACTAGAGGGGAATAATTTCCTTAAGGGGACACTGTGAGTTCAGTGGACTTGATCTTTTTCCTATTAAAAATTTCCAGATTCTGGTATGTGTTTTTACAGATTTTAATTTTTACTTAATTGATTTCTGTTCATCTTTTGTACTGTTTTTGAAAAATTTAAGTTACTTCGTGTTTCTGTAAATTTTTTATCAAAATCAGTAATTCTATTTTTCAAACACAGATTGGCAACAATCTTAAGGAAATTATTATTTTAATCTGTGTTTCTGGTAGAGACAAAAATCTTTGTGATTTTATACTCCTTTAAGTCTGCAATTATATTTTATTGCTTACTAAGACTGTATCGGTTTTTGTTTATCAGAAATGACAAACAATGGTGTTACAGTGGTTGTTGCTGCACCAACCCGAACTGTTGTACGACAAGCAGAGAAATCGAGTAAATTCACAGGTGTGAATTTCAAAGGATGGCAGCAACGAGTATTTTTCTGGCTTACCACTCTTGGTCTGCAGAAATTTACAAGTGAAGAAACTCCAGTGCCTGCTGCTGATATGCCAGACAGAAAAATTCATGATAATTGAAGCATGGAAACAGGCAGACTTCCTATGTAAAGGCTACATTTTGAGTGCTTTAGAGGATGACTTATATAAGGTGTATAGTGCAATAACAACTTCAAAAGAGTTGTGGGATGCACTTGAGAAGAAATATAAGACAGAAGATGCATGCTTGAAAAAGATTGTGGTCAAAGTTTTTAGACTATAAAATGGTAGATAGTAAAACTGTTAGATCACAAGTGCAGAAACTTCAACTTATTCTCCATGATCTGATTGCTGAAGATATGGTAGTAAATGAAGCTTTTCAAGTGGCTGCAATGATCGAGAAGTTGCCTCCTTCGTGGAACGATTTCAAGAATTATTTAAAGCACTAGCGTAAAGAAATGAAGCTTGAAGATCTTGTGATTCGGCTCAATATTGAGGAAGATAACAAAAATGCCAAAAAGAAGTCTCGTAAGAGTTCAACAATCATTGGAGTTAATATTGTTGAAGAAGCTCCTACCAAAGACAAAAAGAGAAAGAAGTTCAACGGGCAGAAGTCAGAACAGTCCAAGAAGAAATTCAAAGGCAACTGTTACAACTGTGGCAAGGCTGGTCATAGGTCTTCTGACTATCGTGCTCCAAGAAAGGACAAAGACAAAGGCAAAGGCAAAAGTCAAGCAAACATCGTGGAAGAGATGGAAGATGCAGATGACTTGTGTTCAATGATCTCAGAGTGTAACTTAGTTGTAAATCTCAAGGAGTGGTTTCTCGACTCAGGTGTCACTCGACAAATTTGCTCTGCGAAAGAAGCCTTTGCAACGTACACTCCTGCTGAGTACGATGAAGATTTGTTCATGGGAAACACAGCAACAACAAGGATTGCAGGAACTGGGAAAGTAATGTTGAAAATGACATTCGGCAAGGTGTTGACTTTGAACAGTGTTCTGCATGTCCCTACTATTAGGAAGAATTTAGTTTTTGCTGCACTACTCGTTAAGAAGGGGTTTAAATGTGTCCTAGTTAGTGATAAAGCTGTAATAAATAAGAATGAAATGTTCATAGGAAAGGGCTACCTCAATGAGGGTCATTTCAAAATGAGTGTAATGGTTGTTGACAGTATTAATAAAAATTCTGCTTCTGTTTACTTATTGGAGTCAAATGATTTATGGCATGCCCGTTTGGGACATGTAAATTACAAAGCCTTGCGAAAATTGGTTACTCTAAAAGTACTGCCTGATTTTAAATGCGATAAATCAAAATGCAAAATTTGTGTGGAAAGTAAGTTTGTTAAACATCCTTATAAGTTTGTTGAAAGAAATTCCAAAACTTTAGACATAATTCACACAGATATATGCGATATGAAGTCGACACCATCTCGTGGTGAAAAAAAGTATTTATAACTTTTATTGACGACTGCACTCATTTTGTTATGTATATTTGCTTAATAGTAAGGATGAAGCAATTGATGCATTTAAGCAATACAAAAATGAAGTGGAGAACCAACTAAATCTAAAAATAAGAATGATTCGGAGTGATAAGGGTGGAGAATACGAATCTCCTTTTGCAGAGATATGTTTAGAATATGGTATTATTCATCAAACTACTGCACCTTATACACCACAATCAAATGGTTTGGCGGAACGGAAGAATGGAACATTAAAGGAAATGATGAATGCCTTATTGATCAATTCTGGTTCACCGCGAAACCTTTGGGGGGAAGCCATCCTTAAGGCTAATAAGATACTCAACAGAGTACCCCATCGAAAAATACAATCAATTCCATATGAGTTGTGGAAAGGAAGGAAACCCAACTTGAAATATTTCAAAGTATGGGAGTGTTTAGCCAAGGTAGATGTTCCTTTACCAAAGAGGGTTAAGATTGGACCCAAAATAGTAGACTGTGTATTTATTGGGTATGATGTGAATAGTAAGGCCTGTCGCTTTTTGGTTCACAAATCTGATAAACCTGAGATTCATGTTAATACGATAATTGAGTCAGATAATGCAGAGTTTTTTGAAAACATTTATCCGTATAAAACTGAATTTGAGTCGACAAGTAAAAGACCTAAACGACCACGAGAAGAATCAATGGAAAATATTCTAACTAGTGAGAATCCCAGGCGTAGTACTCTCCAATGGAAACCTGCTTCTTTCGGACCAGATTTTGTAGCACTATTGCTTGAAAATGAGCCTCAAACATTTAAAGCAGCTATGCCTTCGTCTGAGTCAACTTATTGGAAAGAATCAGTCAATAGTGAGATTGAATCAATTTTAAGTAATCACACTTGGGAATTGACTGATCTTCCTCCAGGAAATAAACCTTTAGGATCAAAATGGATCTTTAAAAGGAAAATGAAACCTGATGGGACTATTGACAAATATAAGGCTAGACTGGTAGTCAAAGGGTACATACAAAAGGAAGGTCTGGACTACTTTGACACATACTCTCCAGTAACAAGGATAACATCAAGTAGGATTTTAATAGCACTAGCAGCAGTGCATGATCTTAAAATCCACCAAATGGATGTAAAGACAGCCTTCTCAAATGGAGAGTTGGAGGAAGAAATTTACATGGAACAACCGGAAGGGTTTGTAGTTCCTGGTAAAGAAAAGAAAGTGTGCAGACTTGTAAGGTCACTTTATGGACTCAAGCAAGCACCCAAACAATGGCATGCTAAATTTGACCAAACAATGTTGGCAAATGGATTCAAGATTAACGAATGTGATAAATGTGTTTACATTAAAAATGTTATGAATCATGAAGTCATTGTTTGTTTGTATGTTGATGACATGTTAATAATGAGTAAAGACATTGAAGATATAAATGCTACTAAGCGCATGCTGTCCAGCAAGTTTGATATGAAGGACTTAGGAGTTGCTGATTTGATCTTAGGGGTCAGGATTGTTAAAACTCCTCAGGGACTAGCATTATCTCAATATCATTATATTGAAAAAGTATTGGATAAGTTCAAGTACTTGAATTTCAATATTGTCAAAACTCCAATTGATTTAAGTTGTACATTTTAAAAGAATGAAGGTCAAAGTGACTCTCAATTGGAATATGCCAGAGTATTGGAAAGTTTGATGTATATTATGAATTGTACTCGACCAGATATAGCATGTGCTATTAGCAAACTGAGTCGTTCACTAGTAATCCGAATTAAACTCATTGGATGGCAATGAAACGTGTGTTGGGATATCTAAAATATACACAACACTATGCTTTGCATTATAATAAATATCCTGCTGTGATTGAAGGATATAGTGATGCAAATTGGATCACCAGGTCAAATGAAGTAAAATTCACAAGTGGTTATGTGTTCATACTTGGTGGAGGAGCAGTCTCTTGAAAATCGTCCAAACAGACATCTATTGCTCGCTCCACAATGGAATCTGAATTCATTGCTTTGGATAAGGCTGGTGAAGAAGTTGAATGGCTCCGGAATTTCTTAGAGGATATTCCATTCTGGCCCAAAACTGTTAGACCTATTTGCATAAATTGCGATAGTCAAGCAGCAATAGGTAGGGCAGGGAGTGTCATGTACAACGGGAAATCTCGTCATATACGACGGAGACATAACACCGTAAGACAACTTCTCTCTAGTGGTATTATCACAATTGACTATGTAAAGTCAAGCGATAAAGTGTCAGATCCACTAGCGAAAGACCTAGTAAGAGAGGCAGTTGAAAGATCATCTAAGGGAATGGGTTTACGGCTTTAAACAAGTCAGTATAATGGTAACTCTATCTAGCAGACTGGAGATCCCAAGAGCTAGATTCAAGGAGAAAAACAAAGTTGTAGCTGACGGTTCGAAATTGTCAATTAACTCAATCCATTCTCATGATGAAGACAATGTTCAGGAACAAGGTTAAGACTTTAAGGCTTGTTAATAAGGTAATAAAAGCTTAAAGTTTTTAATGATTTGCTAAGTTTGGTAGATTTGACCAAATAGTGTATCTACGAGATGACACGGTTAAAAATCACCTATGTGAGTGTGAAGTGGAAGCCGCTTCAAAGAGAATTTTATGTCAAAAGCCTATTCTCTATACACTCATGAAACCAGGAGGTGTTCATGGCTGAAACGAACACAACCGTAAGAACCATAAACAGTAAAGGGTTAATTGTGTGACATATGGTTGTCGAGGTATACATTAAAGCTCGACGGTTCAAAGATATCACATCTACCAATTGACCGAGTATATCCGACATATGTTCACTACGGAAAGTCCAAGCGGAAACCTACTTATCCATATGCAATTAATCCTTGCCTGTAGAGTACACACTTGTTAGTGCATTCCTATGTTATAACCTTTCCTCATCAATGTGGGGGATTGTTGGGTATGTAGCAAGAATTGATGGAAAATAGAGAGAAAGAGAGGAATTTGAAAAGTTGAGAACTTGAAGAGTTGGGAACTTGAAAAGTCCTCTTATGCTTTAGTGAAAAGGCATTTGTCCCTCATCGGTGGTGGAAAGAAAAATAGGAGAGATTATATATAGAAACACTCCTATTAATTATTAAAAGGGTTGGAAAGAGGGACCCCCTCGCACCGTTGTCGTCGTCGCTCGCTCGGCTCGGCTTTGGCTTTGGCTTTGGCTTTGGCTTTGGCAAATGATCGATCGATAGATTATTTTTGGACAAAGTTTGTTTTAATTATATAATTATTTATTTATTTAATTAATTAATTAAATTAAATGGCCAATATATTTTCAATTAATTAGTTGAAAACATTTTCAGTTATTTAGTTGAAATTAACCGAAACGCGTTTCAATTTTTTAGTTGATTAACCCGACCAGACTCAGATCCGTGCATGACACGTTTGAATTTAAACAACTTTCCCGTTTTATTTAAAATTCCCGCCATGACTGTTCTGAAAGGTTGCAACTTTTAGGAACAATCATTATCATTTGAAAGGTTGCAAACTTTCATTAATGGTTGTGAGGATTCTGAAAGGGTTGCAACCTTTCGAAACTTGTTCCTCTTGCTTATAAATACCTTTCACTCTTCAGAATTTTTCCTTATGAATTTTCTGATCTCTTCTGCTTCTTCTTCTGCACAACAAATTACTTCTTGTATTTTACTGCTGTTGATTGGTTCGCTGACACCAGAGTTTTTGGTATCTATACTCTGGTGATTGAGATCATTTTACCCTGGGAGGTCATATTCCAAATCAAACCTCGGATACTAGAGGGGAATAATTTCCTTAAGGGGACACTGTGAGTTTAATGGACTTGATCTTTTTCTATTAAAAATTTCCAGATTCTGGTACGTGTTTTACATATTTTAATTTTTACTTAATTGATTTTTGTTCATCTTTTGTACTGATTCTAAAAACTTTAAGTTACTTCGTATTTCTGTAAAAAATTTATCAGAATCAGTAATTCTATTTTTCAAACACAGATTGGCAACATGGATCATCCATGACTAACGGGATATCACTATTCTGAATCATTAACTCAATTTATTGCTACCTTATTGTTGTTCACAAGTTGGGTGATGGAATCATGTGTGAGCCTAGTCAATATGGGAAGATCGTCTTCAATATAAGTACACTTTAGTAATATTCATGGTATTCAAAAGTTAGACACAACTACAAGACCCCATACATAAGATTAATAATATATTGATATATTTTTTGAAGCTATGTGATTAATTTTTAAGAATCAAAAAGGAAAAAAAACAGAAATTTCCCATAAAAGTTAGTATTCTAAAACTTCCCGCCAACAACCCGAGCGTGGAGACGAAACTGCCCCCATTTATTTCAAAGACTCAACTTAAAACTGAAAGGTAAAATTATAAATATCTCAAAAAAGAATAACGGTTAGTAACAACTTTAGCAAAAACGAGTTCATTTTTGTTCTCTCTGCAAAAAGAAAAAAACAGAGTTAAAAAAATAATAATCAATTTCTCATAGATGAAAGATGAGGCGATTAATGGTGTGAAATGGTACTTCAATAGGAATTGGAACAGAGATGACGTGATGAATATGGATGAAATTTCCGATGAACTTCACTCAACCTTGAAGATAGTACATACATTCATCCTAACACTTACAATTTTGCTTCCTTCTACTTAATCGCGAACGTAAGAATAAAGATATTGCAATTCATGAAAATATTGTATGATTTTTCTTTGTTGTAATATGGTTTAGTACTGCATTATAGCCAATTACAACATGATCATACTAAATCCCCAATTCTTATATCGTCATGGTTCATTAATTTCGATTCTCAGAAGATTTTTAAGTATTACCGATAATGAATTTCAGTTTCTTACAATTCAGAAGATTGATTTGTTTTTACTAAAAATATAGGTGTATCTTAGTCTCTTCTGTGCCATGTTGAGCATTACTTGTGTATCCACTTTGCAATGAATCTCGACAGCTGGGGGGAAATATGCAATCCTTTCTTATGTAGCAGATTTAATCTTGCTTTACCTTACTCCACTAGAGAGAGAGGTACGTACATGATCAATGATTCGTAGATTTTTTGAATCATTCTTGAAGTACTTTTTTATAATGTTAAGTCGAGCAACGGTAAGAAATAAAAGATACTAAACATTGTTTAGATATCTGTTGTTTGAGTTTTCTAATATGAAAATGACGTTTGGTTGTTCTCCAGGTTTGTTCTTAGACTTTTGGTAGGTATAACAATTGGCACTGAAAATTTGTTGTATCAAGCCATCACAACAAAGGATAGGAGAGAAATCTACACCGGTTGCCTGAAACCATCACAATTTCTGGACGTTTGTTTCCTCCAAGCACTTTCCATTCTATTTAGGCAAACTAAGTGAACGTTTGGTCATTAAAACCAAATACTATTCATCTTATTTAAAATTAATGAAGTTGAAGTTGTGTTTGGTCATACTTTTTGAAAAGAATATTTAGTATTTGAATAGCATTAAATAACAGTGTTTAATGTGCACCTATCGTTGATCCAAGGAAGAAAGGAGTAACATTGTGTGGGGCTTCATAGATCGAGCAATGGAACCATGAATAGCATGTCAAAGAGCGAAGAAAAGAAGATATCAATCGGATGCTTGAAGATGGAACCCCTTAGCATATGGTACTTTTCTTTTTTGTAATGATTGAGCGATTGGCAACTAACGATGACAACACAGGCACATCTAAAAGTTTCAAGTAAATATATAGTACTAATTGAAGGATGTGCTTAATTAAAACGAAGTTTTGCCACACATATTAAGTGAGTCATTTCAAAATAATTGTTATAGCATTGGAGGTGTCAAAGAGACCCGTTCCTATATAAATAACTATTGATACAGGAGCCTAAATCAACACTTTCACATTTTGGAAATTAAATAGAAGTGATGCAATTAATTTATGAAAAATCAAAAGAAAATAGAAATTACCTACAAAAGTTGTTTTCCGCCAAGACTGAGGGGTAAAACCATAAATATCTTTCAAGAAATAACGATCAGAGGCAGTCATTGTAACAAACTTAGGTAGCAACACTTTTGGAAAACATGCATTTTTGCTTGGATTCCCCCTTTTCCTGCGATTGATTAGTTTTTTGCTCAAAATATAGGTGTATCTAACTGTCTTCTGTGCCATGTTAAACTCTACTTTTGGATCCTATTTGCAATGAATCTCGGTAGCCGGGGGAAATTCACACTCTTTTCTTACGTAGCAAGTTTGTTCTGGATTTACTTTACTCCACCAGGGAGGCTGGTATGTCTTTGCTTAAGATAACATGATGTTTCTATGCTCCTCCCTTAATCAAAGTGAGGGCTTCAGATTCAGTAGGCAGAGTTGGGATTGCTCCTTTCTTGGTTGTAGTGATGGCTCCACATGCACATGAAAACCTTAGTACTTCCTTCAACCTTGCTTCATCCTGCATTTTTTACACAAATTGTACTTCACATTATCGCTTAATTAGTACTAAGAAAAGGTAAGAATGGCTTCATCAAATTATCAAAAACAATTACACAATATTCTCTATTCTAATTAAAAAAAAATAAACGCCCTTATTAGCCATGTAGTACGGCGAAAAGTAAAAAAATACTTTAAATTAAGATCAAGTGATGTACTTAAGTGTTGTAGGTCCTCCTTGGCCTACTTTAATTAAACAATGGTTCGTCTCAGTTCTTACCTATCACTTTACCGCTATTTACTAGAGAATTCAATAATAAGCAATTAAATAAAATTGCTTTTTAAAATATGCATATTATTCCACTAATTAAAAATATTTTTTTATATGATAGATTTTATTTTATATATTATTTTATGTATTATTTTATAGAATCATAAATAAATGTAAGAACATTTTTGTAGGATTAAAAATATGAAGGACTTTATTTATTTTTGTGGTAAATCGTCTACAATGGTTTAATTTGTAGAAAGATGTTTAATTTTTTTTTTTTGATATTTTGAATTATATTTAAGCCATCCTATTAATATTATATTAGTATTTAATTAATTAATTAATTATTTATTTATGTCTATATTGATTGAAAATTTGAATATATATTTTAATTTAATAAATATAAAATTTTAATTAAAAAATTTCTAATAAATATTTAAAATAGTTTTCTCTATAAAATTATTTTAATGTTAAAAATACATTAATACTTTTTTTTTTAAAAAAAAAAAGCGAACTACTGAGAAAATATTTTATTTTAAGTGTGTGTTTGGTATGAAGGAAAACATTTTCTGGAAAATATTTTCCAATTTTCTCATGTTTGGTTGGGACAAAAGTCTTGGAAAATGTCTTCCAAATCAACTCATTAACCTCAAAATTAAGGAAAATGACTTCCCTTCAAAAATTAAGGAAAACATTTTCCAAAACTCTTCTCCAACTTCAAATTACATTTTTTTTTCCCGGCAAAAACATCAATTTTTAAAATATTTTTAATTTCTAAATTTTATTTTTCACCTGATCCCTGACCCCCCCGGCTAGCCCCCCTACCCCCCCCCTTTTCAAAAAAATTTGAGTTCGTTTTTAAAAATATTTTTATTTTAAAACTCCTCCCTCCCCCTCCCTCCCCTCCCGCCAGCCCCCCTACCCACCCCCGTACCAGCCCCCCCCCCCCCCCAAAAAAAAACTTAATTTTATTTTTAAAAAAGATTTTCAAATATAAAATTTTATTTTTTCACCTAACCCATGCCCACCCCCCTACCAGCCCCCACCCCACCACACACACACCCAAAAAAATTTGTTTCTAAAACATATTTTCAATTTCATAAATTATTTTCTACTCTAGTAAAAATAAAAGATGTTTCTCAAAAAAACATTTTTCATTCATAAATCAAACACTCACCAACCAAACATGAGAAAATAAGTCCAAAATCTACTTGTTTTCCAAGAAAAGGAAAATATTTTCTAGGGAATATATTTTCCTTCATACCAAACACACCCTAAGTGAAAAATGATATTTGAAAATTGGAAATTTACTATTAAATCCAACTTAATTCAAATGTACTAAAACGTAAACATAGTGTAATATGACATATCATTTACCATATAACCAGTACTTATTAGGGGTGTGCATCGATCGGTTCGGTTTTATGTATTATTGGTTCGGTTTATCGGTTTTCGGTTTTTAAATATGCTTACCCGATAACAAACCAATAATATATTCTTTATCGATTTTCGGTTTATCGGTTTTTGATAGTTATCGGTTCGGTTTTTGGTTTACCCAATAAGAAAATATCCGTAAAATATTATATGACTTCTTACTTGTCTAAATATAGTACGAAGGTTATAATTACATGTCACCGCCAAAACATAATATGAAATTTCTTATGTTAATCAAATTACGGACCTTTACAAACTTGCAAATGCTACAACCTACAATTACAAACTAAAACTAAAATCAAATAGTCCAACAAGACTAAAACTAAAACTAACTAAAATCAAAAGCTACAATTGTGAACCCTTACATTAGTTTTTTGGTTTTTAGTAAACAATAAAAACTAGTAAAGCGGTCTAGAGTGAAGTGGATAGAGTACTAATAATTTGATATAGTTATAGTGCCTAGTTATATATTAAATTATTAGGAAGGGTAAAATAGTAAATTATTACCATCTTATTGGGTTATCGGTTTACCCAATAACCCAATGGTAAAACCCGATACCGAACCAATAATCCAATAACTTTTTTATAAACCCATTAAAAACCCAATAACCCAATTACCCAATTACCCAATAACAACAACCCAATAACATTTTTTTCGGTTCGGTTTATCGGTCGGTTCGGTTTTTGCACACCCCTAGTACTTATAATTTGAATACATTTTTTTAGCCCCCAACGGTCGGAAAGACTTCGCATTCTTCTTCTTCTTCGTTTTCTTAAAGAAGAGGGTGATGGAAAGTTCTTAGAAGGAGAAAGTATCGGCGATCGATTTCTTCTGTTTCGAGTGCGGCGGCGAAGTGACGAGCAATGGCGGCGAATTTATCTGATAATCACATGGGAAAAGTGAATGCTGGAGTGGCCAAGAAATGGCTGGCACTTTCAGATATCTCGAATCATATAACTGTCTCTGCTCGTAACTCGATTTCACATTCCCCAAACTCGTAAGTGTTTCTCAGATTTTGTTCTCTATTTGTATAAATGGCTTGATAATGCGTACTTTTTTTTGTTGAGTAAGGTAATTCGAGTACTGGGCTTTTCTTTTTCGTTGCGTTTTTTTTATTACTGATTCAATGATTTGCTCTTTTGTATGTTAGTTATAGGGTTTCTTGTGTAAATTTGTGTATGGAAGGAGGAAAATGTAGGTGGGTTTTGTGATTTTTTTTTTGGTTTTTTTTTCTGTCTTGGAATTTCATGAGAAATGATCGAAGATACTGGGTAAAAATCAGTTTAGAAAATCAAGTGAATCAAGTGAAGTGATTTGAGGGTTTGAGTTTGAGTTAAGTGTTCTTTTAATGGTTAAAAAGTATTATGATACCATTTCCTCCAGCCTTCATTTGGCACAAGAAATGTAGAGATCTAAACATATACAATCACCTACCTAGCATAATAGTATATTATTCAGCAATGTAGTACAACATTCAGGTCAAATCCTATAATCACATTTGTTACTTCCGCCTCATGAGACAATCTACTGCTCCCATCATTAGCATGGGCAGCCTCAGCCACTCCGAGTAGTGCATACTGTGGCACGAGCCACATAGCAGACATGTACACTAAGGAACTTGGGTCGTCCTCATGCCCTTCCTCTATTGCCCTTTGCCGTCATATGGTATCTGTTATTGCTGACAACGCCATAGACATACAACTTCTACTTGTGCAGCTCATAGGAAAGTAGGGACTGTTCAGTATGGTATGTCCAGGATGTACTAGAAAATACCTCTGTTATAATATTGGTGTTTTGATGATCCTCACAAATACGGGGACCTGGTTCCTGGCAGAGTTCTCTCGTCCTGATACAAATGGGGTACAGTCGTAAAAGCTGTCATGTCAGGTGGTAGGTGAAAAGTGCAGTGTCCTACACCAATAAGAAGAGCGGACGAGATTGTATGTTTCAGTATCTCACAAATGCAGGGACTGGTCCCAGACAAAGTTTCCTCCATCAGCTACATAATTGGTTACAACTGTAAAGTTGTCACGTCAGAGGTTGGTGAGGCGTCAGTGTACTACACCAATCAGAATGGAGGAGGGTGTTTGTCCAACAGGTATTAACTCTTTATGTTTGATATTTTTAGCATGACAAACACCATATTAAATTCATTCATTCAAGAAGAGAGAGAGAGCAGAAAGTCTTTGTCAAGAACTCAAGCATCAAAGAAGTTTGCAAGGGACCTGGTCCCCGCAAGCAAGGGACCTGGTCCCCGCAAGACTATGACGTGAAAAGGACGAAAAGATAGCTGTCAAAAAGCTGTCAACTCTGAGGGGTTGGTGCACAACTTTTCATGACAGCAGGCTCTCATCCAATAGCCTCGTCCCAAGGGTTTGTGTCTATTTGAATATAGTCTCTTCTCCAACAACACAAACACAAGTTTTGGCAAACAAAGTTTTGAATTTCAAAAAATCCAAAAGCTCAAAAAGCAAAGGCCATCTTCAAGAAGAATCATCCTAAGAGCAACAGGGACCTGATAGAGCTGCAAGCTACCTAGTTGTCTTAGGATTATTTCTTCCATGCTTACATTGTAAATCTGTTCCTAATCTATAAAGGATTCAGATTCTTGGTTTGTTGAAAAGTCTAAGTTAGTTGAGTCAAACTAATTTAGTGGGCAACCTTGTGTGTTGCTTAGTAAAAATTCTAAGTCATCCGGAGCATGGTGATTTAGTGGACAACCTGTGTGTTGCTTAGTTGAATCCTAAGTTGTCTAGTGGTGATATCTTAGTGGGCAGAGTAAAATCTGCTTAGGCTCTTCAAGCAGTAGAGTTATTTCTTAGTTGTGAGATTAATAGGTTTTTCTCACATTGTTGTAATCGGGTTTCACTTTTGCTTGTGAAGATTAGTGAAAACGGTTGAAAATCCTGTGTGACAGGTCGTGGTTTTACTCCTTTGAGCAAGGAGGTTTCCACGTAAACTGCATGTGTTGTGTTCTTCATATTGTTTAATCTTCTGAACTATTCTTATTGTGTCAAGGGACCTGGTCCGTTGAGTGATAGTGGACGCCTACATTTCAAAAAGTGGTATCAGAGCGGGTGCTCTCTAGCTGGTAAACACCAAGAGAGATTCCTGTGAAAAAAATGGTTGCTCCACTGAAATGAAATCAAGAAGCGTCAAAGAAGAAGGTGAAGAAACACAAGTCTCTAGCTCTCAAGGTGTCATTAGGTAGAACTTCTGATGAAGATGATGAAATGACATACCTCCCAAGAAGGTTTCAAAAATTGGTAAGCAAACATGGAGGTTTTCGAAAGACAAGGAACTTAAACAAAGCTGCAAATACTAACTACCTATGTCATAAGTGTGGAAAGCCAAGGCATTTCATCAAAGATTGCCCCATGCACAAGGTCGAAACCAAAGAGTATCCAAGACATGGAGGTGAAAAAAATAGGAGGGACCTGGTACCCGAGAGGAAAGTAAGAAAAGTTACAAATGACTATGCTGAGAAGAAAGCTTTTGCTGTCTGGGGGGATTCCTCAAGTGAGTCAGGAGAATCAGAATATCCAGAAGATGCATCTATATTACCTGTTAAAAATGATGAGAATGTGTTTGATGTCATGTTCGCATTAATGGCTAAATCTGATAACGAGGAAGATGAAGAAAAGGTAACTCTCCTTGACATCAAACAAAACTTGAATGCTTATTCTGTTAAAAAATTGAGAAAGCTAGCTATTGTACTACTTGATTTGATAAGTGAGCTAAGAACTGAGAATGATCTCGTGAACAATAGTCTAGATGTCTCTCAAGATGAAAAGATTGTTTTAGTTGCCCAAATATTTGATATTGAAAATTAAATGATTGATTTAGAAGCTGAAAATCTAGAACTGAAGGAAAAGATGAAAGGGATAACTAATACAATTTTTAATGGAAAAAAACGAGACAAGCAGGTTGCATCTGGAGCTTGAGAATAAGATGCACACTGCAGAAATGAAGATGAAAATGGCATTAGAAAGAAATCTTGAGTTAGAGAGTTACCTGGTCCATGTCAAAGAAGAACTGAACAAATCTCTTAAATGGACCACTTCTTCAAAATTGCTTGCTAATCTTACCAGTCAGAGTCAAAATGATGGAAAGGGGTTAGGAAATTCAAGCAAAAGTCCTTCTTACAATCTTCATGACAAAGATGTGCCCATGTCTGATAGTATGTCATATCTCCATTGTGGTCGTGATGGTCACTTGAAGAAGGATTGTCCATCTTGTAAAAGGACCTAAGATAACCTATCAAAAAATTCTCAACAGACCAGCAAAAAGAAGAATGGACCTGGTCAACAGAAGAATTGGCAGAAAAAGGGACATGTTCATATGAAGAAGGGACCTGGTCCACAGAAGAACTGGCAGAAGAAGGGACCTGGTCATGCACCTGTTCATAAGTTGAAAATCAATCTGCCTCACTGGACAAAGAATTCTCTTATCACTCCTTTATTTGCTTACTGAGAACTCCAACTGAAGTGGGTTCCCAAGGCTAACACGTGATATGTTATTCTTGAGAGAGGAAGTGACAACAGCCAGTGTTGATTCATGAATGGTGGATGCTCAAAGCACTGGACTTTCTCTCTCTCTCAAAGGCACTTCAAGGTGGAGGTGTCTCATTTGGTGATGGCAAGAAAAGGTATGTTGTTTTGTGAAGGCATAATTGGGAAATCTATGAAACACACTATTGAGGATGTGTACTATGTGAATGGTTGAAGTACAATCTTTTAAGTGTTTCATAGATGTGTGATGAATGAAAATAAAGTGAAGTTTTTATTAAAAAAATGTGTGGTCACAAAATTGCTCTTTTGGGTGACGATTTTGATAGAAAAGAGATGCAAGAACATGTATATTGATGTCTGATAACTACTCGTTGTGACAGTCTCACTATTATTAAATTAACATGAATACTATATTGAAGTAAATATTTTTACGGTAAGTTTGGACATGCGATATATAATCATGATTTGATATTGCAATATTCTAAGGTTTCATATCGATAAATGACATATCTCCATGTCTTTTTCATAAACAAATGTTTTGTGATTACAAACTAATTTCAAATATACTTAATTTTATAATATTGATTCACTGGTCAACAACAATAGTAATTAGTTATTTTTAATATAATATTTTCACATAGTACGAATAATCTCTTCACGCCGAGCATGAGTCCCTTATTGTGAAATTCAAAATGATGATTTGTGAAATATTAACTTATACGTCAAGAACCATTGAAATTTTTTTAAAATAAAATAGCTATTTAGAATTTCAAATCATACTTTTTTTAGATCAAACTACTAAATGCATTACATACCATTACACAAAATATTTTCTCATGTTTATCTTCTGCACAAACTTGTGTCAAGGGACCTGGTCTCCAGGTTGCAAAAAATGAAATTTGTAGATGACGAAAGTTGTGATGCTGGTATTAAAGAGAAGAAATGAGACCATCTTCATGTGAAATGTGTACACTCTTCCTCCATCAAGGCTTATTAGGGGAGAAAAAAAAAATGGTCATGTGTTTGTTGATGAGTCTGGAAGAGTTTAGAAGTTGCAACAAAAAGAAGTTTTTGAGATGGAAGGGCTGCTTCAGAATCAGAGAGATGGTCTATATAGTAAGCTTGCTGAATAACATTCTCCTCATGAATCCATAATCTCAAGGAAGCTGATGCAGATGATAAACCTGATGAGGGAACCGGTCCTCTAGACAGTGTTGAACAAAAATAATGTAATTCAAACTGATAATGTGAATTCTGAAGGTGAGAATGAAGAAGCTGATCAAGCTCAGTTTGAAAGATGCAAAGTATGACAGTCGGTTCCCAAACAAGTTGATCAGTTGTCCAAGTTTCTCCTCAACAATGGCTTCAAGAGAGGTAAAATTGTCAAAAACCCTCTCTTTGGATTCACTATGAAAGGAATTGATGATTACTCAGGTACATATTGATGATGTCATATTTGAGGCAATCTTTGAGGTTTTGTGTAAAGAGTTTATGCATAATGGAAGAATTAAATCTCTTCTTGGAGTTGTGGATCAAGCAAACCTCAAAAGGTACCTTTGGTTGTCAATACAAGTACATTTGTGAGCTGCTCAAATGGCTTAACATACTTGAAGTCAAGACAATGTTATAGAGGGGCAATGTCATCATGATGTTTTGCAAAGTGTAAGATCGAGTGTCTGACATCTTCACTAAAATCCTAAGCTAGGACTAGTGTGTACTCATAGTGACTTAGCTGAAGGGAAGAAGATAGCACATCGTTCATTGGAATTGATGTCTGATCAAAGATGGGGACCTGGTACCAGTTCAGAGAAGCTTAAGCTATAAGTTTCATGTTATGGCTGCCCAAAATAATTGATACTCTCATGGGCAATAACTTGAAGCTAGATGTTGCTGAACAGGGTTCATAGACTCTATCCATGTACAAATAAATCATTTTTGAAGGCAACTAGTAGAATCCAAAGATATTTGAAGAAGATAGAGGACCTGGTCGTATTCTGTCCATCAACAGACTTTTTGATTTGGAGTACATGGTGATGATTGAGTTTGCTGGATATCAAGTTATAGAGTAGTTGATGTTACAGGTTTATCTCTCAATCATGGGGAACTAAAAGGCAAGATTCAGTCACTCTTTCAATAACTGAGGCAGAAAATGTTGCAAGTGCAGCTTGATGGACTCAACTTTTGTGGACCAACCAGCAAGCTGAAGCTCTTAAATAATTGGCTGAAATAATCAAGCTGATGATGGAAATGCTAAAACTCTTTTGAATGGATCCTGCCTGAAGCAATCAACTCTTTCATGACTATGTAAAGGGAGCAGGTATCCTTGCTTTTCAGTTATATATGTTTTAGCAAGTTCAGTTTCATACCTTCTGTAGGTATACACACATGAAAAAAGGGCTGAAGGAAAAGAGAGGCTAGGACAGATCTAGACAATGACATTCAAACTACAGAGAGGGACCTGGTCCTTTTTCGAAGGTTAGCACTCTTAACATTGCAGTTTGAATTATGCATGAGAACCATTGCAATTGCCACATGTCTGTCATTCAGGAATCTGACCATTGTCTCATCTTTTGAGTACCAAAATGATACTCCTTTCTCTTTCTTTATACTTCATATTTCTTTCTATTGTCCTAGAAATATCAATTTACCTTCCAAATATCAGGGTGTTTCGAAAATCTCTTTTCTAGTCTTTCCAAACACACTTCAAATTGTTAACCCCTTCATTCTTGCTGGAGAATTTTCTGATGAAAATGTTTTAAGTGTGAAGAGGGATCTGGTCCCCTTAGAAAAATGAAGAAGTGGAAAAGATGATGTTCAAAAAGTGAAAATTAATATTTCGAGAACTTAATTCTGAAGAGGAAAGTGTCTGATTAAAAAAAAAATCTTCTTGGTTCCTCAATTGTTGATCTATTCATCTCGGAGGCCTTGAGTTGTTTGTGTTACAAATCTTTCTGTTATGAGAAACTCAGGCTGGTGTTGGAAGATATGACAGTTTCTTGTGTTAACTGGAATACTGAAATGGGTTGTCTAACAGTCCAACTTCTGCAACAACACTATCAGAGGGACCAGGTACCCTGAAGGTTCAACATACAGGTTGGGCTGCACAATATGTTGAACATTAAGAGAAGATTCTGAAAATATCATGCTAAGGGATATGCTCTATTCTTTCAATCACTTGATTCCAAGTCATCCCTTCTTTTCCTAAATTCTTGTGTCAATCTTCATCCCTCTATTTAATTTAAACTTAGTAGGCATTGTCTTGGTTCTCATTCTTAATGTTATTAGCAATGCTTTGATGGCTGATCTTTTATTTATGAATGAAGAATGTCTTGCTTCTACTGGCTTGTCTCATTACTTTACGCAATTTTTACTCATGTTAAGTGTTGCCCAAGTGGCCATGAATTTGCTGGAACTACATTTCTGTCAACTTGGTTTACTGCTTTAACCCTTTTTAATGATGTCAAAAGAGGGGAAATTGTTAAGGTAAGGTATGAGATCAACAGTGTTATCACTGCTGGAAGAAGACATGGGCCATGCCGATAGGGGGAACCAATGCTAGCTACTTGAAGAGGAAATGATTCTGCCGACAGGGGGAATTAATGCTAGCTACCTGAAGAGGACCTGGTCTTGCCGACAGGGGGACGAAGTTGAACAAGTTTGTCATCATCAAAAAGGGGAAAAATGATACGTTGATGTTTTGATGAGTTGACAAACTTTGGGATGATGAAACTCCAGTTACCCTAAGAATTCGTGTTGATAGGGGGAACTGGTGAATATGGTTGCCAACATCAAAAAGAGGGAAAAAGTTATATTGTTGTTTTGATGATTTGACAAACTTTTGGGATGATTCAACTCCAGTTACCCCAAGAATTCTTGTTGACAGGGGGAACTGGTGAATAAGTATGTTATCAGCAAAAAGGGAGAAAATGTTAGTTCGAAGCCGAGTTAAAGATTTTAGCTCGAACTTGATATGAAGTTTTGAGGATTTAACAAAATTATTGATCTAACAAGGAACCATATTCTTGTTATTGGAACTGCTGAGAGTGAGATGAATGATAAACTCAGTGTGAGGTATATTTGTGTGCTATAATCAAAAAGGGGGAAAATGTTATATTATTGGTGTTTTGATGATCCTCACAAATACGGGGACCTGGTCCCTGGCAGAGTTCTCTCATCCAGATACAAATGGGGTACAGTCGTAAAAGCTGTCATGTTAGGTGGTAGGTGAAAAGTGCAGTGTCCTACACCAATAAGAAGAGCGGACGAGATTGTATGTTTCAGTATCTCACAAATGCAGGGACCTGGTCCCAGGCAGAGTTTCCTCCATCAGATACATAATTGGTTACAGCTGTAAAGCTATCACGTCAGAGGTTGGTGAGGCGTCAGTGTACTACACCAATCAGAATGGAGGAGGGTGTTTGTCCAACAGGTATTAACTCTTTATGTTTGATATTTTTAGCATGACAAACACCATATTAAATTCATTCAATAAAGAAGAGAGAGAGAGAGCAGAAAGTCTTTGTCAAGAACTCAAGCATCAAAGAAGTTTGCAAGGGACCTGGTCCCCGCAAGCGAGGGACCTAGTCCCCGCAAGACTGTGACGTGAAAAGGACGAAAAGACAGCTGTCAAAAAGCTGTCAACTCTGAGGGGTTGGTTCACAGCTTTTCATGACAACAGGCTCTCAGCCAATAGCCTCGTCCCAAGGGTTTGTGTCAATTTGAATATAGTCTCTTCTCCAACAACACAAACATAAGTTTTGGCAAATAAAGTTTTGGATTTCAAAAAATCCAAAAGCTCAAAAAGCAAAGGCCATCTTCAAGAAGAATCATCCTAAGAGCAACAGGGACCTAATAGAGCTGCAAGCTACCTAATTGTCTTAGGATTATTTCTTCCATGGGATTTAGATTCTTGGTTTGTTGAAAAGTCTAAGTTAGTTGAGTCAAACTAATTTAGTGGGCAACCTTGTGTGTTGCTTAGTAAAAATCCTAAGTCATCCGGAGCGTGGTGATTTAGTGGGCAACCTATGTGTTGCTTAGTTGAATCCTAAGTTGTCTAGTGGTGATAGCTTAGTGGGCAGAGTAAAATCTGCTTAGGCTCTTCAAGCAGTAGAGTTATTGCTTGGTTGTGCGATTAATAGTTTTTTCTCATGTTGTTGTAATCGGGTTTCACTTTTGCTTGTGAAGATTAGTGAAAACGGTTGAAGATTTTGTGTGACAGGTCCTGGGTTTACTCCTTTGAGCAAGGAGGTTTCCACGTAAACTGCCTGTGTTGTGTTCTTCATATTGTTTAATCTTCTGCACTGTTCTTACTGTGTCAAGGGACCTGGTCCGTTGACTGATAGTGGATGCCTACATTCTAACAACCTCCAAGTGGTGAAATGGTCTTTATGAATTTTTGAGATGAGTACATATTGGGTGGGGGGAGAAAGTCCATCTCAGGAATGGTGGCAGAAACTCTGGGACAAAAGGGTATGGTGGTTGTACAGGCAGGAGAATCCGCAGGAATCTAGTCCTATTTTCTAATTGTCAGTTTTTCCTAGTTGTTATCACATAAAGACTAAATCATATTTTCATCATGAAATTCATTTTAGTGACGGTAATGTGTGTTCCCGTATCCCCTTTCCATTCTCTGCAACAGCGAGTCTCTTTCTCTCTTTCTGAAATATTGCGAGTTGTACGGATTCAACGATTGAAAGTACCTTTTCCCCGTCCTATGTTTCTATCTACAGTGTGATTGAAAGATAAGAGGCGAAGTGAGCAATGTCCCTCATGAACTATTGATCAAGTTTTCTTTTTGTCGATCACAGGTTAAATTAATTCCCCTCTATCTTATCACAATTACTTCTTTTCATTATGAGGCAATTGTTTAGTATAGGTATTTTTAAAGATGTAATGTACAAGCTCATTTTGTATAGGTATTTTTTTGTTTGTTTGTGTACATTAAGGAGCCACATTAACTACCCAAATACTATAGTGTACCTTGATATATATAATACTGAATGTTTTGTGAAAGGAATAAAAAAGTAGTAGTTAAAACTAAGGAAAAGAAGAGAGGTTGTTTTGGAATGTGTTGCTTGATTAGTACTTTTAAGTTCCAAGGATATGATAATGTCTTTATATGGATTCTTAACTGAAAATATACAGATTCTAATATTGAACCTGGACAATTTCTTAACAGTGTTCTTCAAATTAGAGCATGCATAGTGTATGCTCGATACTTATTTCAAATATAATCACTCGTGGAGTTCCACGGTGATTTTGCAAACATATGTTGTCATTTGAGTTGACAACTTGTAGCAATACGTTCATACTTATTTTTTTTGATTGATGAAGTAAGTTGTACTGAAAAGCATCAAGAGAGATGCAAAAAGCTTTACAAAAAAAGGTTAAATTAGCCCATTACACTGCAAAAACTAATAGAAGCTGGGGCCTGGGAGTTTAAAACCATGAGCAAAAACTCAAGGCTGCTAAGCCATTAAGAGGGAGCTAATAAAATCTAAAAGGGTATTGCATCCTAATGGGGGATAATTTGCTCCAACTGAAAAGTTTAACTAAACACTTAGATTTTAGAGCACAGTTAGGAGTTGAAGTCCCATCAAAGCATCTGCTGTTCCTCTCTGTCCATAAACTCCAAAAAATACATGCTGTGGGATCATTTGCCAGATCTTCTTGATGACTCTATCTACTTTCCCTAAGATCCAACTTTCAACTTCTTCTTCTAAGCTGTCTGGGGTTCTCCAACTGATTCCAAATATTACTGTTAACATGTGCCATAGTTCTGCTGCAACAGGAGTGTAAAATAAAGTTAGCCTACTCTTGAGTCTTTTTGGAACATATAACATATGTTCACTAGTGAGATCCTTTTCTTTTAAATTATCCTGCGTTAGTATGACATCTTTGAGGTCTGCCCAAGTAAAACACTTGACTTTGGTGCGTAGTTTTGTCTTCCATCAGTTTCCAAGGCCAAGGACTTGTCAAAACGTTGACAGAATTAGTACTACTATAACCTGCCTTCACTGAAAACACTTCTTTGCTTGAATCTCCCCATTTCAGGCTGTCTGATGTCTGAGGATTCTCTAGAAAACCTTCCAAAGATGATTAAATTGGTACTAGGATTTTGCTATGGTTTTGGCATGCATAGATATAGAAATCAACTTAATTATTGATCATTACATATACAGATCAGTGAGCTTTTTCAGTTCCCAATCTTGTAAGTTTCTTCTAAAGCGAATCCCTAATGTTTCCATCGCTGTTGCTTGCAACTGTGGAGTCTTGTTAAGATGCTATGGGAAGAGTCTAGGATGGGTCTTTTAGAGGAATATTAAACAACAAATTGTCTTTCCAAAACTTAGCAGAGGTGTCATACCGAATTCTAAAGGATACTTCTTGAAACAATCATCCTTTAGATTATTGTTGTTCTTCCATGTCTGTGAAAGTGACAACCTGCTTTTGTGTGCTTCTTTGTTTGATGAAAAATAAAAAATCTTAAGATATACGTAGTATAACTTGATTTCACGAAATCAGTTTCATTATTTCACTAATAATAGATTTCAACTATTGCTGCAATTGTTTTGACCAGATAAGCTCATCACATCTAAAGTCATGGTCGATACTCTACTTTTGGTTTATAACCGAGAAATTGTCTGAGTTACTGGTCCAATACCATGTTTGTACACTTACTCTACACTTGGGGAAGTATAAGCCCACCCATCTGCCATGTTTACACTTATTATATCAACTTACGTGCAACAACCATGATCAGGTCATTCCAAATGAAGTTGTTCATGCTATATTTTCAGCTTGCAAAAGTGGCAATTTTGACTTGGCAAACAAAGAAGTGAACAAATGTCATTGCAGAAGGACATCGATATCTTTTAGTTGTTGTATCAGGTCCCAAAATCTGTGTATAATCTCACTTTTCATTTAACTAAGCACCTCGGCACTCGCGTGTGTGTAGGGGGGGAGGGGGAGGGGGTCGAG
>JABWTJ010000968.1:0-76517 GCA_016801875.1 Solanum sitiens
TCCAAAATCATGAAGTGGTCTCCCTCCGAAGTCTTCTCGTTTTCTTTCTCTACCCATAAGCTTTAAATGGAGTACAGGTGCTAGATTAGTGGAATTTTCATGTGTTATCTACCATGAACAAGTCTTAGTTGTACAGTAATGTTGTGTTATCCGTCCAATTAGTTAGATGGATTCATGTACCAAGCATGAGAAGGAACAATATCAAGTTGTTTATGAGAAGCAGTCTGTTATAGTCATTTACAGTGGTTATTAATGTGCGACTCCTGTAATTTAGAGCATTTATTGTATTTGCTGATTTGGATCTCTTACCTGTAAAACAGTACTACAGACGTGAGTGTGTAATTTTTGAAGTTGAGGTATTAGCATCTTGACGTAGCTAGGATGCTTTGGCTTCAGTTTGTCGTGGTATTTCTTTTTTAAATATGGCCACTGAATGGTATTTCTATTTTCTCTAAGTTCCAGATGTCCAAATTTGCCTAAATGTGCCAAATAATTTGAGTGGGGTATTTCTCTTTAAGCTCTAGTTGTCCAATATCGCCGGATAACTCTGAATGTGGTACTTCCTCTAAGCTCCAGTTGTCTGAATTAGCCAGTCAAGAATTATCAGCTCAATGTTCTTGCAGCTATTTTGATAGCGCTAGGACTAATGGACTTTTTTTTGTGTGGCTAAAATACACAAAGTCAGTTTCATATAAGCGGATTTACTCTCCTATAGTGTAGAGAAGCTGGGAGTATGATAAATCGGTTGTTGTGGATCATGTTAAATAGAAAAGGTCCTAGTATGATGTCAAGTATGTTAAACGGAAAAAGTTCCTGGGTTTATACATTGACCTATTCTAGTCATCTTTGCATGTTGAAAGTATTTTACCATCTATTTTGGATTAACATTAAAAGTTCATCTAGTCACTCAGTACTGTCTAATGTGCTTTCTCTTAGAATTTGTAGTAATTTATTAATCTATGTGCACCTTGCTGTGTATGGGAGGATGAGTTTTCTATTAAGATGGCAGTGTCGGTGTGATGGTTTTAAAAAACTATTTAAGCTAAATAACAAAGCCTGCACCTAAAATATAAAGACGGAAGAGAACAGAAATGAAGCAGAAGAAGAACTGTATCTTATTAATGCTTCAGATTAGATATTTATAAGCCTAGAATGAAAAATAAAAATAATAATGCATGATCTAGCAGTCACTAAAACAACTCCTAAATAATAGGAAAGCATGACTAACAACTAATTGACTAAGTCTAACTTAAAACATAGGCAGTAAAATTAAATTTACTGCAGTTCAAAAGCAGATTCCTAACACTCCTCCTTGCTTTGGATACTGCAAACTCCAATTTTCTGTCTAAGAAGCTCGAATTTGCTGATCGGTAAAGGCTTAGTAAACAGATCTGCTAGCTGGTTTTCAGACTTGCAGTAGACTAGAGTCACTTCTCCCCTTTGCTGCACTTCTCTCAGGAAATAGAACTTGATGTTGAAATGCTTGGTCTTCTTGTGAAACACCGGATTGTTTGAGATTGCAATAGCTGCCTGGTTGTCGACAAGAATGAAAGTACTTTCCTTCTGTTCCACATGTAAATCATACATGATCTTTCTAAGCCACAAGACTTGGTTTACTGCTCCTGTTGCTGCTATGAATTCAGCTTCTGCAGTTGATTGAGCAACAATTTCCTGTTTCTTAGATGACCATGAGAATATTCCTGAACCTAGGCTGAAACAATGGCCAGAGGTACTTCTCATATCATCTGCGGATCCAGCCCAATCACTATCTGAGAATCCAAGTAACTTGAAGCTTGGACACTTCTCAAACTTTACACCATAGTCAATAGTACCTTTGATATATCTTAATATTCTTTTTGCTGCTCTTAAATGCATTTCACTTGCACAGTGCATAAAACGAGATAAGAGACTTACAACAAATAAAATATCAGGCCTTGTTGCAGTGAGATACATTAAGCATCCAATCAAGCTTCTATAATAACCTTCATCAACTTTGTCGACTCCATCTTCTTTACAGATCTTCTCTTTTTGATTCATCGGCGTGCTCATCGACTTGCATTCCTCCATTTGAAATTTCTTCAGAATTTCCTTTGCGTATTTCTTCTGGCAAATGAACACTTCACTTTTGCTTTGCTTGATCTCCATTCCAAGAAAATAGGTCATAAGACCAAGATCTGTCATTTCAAAAACTTGCATCATTTCTTCTTTAAACTTCTCAACCAGCCTTGTATTATTTCCTGTTACCAGAAGATCATCAACATAAAGCGACATAATAAGGATATCAGTGTCTTTATGTTTTATATACAGAGTCGATTCAGACAAGCTTTTTTTAAAGCCCAAGCTTAACAGATGATCATCTATCCTACTATACCAAGCTCTTGGTGCTTGCTTTAAGCCATACAAAGCCTTTTTTAGCAGATAGACTTTGTCTTCATCTCCGTGTTTCACAAATCCTGATGGTTGCTCAACATATATTTCCTCCTCCAATATGCCATTTAAGAAAGCTGATTTGACATCAAGTTGGAACACCTTCCATTCCATTTGTGCTGCTATTGCGAGTAGCAATCTGATTGTGTCTAATCTTGCGACAGGAGAAAAAGTGTCAGAGTAATCAACACCATAAATTTGTGCATACCCTTTAACTTCAAGCCTCGCCTTGTATTTGTTGATGGAACTATCTGCATTTAACTTTGTTCTGAAGACCCATCTCACACCAATGACTTTTCTATCTTCAGGTTTGTTGACCAACACCCAAGTTTTATTTTTCTCAATCATGGAGATCTCCTCCTCCATTGCTTTCTTCCATTTTGGGTCTTGCAAAGCTTCTACGGGACCAGCAGGTTCATAGATGGCGACATTACACCTTTGATAGATATCTGACAACAATCTTCTCCCCTTGACTGGATGATCATCTTCTAGTTCTTGCTGCCAGTGTTCTGTTTTTTGCTCTTCAGGAGGGCTGATGTTTGCTTCTAGAGAGCGTCTTCATGATTTCTGAGAGTTCTTCCAGTCCCACTGTTCATTCTCACTAAAATGAACATCTCTTGTAATTGTCATCTTTCCTGTCTGAGGATGATAGACCTTGTAGGCTTTAGAAACTCCACTGTAACCCACATGGATGCCTATGATTGCCTTCTTGTCAAGTTTGTCACGTTTAACCTGAGGAACATAAACAAAACAGACACAACCAAACACTTTAAGAAAACTTAGTGAAGGCTTAAACCCGTACCAAGCTTCAAATGGTGTTTTATCCTTCAAAGCTTTCGTTGGAAGTCGATTCTGCATAAAAACTGCGGTATTTGCTGCCTCTGCCCAGAATATCTTGGGCAACTCCTTCTCATGCAACATACATCTGGCCATCTCCATTATCCATCTATTTCTTCTTTCACTAACACCATTTTGTTCTGGTGTGTATGGTGTTGTAAGCTGATGCATAATGCCGGCCTCCTCACAGAATGTAGCAAATTTCGTTGAAGTGTATTCCTTCCCATTATCAGACCTCAAAGCTTGAATCTTACAATTACTTTGATTTTCCACCAATTTCTTGAATTTCCAGAATACACCAGCAACTTCTGACTTGAATTTCAAGAAAAAAATCCAACACATTCTTGTAAAATCGTCAATGAAAAGAACGTAATAGATGCTACCTTGTAGTTATGGAGTTCTTTGAGGCCCTGCGACATCAGTGTGAACTAGTTATAGCTTTTGTGAGGCTCTCCAGGTTGATTTTGGAAATGGCTTTCTGTGTTGCTTACCAAATTGGCAGGCATGACATTCAGCGAAATTTGCTTCCAAATCAGGTAAGCTCTCCACCATCTTCAACTTTTGCATCTTGACAAGCCCTTGATAATGATAGTGCCCGAGTCTCTTATGCCATAACTCAGTGACATTTTCTTTTGCTGAATACAACATTTGCTCTTTCTCAAATGGATCTAATGAGAAACTTTTTCCTTCCATTTTGACTTTAAACAGGTCCTGCCCTAAGGGATCCTTGATCAAGCAATATTTATCTTCAAAATAAAGTTTGAAACCTTTTTCTAACAATTGACCAACACTTAACAAGTTTCGATCCAAGTCTGGTACATAAAGAACATCTGTTATTGTTTTTATACCTGCTTGTGTCTCAACTGCAATAGTTCCCATTCCTTTTACTGGAATGTGGCCACCATGGCCTATTCGAACATTTGCAACTCGAGTAGGCTTCAATTCTTTGAAGAGTTCTCTATCATGAGTCATATGATTTGTGCATCCGCTATCAATCAACCACGACTCGCTAGAAATATTGCTTGCAAAACATGATGCAACAAATAGTTGATCCTCCTCTTGTTCATTTACAACTCGAGCATCTACATCCTGCTGCTGAGTTTTGTTCTTACAGATGATTGCTTCATGCCCAAACTGATTGCACTTACTGCACTTAGCTTCAGGCCTTCTCCAACACTTGAAAGGTGCGTGTCCCATCTTGCCGCAATGCTTACAAGGAGGGTAGTTTCCTTTGAAGCTACCTATTTTGTTTTTGTTGTTGCGTGCTGCACCTTCTCCATCTGTTGGTTGGTATTTCTTGTTCTTCTTTTTCTTTAATCGTCCATCATCTTGATGCTTGGCAGGTAAAGCTCCTTCAACAGCTCCTTCTTGTCTCATAACACGTCGTTGCTCTTGTGCTTGAAAGGCACTTTAGAGCTCTGTTAGTGTAATACTGGACAAGTCCTTAGTATTTTCTAAGGTTGTAATGGTCGCCTCAAATCTTTCAGGTACCGTTACAAGGATTTTCTCAACGATCCTTGAATCGTTAAAAGTGGAACCCAACAATCTGACATGATTGGCAATGTTAAGAAGTCGGTCAGTGTATTCCTTTATGGTTTCACTGTCCTTCATCTTTTGCAGCTCAAACTCACGTACTAAATTCAGCACTTGCATCCCTCGAATTCTCTCATCTCCTTCATACTCAGCCTTAAGATAATCCCATACCTCTTTTGCCGACTTCAGAGACATGATACGAGTGAAGACAGTGGATGAAACTGCAGCAAATAAACATGCCTTTGCCTTTGATTTCCTAATTTTCCTTTCCTGGTGATTTTTGATTTGCGCCATCGTCGGATTGTTTGGCAAGGGATCGATGATGTATTCATCTTCTACAGCCTCCCACAGATCCAAAGCTTCCAGATATGCCTGCATTCTAACAGCCCAGATTCGATAACTTTCTCCACCAAAAGTTGGTGGTGCCATTGAAGAAAAACTTGCTTCTCCGTTCATGGTATTCACGAAATCTGATTGGCGCCCACACACACAAGTCCCTTAAGAAATAAAGCTCTGATACCAATTGATGGTTTTAAAAAACTATTTAAGCTAAATAACAAAGCCTGCACCTAAAATATAAAGACGGAAGAGAACAGAAATAAAGCAGAAGAAGAACTGTATCTTATTAATGCTTCAGATTAGATATTTATAAGCCTAGAATGAAAAATAAAAATAATAATGCATGATCTAGCAGTCACTAAAACAACTCCTAAATAATAGGAAAGCATGACTAACAACTAATTGACTAAGTCTAACTTAAAACATAGGCAGTAAAATTAAATTTACTGCAGTTCAAAAGCAGATTCCTAACACGGTGATTGAGTCTTAATTATGAGTGAGAACGGATTGTTCTCAAAATAATTGTCTCCTCTCACGTGTTGAAATGAAGTTAGTGAAAATAGGTGGTCTATGGGTAATATTTTAACTAGTATAGGTGTCTTTCTGTTTTGGGTTGTTATGATCAGTTAGATCTCTCTTTCTTTGGCTTATCTCACATACTTATTTGGTCTCTTTTGGTTTGGGATTGGAATCTGCAGATTAGTATCTTGGATGTGATAAAGCTTGAATTCCGGGAAGCGAGGAAATATTTTTTCTCAAAACATGGACTATGGAAGTTTAATTCTGGAAGAAACACTTGATGAAGCATCTTGAAATTTGGCAGATGCGAGAACAGGGAAGGACCAAGATGCCATGTGTGTAGCGATGTTACTGGTGCAAAAAGTTTACATCAAGGTGCATATTATTCCCTCTTTGTGCACATACTTCGTTGCTCCAGAACTGGAGAATCTAATTTTTGGATATTATATATACTTTTAGTTGTTGAAGTTTCTATGGAATTGTGGAATTCGCAAATGCAACTTCTTCATGGTATGAGATGTATGTTGAGTTGTATGATAGAATTGATTTTGTAGTAGTGTTTTTATGCTACATTTTGTATTTAGGGAACCCTTGTAACTCAACCTGTTAAATCAGCCAGTCCCAAGCCTGGACCAAGGAGGGAAGGTGTGTAAGTATGAAATTAGTTGTCTCTTCTTTTTAATTAATAGAAATGTTTCTGGAGTTACATATGACCATGGTGCCTCCCTATCAGAGTGGGTCCCTTCTCTCTTATCAAAACACTGTTTAGTGTGTATTTTGTTACCATATTTGTTTTTTAATAATCCAGATGATTATGTTCTTTGGTTATCCAACTGGTGAGGATCTCCATGGTTCTGGACAAGACATGATAATTGTATTCAAATTCAATCGTGTTCTTTTGATGGCCCTGTAAAGAACTCCTATTATTTTTGTGATCTTGCTACTTACCTTCTCTGATTTCATTTAGCCTACCAGTTGATTTAGTTTGGTTGGATGAATGTTTGTAGGCCACGAGGTGGAAGTAAGAGGACAATAATTGGTTACGTTGTAGTTTGGTTTTGGTGTGCATGCCCTGTGGACCATTTTTCTTGCCATTTTGGTGCTTGCATTGCAATCTGGATATTGGATATCACCAGGTAGTAAGAAAAAGGTCTTTTGCAATCTTATCTTGTTTGGCATCTCTAGTGATCTCTCCTGCATGGTACGGGTTTCCACTTAGCTGTGATGTTCTTTTTGTGCTTGTAGCCATGGGTTTTCCATGCATGAACTTCAAGTTTTCTTTCTAATCAATGAGTCCCTTCTCTTTGTCAAAACTACTGTTATGTGGAAGTTTTGAACGATGATAATATTTTACACTAGTGTGTATCGTACTCTGGTTCCATGTAGTTTTTTAGTCTAGATGCTTTTTTTTTGGGATGATCCAAATGATCAGACCCTGATTTTCATTTACACCTGAGAAGTACCCAGACTCAATTTTAGATCTTCTTATGGCCCTAAGATCTCCTCTATGTTGGTATTCTTTCTGCTTTTATGCTTGTCATGCCTCTTGATTTTGTTTGTTTGGAGGCATGTTTGTAGATCAACATGGTGTGTCCTTTAGTTGTGCATCCTGTTCCTTTGCCATTTTGGTGCTTGCGCTTGTATTGCAATTTGGATATCACCAGGCACTGGCAAGGGAGTCATGCAATCTTGTATTGCATCTCTCTATTGATCTCTCTTCTATTTATTTTTGGAGATCTCTCCCCTATTGTGGATATTTTCTTTTGGAACATGTGTATATGTTCAGATATTCACTCATTTATGGAGTTGCTTCAGATTGTTAGCCATTGTGTAAACTGCACATGTTTTTTCCATAAAATATTTACACAGTCAATTCATTGAATCTAGAACAGATCAAGTAAAAAACAAACAAGTCATGTACACTCTTTATGTTATTTAAATAAACACAACTAGTTTTGTCTTACAGAGATGGTTGATTATTTTTGGATATTTACAGAATTTGGTAGGTCTGGATTTGTTGGTGAAGTTGTGTCCGTAAGTTTTCTGATTTTGCTATGTAGGTATGGAGTATGAGCAGATCTGTGAGTTGCAGAAAAGAGTGTCTGCAGAATGGTTGGCCTCCTATGCTGTGGAAGTGAGACCTGAAGGATGAGCTGATGGCGCGGGGAATTTCTTTCTAGGTTTTGCAATTTTATTTTGAAGTTTGAATTTGCTGTGAATTCTCACTTTTGTTTGTTTCTCGAGGCATCCATGGACTTCCAGTTTAGGGTATGCCACTCTCTTTCTGGTTTACCCGAGGTAAAAACATTTGTAAAAGGCTTCTTAAAATATGGTTCATGTCGAATGATGGAAATGAACGACTCAATGCAAGGTTTTCAATAACTTTAGATAGAACTCAATACTTGGAACTCAAGAACTTCAATGATACTATCTACTCATCTCAAGATTTTTCGACTTATAGTATTCATGCGGAATGATGTGCATGAAATATTCAACTCAAGTACTCAAATATGCTTCTCAAAAGGGATTAGAATCTCAATACTTAAAGGCTTAGAACTTGAAGATACCGCATCTCTGAAAGATGCTCAACTTACAAAGTTCATGTGAAATTATGGGCATGAAACAACTCGACTTGATGGTCTACATAATTATATGAAACTCATGAGTACGACTCTTCTTTTTCTTTGACTTACTTTCTCGAAACTTGGTTCAAATCGATAGTTGATCTCAAAGGATTCACAATTGAACTCAAAGGCTTTTTTAAACTCTACTCTTAACTCCCTCTTGAATGTGAATTATGAATTCAAGAGTTATAGTTCATGATAAGAAAGATCTCATGATGACAAGCTAGACTCATGAATACATTATTATCACTCTCATACTCACTTGCTCGAGTCTTGAAACAAGTTATTAGAATTTGTAGAAGACTCCTCAAAAAGACGAAAGGGATTTTTTAAAAAATGCTTGAAAGAACTCTCAAGACTTGACTCTCAACTCTACCTTGAATGTGATTTATGAATTCAATGTTGTGATTTATGATAGGAAAGGTCTCATGATGTTTAGGAATGATTTTAGATAGATAAACATGAGAAAAGACGGAAAATCAATATTTGAGAGTGGGTCCGCGACGTGGAGAGACTTTTAAAATTTAGTTTTGAAAATGTCTTTTGCGGCAGAACACCTGGTGTCAACTCCACGAGGCAAAAAAGAAATTCCCAAATCTGGGAACCTACCACGCAAAGCGCAACTACCGCTTGATTTCGTTTGATGAATTTCTTTTTCATTTTCTAATCCCAATTCGCTTAAATTCAATTCTTTTTCTCAATCTCTCTTTAGATTTAGATACCCGGGACGTGTACACTAGAATCTAACTCTAACCACTCTATAAATCGACATATTAACCTCAAGAAGTCGTCAATCTCAACCCAATTTAAGAACGAAAGCTAATTCATAAATACATAACAAGAACATCAAAACTTCAACTTTTAGAACGAATTAAAGTGAAAGTAACATGATTGGCGTGTGGGTGAACAAACCCAACACTATGAAATCTTACATACTTGAAATAACCATCTTCTTGAAGAACTTGAAGGAAAATCTTTGAATAAGAACCCTAGCCTTAGCTTTTCTTGAATTTCTTAATAGTAGAATCTTTGGAGTGAATGAGAGGGTTTAGTTTGAAGAAAACTCATTTTCTACACGTTTAGGGAAATTTAGATGACCTCCTAAGGGTTTTTAGGACTAAAATAGCCCTAAAGAAATAATTAAAATGAGTTTGGAGTCGGAATGATCTTTCACCAAGCAGTGAGGTACGTGTTGGCTCTGCGTCGCGGAGCTGCTGCCAGGTTTGTGACGTTAGTAAATCCGTCATAACTTTTACTCAGATCTAGGAATTGCGAAATCTCGGTGGCGTTGGAATAAGACTCGAAGGTCTTTAATTTAATATCTTATGGATCGCCTAACTCATTCTATACTAGAAGTTATGACCATTTGAAGTTGACCCAAAGCTTAAGAAAACTTAGGAACGACTTGAATGCTTTTTTCTTTGGTTCTTCTTAGAACTTAAGGTGCTACCTCTAGCGACCTTAACACTCAAGAAATTTTAATTTTCTTGCAAAAATCTCACTCACTACGAAGAACGGTTCGAGTCTTAGTTCAAAATAATTTCTGGGGTGTTACATGAGTCGTAGGAAGGTCTCGTAGGTGAATTCCAGACTTAGTGATATTTTAAGGTAAGAAGTTGGAACCCACAGTGGGATGTATGACTTGCAGGTGGACCTACGGATCATACATGGGTTCCATCAATATCGGTCCAAAGTGGGAGGTCTTTAATCCCACCCACGACTGACCAGGACGGTCCGTCGTCTGACCAATAGACCGCCGTTGGTGAGGTCGGAAATTATTTTAAAAAGGATGTTTTGGGTCTTTTCCTGATTATTCAACCCAATATTATGTCGTTTTACCCTTTAAACAAAGCCCTATATAATGATTTTTAACCCCCAAAACACCCAATTCAATTCATTCTCCTAGATTCCCCAAAGTTGAACAAGTCATCATCTCCAATATTTCTCTCTCTATGGAAGAAGAAGGAAGCTAGGGTTTCAAGATCAAGTCTTCTAATCCCCCGTTGATTTAAAGATTTTAGCATCAATGTATGATAGTTTTCACCTACCGAGCTCTTTCATCCATAGGATTCCTAAATCTCAAACTCAGAAGTTAGAAATCTGTAATTGAAGTTAGGGTTTTCCTTTATGTAGTGGGTTCCTTCAATGTTGATCAAATTGATTGTTTTATGATTTATTATGCATGAATTGATACAATGCTATGATATTAAGTTGAATTCCCATGAACCCATGCTTAACCCATGTTTTCTAGATTATGATTATCGAAATTGGATTTTGAACTATGAAAGATGAATATATGAAAATATGCATATTCTTATGAAATTGATGAAAATGATTTAAGTTGCTTTGGGAGTAAAACATAAATGTATGTTGTTGTTAATTGATTGTTGTAAAAGTATTTCTCACATAGTACTCAATACATGAATGTGAAAGGGTTTCTCTCATAAAGGATACTTAGAGTTGGAGGGCTTTCTCAAATAAACTATGAATCGAGTTTTAGGAGCTTTCTAATGTTTGGACAAGATGATTTTACTTCCACTGACCATTATCATGATTATGTTTCTAATCTCTTTATCTTAATGTTATAACTTGGTCTTTGCATGACATACAAATACCCTTTTTGAATGATTTGATAACTTTTATACATTGCTATTATACTTGGTACATTATTTTACTAACACATATTGTTAACTACATTCTTCTAAAATGTAGGATCCAATGCTCTGATTCTGCATCCCAATAGCTAGTTTCACTTTAGTAATCTTAAGTACTGGTGAGTCCTCATGTCCCAAGGACCAAACTTTCTATTGCTTTCACTATTTACCTTTCATATATTGTATATATGATGTATGTGTTACGTCCCAATTACTCATATTATAATAGATGGTTATCGAGACTATGTAGACTTCTGCTTCATTTTGACAACTCTTTATGATATAACTCTTTTTTAAACTCGTTAATTCTGTTATCTTTTTTATGTATAGTAAGTGACTTGTGTAGGGATTTTCGGGGTCTTATACGTCATGTTACATCTAGGGTGTACTTTGGGTCATGACACGTGAAAAAGTGCCGGTCGAGATCTTAGACCGACAAGTTTGAAAGGGAAGAAACAAAAAAGTTCCATCCATCAAGGTGTTGTGGAGGAATCAAATGGTTGAAGGTGATACTTAGGAGGCTGAGGTAGATATGATGTCCCGATATCATCACCTATTTCCCTTTGCACCTACTTTAGCTTAAGGTATTTAGTCCCTTACGGTTCATCCTTACGGATTCAAGCGTTTTATTTATTCTCATATTTTCATGCGCATACAAGTATGTTTTATGAAATGATGTTTTAAAGTATGTGTTAGCTTGGAGTCATTTTTCCCTTCTTGATTATGTGCATTTATGTGATTGCATTTATATCTCTTTCCCTATCATATTTATGTTGCCTTGAGTTCCATTCAAGGATGAATGTTTCCAAGGAGGAGATTTATTAACACCTCTTATTTCAAAAAAAAAAAAAAAGATTGCATATTTTAAGCTGTTGATTTAGGTCTTCGAGATCATATTGCGGTTCATAGAAAGTTCCATAGGTCGTAAACTAGTCTCTTAGAAAGTGAGAAATTATTTTTGAAAATCAAGTTTCAGTACTTGGTCTACAATTTACTAGGACGGTCCGGCAAATGCTTTGCTAGTCGTAGATGGGTTCCATAGAAGCAATCCAAACTAAGTGAAATTTTGGGTTAAAGTTGAGTTCTACGATTTGGTTCTATGGACCATAGAAGGGTCCTGTCAAAGTTGGTAAATTTTAAGGTCTCAGTACTTAGTCTACTGTTGACGAGTACATATCATAGGTTGGACCCGTAGACTAGTGCCGACAATTATTTCTTAAGGGATATATGTTTTATGCCTAATCTATGCTTTTTTTACCTCTATTATAAGCCATATATAAAGACTTTAAGGCCTAAATCTATTCATTTAACACTCATTCTCCTATTTCCCCAAAACCAAGCCAAATTCATTCTTCCAAAATCTCTCTCAATCTAAGGAAGAAGAAGAAGAAGAAGTTAGGGTTCAGTCCAAGGTAATTCACGATTCTTCTTGGGCTTTGAGTATAAAGGTATGTCGATATTCACCCATGTACTCCATTCCTCCATGCCCCCAAGGTTTTCAATTCATCAATTCGATTTCAATTGATAAAATTAGGGTTCTTCTTAATTCTCCACGTGCTCCATTCAGTTATGATTCAATTGTTGTTGTTCAAACTTTTATTGCATGATTTAACATAATTACATGATATTTATTTGAAATTATATGAACCCATGCATGATCTATGACTTTCAAATATGAACTTATGCAAAACCCATGAACCTATGAACTATGAATTTTGAATTTTGAAAGGTTATGCATATCCTATGAAAGTGATGTTTATGATGATAAAATGCTTTTAGGTGAAATTATCAATGTTGTCGTGAAAGATTTCTAATGTAAGAATATGATCATGATTGTGAAAGGGTATTTCTCAAATATGGGTTCACATTGGTAAAAGGTTTTCTCACCTATGTTTGAATTATGTTTTAAGGAGCTATTTAATGTTTCGATTTTTATGTGGATTGGTATTGATCATTGCATCTCCTATGTTATAATGATAATTGATTTTTTTATCTATTCCGTTGGTATTTAGACTTAGCACCGAGAGTGTATCGAGGTAGGGGCTCAAATAGAGTAGTATCTAGTATCAAAATCTCCTACCTCTCATATTTGTGGCTAGTTGATTATTCTACTAGATTCGAAGAGTTGGTGACTCCTCATGTTCCGAAGATCGAGACACATTCACTTGTTTTATGTGTTTCTAGTTTTTCAAATGATGTATGTGGTGTATGAGTTACGTCCCAACTACTCCCGTATTGTAGTAGATGGCTTGTCATGAATATTTAGACTTCTGCTTATGCAAAATGATTTTATGATATGGAAGCTGTCTTTTAAATCTATTTCATATTCATCTTGTATGATGTATATACACGATGTTACACCTAGGGATACTTTGGATCGTGACAATATATTTCTGTATTTTAGTTTCTTTTTTCTGTCCGATTAATTTAGATTCATTTATTATTGATAATGATAAAAAAACTTTAAAAGAAATGATTCTATGCAATTTAGAATAATGTTTTTCTAGCTTTATCTGCAGTATATTTTGATGATTTAATGCTCCAAATAAAATCTTGTGTTCTTAACCAATAAATTTCATGGTAGTAAATTATATCATGAGGAGTAAATCGTAACAAAAGATTCACTACTAAGAAGTAAATTATCTTTATTCTGATATCATACTTATATTTTCTTTTCAACAAATATTGAAAGTTCAAAAAGAACATATTTCAATATAATATTAAACATGCTAACTCATTACTATAGAAATTATCATTCTTCATAATAAAAGAGTTCTAATGGAATTCACAGTAAACTGAAAATTATTATTAATATTGTGTTCACTCAGCTTTGAATATATCATATTGAATCTCCCATTAATTCGGATTTCGAGGGACATTCTCTTATTATAATTTTCATACTCAAGGCTCAAACTCAAGACTTATGGTTTAGGATATGGATCATATACATCTCAACACAATTATTGTTCGTACTAATAAGAACTTAATTCATTCTCTCTTGCATATTCTACAATATGTTGGATTAAGTCGTTGTGTTCTACCAACAATAGTGTGTTGGAGTTGAAGTTAATATTCCTTCATCCTTAACTAGAAGTGTCAAGATTGAGTTTTGGGCATGAGTTACTTTGTTAAAAAGAGTTTTACCCTCAATTTGGAACTTTCCATTATTCAAATCTTATTGAGTCTCAATAAGAATATCAAACACAAAGTAAAAAATGGCATGATATTGAATCAAAATTAGGAGGAGTAAATTGCAATTGAAATTCACTAGTAAGATGTGAGTTTTATATACCGTGATGCCATATTCATATTTACTTTTAATATTTCTTTGAAACACATTTTGTAAGGTAAAAAATGACATTATTTTTACTTGTATTCAATATATTATATTGAATCCTCAGTTAATTTGGATTTGGAGGGACACTCTCTAACAAGATTTTCTTCATACTCAAGGCTCAAACCCGAGACCTCTAGTTAAGGATAGATAGATCATGAATAACCCACCACAATTGTTGGTACTAATAATGACTTAATCTACTTTCTCTTGAATATTTAGTAATATGTTAGATTTATTTGTTGTGTTCTACCAACAAGGATTGGGCTGAATAAAAGTTCATATATCTTTATCCTTAATCAGAAGTGTCAGGTTCAAGTCTTGGTCATGAGTTACCTTGGTTAGAAAGAGGTTTACCCTCAATTTGGGACTTTTCATTACCTGAATCTTATTGAGTCCCAATAAAAATATCTTTTTTACTTGTACTTATGAAAATCAGTCATTTTGTCAATAAAAAAAATGAGGCTGAACTCAACAATTATGGGATTAGATTCATCAATCCTCTATCTTTGAATAACCCCTCAATCTACTTATTGAAAATATTTGGGTTTTTTCTTTTTTGTAATCTCTATAGATGAAGTATTGTCTTCATCTTATTTTTGTGTGTTCTATTAATTTAGATTCATTTAATGTTGATAACATTTTTCTTAATGAAAAATGATTGTTTGTCTGTTAGATTAATTTTGTGTCTAGTTTTCCGTGTGTTATAAGATGATGATTTTTATAGCTTCAAATAAAAATCTCGTGTTTTGAGACTATTAAATGACATGGTACCGAATAAAACTAGTGGGTAGCCTATATATATGGAGACATGTGAGGATATAGGACTTTCGAATAGTATAAAACATCCATTTTTCAAATAAAAATTGCATGTTGGGAAAAAGATAGTGTGTGGATAACTATAAGCTATTTTTTCTTTTTCTTTTTATTGTGTTTGATACTCATTTGAATTTTATACCATGAATATCTTAAATCAATATTACTTGTCATTATTTGAGTTAATTTAAGATGGATTATTTGTTAAGAGAATTATGATTAGTTTAAATAACAAATTTCAAACGTCGGATGATTAAAAACAAAGAAGCGATTCAAGTTATAAAAATTTTAAGTTTATTATTATTTTTTCTCCTAATACACACACACAAACAAAAATAGACAGGAAAAAACTAGGTTAGCTAATGTTTTGAAAGTGGAAAGATGGAATCTTAAACATGCTTCCTACAAATGGAGTACCTTGATTCAATATATTTAGACTTATACCTGAAAATCCAAGGTGATTCAAGAGTGTTGGAAGCTTCTAGATAATAAATAGGTGATGTAATATTGATGGTAAATCTAGAGAAAATCCTAATAGAGGATCATGATAATTTTGAGGGAGGGGTATGAATGACAATATATTTGCTCATAAGGCAAAATATGAGTATTTTACAATGCACCAATACTCAGACGAAAGTTTTGACTATACTAAGGCAATGAGATATATAAAGGAAAACTAATATCAACATGTGATGATTGAGATGGACTCCTTATTGTTAAGAAGTTCCATGCTTAAAACTTGGGAGGTCTCGTGACTGATAAGTGAAGTGGTGGAAGCGATATGGATGAAAATGAGTAACACAAATATTAGAATAACTCATATTATAAAGCAAGACAACCATATGCTAATCATCTCAAGAATAAAATACTAGATGAAGGAGAAGAAAATATGTAGTCTTTCTTGAATCTAGGAATATAGGGAAGGAGACTATTTAATAATCATAAGCTAAATTTCCCTACTTATGGATCAGATCATGCAAAAGATCAAAAGTTGAATGGAAGGAATTCACTACTTATTATGAACAAATTCCTTGATGGAGCAGAACATGATAAAAAAAATATTTAATTAATCTAGTTTCTTTGATTGCAAGTAGATATTCAAGGAAGACAAAAAATAATGAATAATATTGGATCTTTATTGAATAGTGCATAAACAAATTTGACCTAATCTTTCTAGGATTGGCTTGTTAAAAAAACAACTTAATTAAATTGGTTTAATAGATATGAATCATACCAATGATGCATCCAATTACACAAAAAGACAACTATTCAAGAACTCAAGAACAAAAATGTAAACATCAACCAAAAAAATACATAATAACAAGCAAAGAAAAATAAAATGAAGCTACAAGAACCAATTAAGCATGGAACATGCAGATTAAATCAAGCCTAATTTGAATTTTACACTGCTAGGATTGATTAATTTGCAGTGTATGGTATTTACACCTTAGGATGCTACTTCTATTCTACACAAATAGATCTTTTACAGTGCAAAATAAAAAGAAATGAAAATATCATTCTCATTGTGGGACACAAAGTTCTAGACAAAAAAAATAAAAAAAAGAGAAAATTTCACTTACCACGTGACACTAGGTTATGGGGTCATTTTAGAATAACTAAATTTGCTGCTCTATTGCTATTATTATTTTAATTTCTACATTTCTTTCGTATTATCGGTTTTTAGGCTAACTTGTCTTGGTGGGATAGACCATTGCCATCACGTCAATTTTTGATATTTGTGTTCTCTACGAAAAAGGTATCATTATATACGTTATTTTCGTTTTTCTATCTTATTAATTTAGATCCACTTATTGTTAATAATGATAAATGTTTTGTTGAAGGATTTTTTTTTGGTAATTTAGATTAATTTTTCTTACCAGCTTTCTTTGCGGTATATGATGATAATTTTTATAATCTAAATAAAATCTTGTGTTCTTATATTTTAACCTATAAATGACATAATATTGAATCAACATCAGGAGAAGTGAATAGAACCAAAATATTCACTAGAAAGAAGTAATTCTATTTATTTTGATGACATATATTGAAATAAAAAAAAAAACATCTCAATGAAATATTAAACATGATAACTCATTATTATAGAAATTATGGTTCTTCATAATAAATGAGTTACAATGTAATTCAGAATAAATTGAATATTGTAAGTAATATTTTGTTCTGTCGTTTTTCATTATACCATATTGACTCTCAAACTATATCAAATTCCTTGGGACACACTCTAACAATATTTTTTCATATCAAAGGCTCAAACTCGAGACCTCTGGTTAAGGATGGATGAATAGATATCCCCTTGCAACTATTGTTGGTACTAATTATAAATTAATTCACCCTCTCTTGCATAATGTGAAATATGTTGGAATAAGTTGTTGAGTTCTACCAAAAATATTGCGTTGGAGAAGCACTTAATATTAATTCATCCTTAACTAGAAGTGTTAAGTTCGAGTCTTGGGTATGAGTTATCTATGTTAGAAAGAGGGTTTTCCTCAATTTGGAACTTTCCATTATCCAAATCATATTGTGTCCAAATAACAATATCAAACACGAAGATAAAAATTATCTTGGTGACAACTTATTATTATTATTATAAAAATTATCATTCTTCAAGATTAAAAACTTCCAATGAAATTTGGAATAAATTATAAATTGCACTTAATTTATTTTCACTCGATTTCAGTATATTATATTGAATTTCGGGTTGATTTCGATTCCAAGTGACAATCTCTATCAAGATTTTCTTCATATCCAAAGCTCAAACCGGAGACCTCTAGTTAAGGATGGATATATTATATACATCCCACCATAACTCTTGTTGATGATTTAATTTACTTTCTCTATAATATTTGGCAATCTGTTGGATTTATTTATTTTGTTTTACCAACAAGTATTATGGCTGAGTAGAAGTTAATATTTCTTTATCCTTGACAAGAAGTGTCGAATTTGAGTTTTGGGCACAAGTTTCCTTGGTTAGAAAGAGGTTTACCCTCAATTTGGGACTTTTCGTTATCCGAGTCTGATTGAGTTCCAACAAAAATATCAGGCATGAATTAAAAAAAAGATTTTCTTCTTGTACTTTTTAAAATAAGTTATTTTTCCAAAATAATTTAAGGGCAAACTCAAAGATTGTGTTATTAGATTCATGAATCCTCTATCTTTCCATGAATAACCACTCGATCTCCTTAATAAAATATTTACTTTTTTTTACTCTCTCCATATACATTATTGTCTTCATCTTTTTTTAATTGTTCTATTAATTTAAATTCATTTAATGTTGATGACATTTTTTTATTAAAATTATTATTTGTCAGTTAGGTTAATTTTATCCCTAGTTTTGCTTATGGTATATGATGATGATTTTTATAGCTTCAAATGAAAATCTCATGATCTTAAACTATTTAATGACATGGTATTGAATCAATTAAGTGTGAATATATAGGACTTTTGAATAGAATAACATATCCATTTTTTCGAATAAAAAGGGTATGTTGGGAAGAAATGTAGTGTGTGGATAAGTTTAAGCTATTTTCTTTCTTTCTTATGTTCGATATTCCTTTTAATGTTATATCATGGATATCTTAAATCAATATTACTTCTCAAATGTAAGATAGATGGTACATCTAGAGAAAATCCTTAAGAGGATCAAGGGAATTTTGCAGGAGGTATGTGAATGTCAATCTATTTTCTACTAAGGCAAAAGAATGAGTTTTTACAATACACCAATACTCATATATAAGCTATGACTATACTAAGGCAATGAAATATATAAAGTATAACCAATATCAACAAGTGATAATTGAGATTGACTCCCTATTGGTAAGAAATTTCATTCTTAAAAATTGGGAGGTCTCATGGACAATAATTGAAGTGGTGAAAGAGATATGGATGAGGATGAGTATAGAGATATCTAAATAAATCATTTTATAAGGGAAGACAATCGACATGCTAATCATCTCGAGAATACAATACTAGATGAAGGAGAAGAAAATACGTAGTGTTTCATGGATCTAGGAGTATAGGGAAGGAGACTAATAAATATGATAAGTTAAACTGCCCTAACATAAGGATCAGATCATGCAAGATATGAAAATTTGGGGTGAAAAGGGAAAGGTGTTCACAGCTTATCAAGAACAAATCTCCTGATGGGAGGCGAACATGCTAAACAAAACTTTTAGTTAATCTGTTTTCTTTCATTTCAAGTGTTCATGGAAGATAATAAACAATGAAACAATTTTGGTTCTTTATTGAAAAGTACATAAAAAGATTTGGTGTATTCTTTCTAGGATTGGTTTAGTAAAAAACAACTTAATTGAACTGGTTCAATAGATATGAATCATGTCAATGATGCACCCAACTATATAAAAACACAAGCATACAAGAACTCAAGAACATAAATGCAGACACCAACAACACAAACAATAAATAATAATAAGCAATGGAAAATAACAAGAAGCTACAAGAACCAAATAAGCATGGCAGCATGCATATTAAATCCAAGTCCTAATTTTAATTTTACACTGCTAGGGTTGATTGATGTGCAATGTAGGTTATTTACACTGTATAATCCCACTTCTAGTGTACATAAATATATATTTTCCAGATCAAAATGAAAAGAAATGAAAATATCAATCTCACTATGGGGCACACAATCTCTGACAAAAAAAAAATACAAAATAAAAAAAGAAAATCTCACTTATCAGGTTTTGGGGTCACTTTAGAATGACTAAGTTTCCCGCTCTAGTGCTATTATTATTTTACTTTCCAAATTTGTTCGTAGTTGTAACATCTCGCAACTTGAAATAGCTAGAAAGAAGCTAAGAACTTGAAAATAATCATTTTTGGAAAGTATGAGGAAATCTGGAAAATTGGTAGTAAGTTAAAGTTGACTTTTGATTAACTTCAGACGATTATAACTCCTGGATCAGAAGGAGTTAGGTGTAGTTCCAGATATGGTTGGAAAGGTCATGGAACGGTCTTTCCAAGGCCATCAAGTTTGGGTGATTTCGAGTCCGTATGAGTGAGTTATGCCTTTCGAAAGTTGGGTTATTAGATTAAGGAAAGTGCAATCCGGATTTGGGAAGGGCAAGAATGTCTTTTTCATATCTAATTAAATTAATTCGTTTTAAGGGATTAATTAGGGTAAAAACTAGACTTGGTTCAGCTTAAAAAGTTGAGAATTCACGTTAGGGCTTTTGGAGAAAGAGCGCAAGAGGAGAAGAAGAGGAAAAGCAAGAATTTTCCAAGAAACAATTGATTGATTGTGAATTTCTTCGGGTGTGATCCCTAAAAACGTATGTGAGTCTCTCGTAGCGATTGGGTTCTTTCACTCACACGCCAAACGTGTTTAATTCAATGAAATCCGTTCTAAAAAGGGTTGAAATTAATGTTCTTGATTTCTATTCTTGAATTTAAGTGTGTTCTTGAATTGAGTTGAATGTTGGAAGTATTGAGACTTAACTGTGGAGTTTTAGAGTTGATTTGAGTAAGGTTCATGAGTATTAATGTTGGTTATCGGGATCAAAAATGATTTTAAGGAAAACATTTGAGTTTAGGAGAATTGGGGTTGCAAAACAAAGAAGGAAAAAGTCGGACATCTTACCTGAAACAAGTGCACGTTGCGGACTAGTTCCCCCAGTGAGGAAATATCAGCTCCATGCCGCGGAGATGGACGCAAACTCCTCTGTCTAAAAATTTAATTTCTCGAATATCTTTTGGGAGTATCTCCGTATCGCGGACTTGCTCCATGACGGTGATTTCATAACTTTTCTTAACTTTAGCTTTTCGAATTAATTTCTAAACATCAAGAGGTCCTTCCAAACACAAATCATACTACTTGAATCCATAATTCAATTCAGTGATTGATTAAGAGTCAAATTCAAAGTAAGAGGACAACATCAAAGTTGAGAGTCAAGTCAAGTAAAGTTTATCAAAGTTTTCAAGAGATTTTTTTACAAATGTTTTGACTTTGTTTTAAGATTTAAGAGTTAGGTTCAATAAAGAGTAAAGTTGAAGTAATTTCTTCGAAGGAGTATATGGGGACTATGTATTCCCAAAGAGGTTTACAAGAAATATTTTCACATTTAAAAAAGAACGGAAACTGAGATTTTGAAAGGTCATTCGAGCTAGCTTTCAGAAAAGAGTAATAACTTTCTAAATGAAGCAAGCAGGAAACTGAGATTTCTAAGATAGCCTTTGAGCTAAGTTTTGAACCCTAATCTCAAATCACAAAAGAAGTATGTTTTTTTAAAATATAAGAGCCAATATATTTTGGGAGTAGTATTGAACATCGAATTGGGGGTGAGTTCAGACAACTCATAGCCCCCATAAACCATGAAGTCAACATGGGTAGAAAAGGATCATACTTTTTAGATGGATCATGTTCTAAATAGTCTAGTGGATCCATTAGGTAGTTTAGGTCTTATACCTTTGACCGGGTATAGGATGCGCTGGCAGCATGAGGTTGATCGTTGTATCATCACTGTAGCTCTTAAGTGATGGTTGTCGGTTAGAGAAACTCCCACATAAGTTATTGTATCTTATATACATTAGTTCATTGCATTTTTACATACATCTAAGATTTATTGTATCTTTGCATACACACAGAGTGTATATCATATTTTAAACAACTTTTATTTATATTGCACTTGTTTTATATTGAAATGAGTCAGTTATATTGAGTTGAGCCATGTAAGTTCTTCAGTTCCTTCACACTCTTTCTATCCTATGTTGTTTAGCATTCAAACTTACATATTCTAATATTCAATGTACTGATGCTAGTTGGCCTGCATCGTATCATGATGCAGACGCAAGTAATGAGGATCGACATCCAGCGCTCCGTTGATCCAGTAAAGCACTCCATAGTCAATTGGTGAGCCTCCTTGCATTCCGTAGGACTCCTTTAATTGCTTTTAGTATTTCTTTCTTTATTAGGATGTTGTGGGGTCGTTCCCAACTTCTATCTCAGTTGTTTTTAGATGATTCATAGACAGTTAGTTGTTTAGTTGTCTTTACATTATTATTTCAAATATTGTTTAAAGACTTGAGTTGCCATTTAGTCTAATCATTATATATCTTTGTGTTATATCTCTTATGTTTAAGTCTTCCGTTGAGCAAGTAAGCTAAATTAGGGTTTCTCTTAGGGCCAGCAATGGTCTCCGAGTGCCAACCACGTCCGGGATGTAGGCTCGGGGCGCGACAAACTTGGTATCAAAGCACATAATTTAAGAGTACTTTGGAGTCTATGAAGTCATGTCTGTAGATTCCTAGTTATCGGTGTGTAGCGCGCCACATCTATAATTAGGAGGCTACAACATTTTGGAAATTCCTCTCTTCTTTCATACTCACTTCGTGCTTTAGAGTTTATCTCTAAAAAAATTCTTTCTAATTAGTGCTTACGCGTAACTGATTGTGAGATGGCTTTGTTTAAGAAGGTCTTTTTGGGGCATTTCTTTCCCCCGTGATCTAAGAAAAGCTAAGAGATAGTTGTTCACATGAGGAGTAGAACGAACTTGTTTGTAGGTTTTTTCCTCGTCTGTCAAGTAAGGAAAATAAGGTTGCAATGTTAATAGATGACATGGACATAGCAAGGCTGATGATCCATGTGCAATAAGTTGAGGAGGAAAAGATGAGGTATAGAGAAGAGTTCAAGTATAAGAGGGCTAAGACATAAGGAACGAGTCCTCAGAACAAAGAAATAATGTGAACTGGTCTTCTTTCCAACATAAACAGAAGTGTCATGCTCCATTTTCAGAGTTCCATAGTTAAACCTGCCTATTCACAGGGTACTATGGCGCAAGGAGGTAGCAAGCCTCCTGCCTGCGCCAAGTGTGTTAGAAACCACTCTGTTGTTTGTTGAGGGCTCCACTGATTGTTTCAAGTGTGGTCAAACCGGGCATTTCATGATAGAGTGTCCAATGAATAAGTAGGGAAATGGTAGTGGGTGTAATAGAGCGCCAAGTCTTTGTCAGTTGCTCCACCAAACAGGGCTGCACCTAGAAGAGCTACTTCCGGATCTAGCGGAGGAATAAACCGCTTGTATGCTCTCAACAATCGCCAAGAGCATGGGAATTCTCCAGATGTTGTCACTAGTATGATTCAAGTCTTTGACTTTACTGTTTATGCATTGCTAGACCCAGGAGTGAGTTTATCTTTTGTAACTCCATATGTTGCTATTAACTTTGATATTATTCGTGAGAAACTTAGTGAACCATTCCGTGTTTCTACACCTGTTGGTGAGTCCATTCTAGCAGAGAGAGTGTATCGTAATTGTCCCGTTTCCGTCAATCACAAGAGTACTATGGTTAATTTAATTGAATTAGACACGGTTGAATTTGATGTCATTCTTGGTATGGACTGACTTCATGCCTGTTATGCCTCAGTTGATTGTAGAACTCGAGTTATCAAGTTTCAGTTTCCAAATGAGTCAGTCTTAGAGTGGAAAGCAGTTCAGTAGTGCCTAAGGGTTGTTTCATTTTGTATTAAGGCAAGGAAGTTAGTTTCTAAGGGGTGTGTCTATCACGTAGTCTGAGTTAGTGACTCAAGTGTTGAGGTATCTCCTATTCAGTCTGTTCTAGTAGTAAAAGAGTTTCCAGAAGTCTTTCCAGATGATCTTCCCGGAGTCTCTCCTGAGAGAGAGATAAACTTCGGTATATATTTTCTTCCATATACTCGTTTTATCTCTATTCCACCATATAGAATGACACCATAAGAGTTGAAAGAGGTAAAAGAGCAGTTGAAACACCTTTTAGAGAAAAGCTCTATTCGACCAAGTGTCTCACCTTGGGCGCTCCGGTCTTATTTGTGAGTAAGAAGGATGATTCCCTTAAGATGTCTATAGATTACCGTCAGTTGAACAAAGTTACCTTCAAGAATAAGTATCCGTTTCCGAGAATTGATGATCTTTTCGATCAGCTTCAGGGTGCATCTTGTTTTTCCAAGATTGTCCTCAGATTAGGCTACTACAAGTTGAGAGTAAGGGAATGTGATATCCCAAAAATAGCTATCAGAACCAGATATGGGCACTATGAGTTTTTATTCATGTCCTTTGGGTTGACCAATGCGCCTGCATCATTTATGGACCTTATGAATAGAGTTTTCAAACCTTATTTAGATATGTTTATTTATCGTCTTCATTGATGATATACTCATATATTCAAGAAATAAAGAAGATCATGCTAGTCATCTCAGAATAGTTCTTCAGACTTTGAAGGATAGAGAGTTGTATGCCAAGTTCTATAAGTGTGAGTTTTTGCTCGAGTTTGTGACATCCTTGGGTCACATACTTTTCTGTGAGGGTATTAGAGTTTATACCCATAAAATTGAGGTAGTGCAGAATTGGCCTACACCCACATCTCCAACTGATATTATGAGTTTCTTGGGTTTGGCTGGCTATTATAGAAGATTTGTAGTGGGTTTCTCGTCCATTTCATCTTCTTTGACGAAGTTGACTCAGAAAACAATCAAGTTTCATTGGTCTGAAGCTTGTGAGAAAAACTTTAAGGAATTGAAGAAGAGTTGACTACTGCCCCAATTTTGACTTTGTCAAAACGTACTCAAGATTTTGTGGTGTATTGTGATGCATCTAGAGTTGGCTTGGGTTGTGTATTAATGCAGAATAGCAAAGTTATAGCTTATGCCTCCAGTTGAAGGTTCATGAGAAGAACTACCCAACTCATGACTTAGAGTTGGCTGTTGTAGTTTTCGCTTTGAAGATATGACGTCATTATTTGTATGTTGTTCATGTTGATATATTCACTGATCACAAGAGCTTACAATATGTGTTCACTCAGAGAGAGCTCAATCTCAGACAGAGGAGGTGGTTAGAATTACTCAAGGATTATGACATGAGTATTTTTTACCACCCACGTAGGCTAATGTGGTTGTTGATGCTTTAAGCAGGTTATCTATGGGTACTACTGCCCATGTGGAGGAAGAAAAGAGAGAGTTGGCCAAAGATGTGCACAGACTTGCACGCCTTGGAGTTAGACTTATGGAACAGAAGTTATTGTATTTAATATACATGATTTCATTGTATTCTTACATACATCTCAGAGTTATTGTATCTTTGCATACACACATAGTTTACAACATGTTTTAAACAGTTTTTCTTTATATTGCACTTGCTTTTAAATTGCTTTATATTGAAATGAGGCATATATGTTGAGTTGAGCCATGTAAGTTCTTCAGTTCCTTTTGACTCTTTCTAGCCTATTTTTTTTAGATTTCCAACTTGTCGACTCGTACATTCAGTGTATTGATATCAGTTAGCCTACATCATATCATGATGCAGACACAGGTAACGAGGATCGGCCTCCAGCGCACCGTTGGTCCGATTGAGCACTTCAGAGTCAATTGATGAGCCTCCTTGCATTCTGGAGGACTCCTTTTATTGCTTTCAAAATTTCTTTCATTATAATGATGTTGTGGGGTCTGTCCCAACATCCATCTCAGTTGTTTTTAGAGGCATCCTAGAAAGTTAGTAGTTCGGTTGTATTTACATTATTATTTCAAATATTGTTTAGAGACTTGAGTTGTCATTTAGGCTAAGTACTTATATATCTTTGTCTTATTTCTCTTATGTTTACGTCTTCCTCTAAATTAGTAAGTCAGGTCAGGGGTTCGCTTGGGGCCAGCAATGGTCGCTGAGTGCCAGCCACGCCAAGGTGTAGACTCGGGGTGTGACAGTAGTGTTGGACTTTAGGCTTACCTATCTTGGTGATATAGAGGAGTGTCATCACGTCCACTTTTGAATTGTAATATTTGTGTTCTCTACATAAAAGATATCTTATGTATGTTATTTTCTTTTTTTCTATGCTATTATTTAGATTCTTTTATTGTTGATAATGATAAATATATATTTGAAGGAAAATAATAGTTTGTAATTTAGATTAATTTTCTTAAAAGCTTTTTTTGCGGTATGTGATGATGATTTTTATAGATCCATATAAAATATTGTTTTCTTATTTCTTAACCTATAAATTTCATGGTTTTGAATCAAAATTAGGAGTAAATAGTGCTTAATGAAATTCACTACTAAGAAGTAAATTCTATTTATTCTGCTGACATATTTATATTTTCTTTTAAACGCATATTGGAAGTTCAAAAATAACATATCTCAATGAAATATTAAACATGATAAGTCATTATTATAGAAATTGTGGTTCTTCATAATAAATGAATTCCAATGGAATTTAAAATAAATTGAAAATTGTAATTAATATCATATTAACTCATTTCTCATTATACCATATTGACACTCCGACTAATTTGAATTCTGAGGAAAAACTAATAATATTTTTCATATTCGAGGCTCAAACTCGAGTCCTCTGGTTAAGGATGGATGTTTCATAAACATACCTCCATAACTATTGTTTGTTCTAATAATAACTTAATTCACTTTCTCTTGCATATTCTGCAATATTTAAATTAATTTATTAAGTTCTACCAACAATATTGTGTTGGAGAAGAAGTTAATATTACTTTATCCTTAACTAGAGGTGTCAAGTTTGAGTCTTGGGCATGAGTTATCCTTGTTAGAAATAGTTTTACCATCAATTTGGAACTTTCCATTAGACAAAACTAACGGTTTTCCAATTAAAATATCGGACACCAAGTAAAAAACTCTTCCTTATTTTAAGTACTAATAATAGATCTTTTCGATCAGCTTCAGGGTGCATCTTGTTTTTCCAAGATTGTCCTCAGATTAGGCTACTACAAGTTGAGAGTAAGGGAATGTGATATCCCAAAAATAGCTATCAGAACCAGATATGGGCACTATGAGTTTTTATTCATGTCCTTTGGGTTGACCAATGCGCCTGCATCATTTATGGACCTTATGAATAGAATTTTCAAACCTTATTTAGATATGTTTATTTATCGTCTTCATTGATGATATACTCATATATTCAAGAAATAAAGAAGATCATGCTAGTCATCTCAGAATAGTTCTTCAGACTTTGAAGGATAGAGAGTTGTATGCCAAGTTCTATAAGTGTGAGTTTTTGCTCGAGTTTGTGACATCCTTGGGTCACATACTTTTCTGTGAGGGTATTAGAGTTTATACCCATAAAATTGAGGTAGTGCAGAATTGGCCTACACCCACATCTCCAACTGATATTATGAGTTTCTTGGGTTTGGCTGGCTATTATAGAAGATTTGTAGTGGGTTTCTCGTCCATTTCATCTTCTTTGACGAAGTTGACTCAGAAAACAATCAAGTTTCATTGGTCTGAAGCTTGTGAGAAAAACTTTAAGGAATTGAAGAAGAGTTGACTACTGCCCCAATTTTGACTTTGTCAAAACGTACTCAAGATTTTGTGGTGTATTGTGATGCATCTAGAGTTGGCTTGGGTTGTGTATTAATGCAGAATAGCAAAGTTATAGCTTATGCCTCCAGTTGAAGGTTCATGAGAAGAACTACCCAACTCATGACTTAGAGTTGGCTGTTGTAGTTTTCGCTTTGAAGATATGACGTCATTATTTGTATGTTGTTCATGTTGATATATTCACTGATCACAAGAGCTTACAATATGTGTTCACTCAGAGAGAGCTCAATCTCAGACAGAGGAGGTGGTTAGAATTACTCAAGGATTATGACATGAGTATTTTTTACCACCCACGTAGGCTAATGTGGTTGTTGATGCTTTAAGCAGGTTATCTATGGGTACTACTGCCCATGTGGAGGAAGAAAAGAGAGAGTTGGCCAAAGATGTGCACAGACTTGCACGCCTTGGAGTTAGACTTATGGAACAGAAGTTATTGTATTTAATATACATGATTTCATTGTATTCTTACATACATCTCAGAGTTATTGTATCTTTGCATACACACATAGTTTACAACATGTTTTAAATAGTTTTTCTTTATATTGCACTTGCTTTTAAATTGCTTTATATTGAAATGAGGCATATATGTTGAGTTGAGCCATGTAAGTTCTTCAGTTCCTTTTGACTCTTTCTAGCCTATTTTTTTTTAGATTTCCAACTTGTCGACTCGTACATTCAGTGTATTGATATCAGTTAGCCTACATCATATCATGATGCAGACACAGGTAACGAGGATCGGCCTCTAGCGCACCGTTGGTCCGATTGAGCACTTCAGAGTCAATTGATGAGCCTCCTTGCATTCTGGAGGACTCCTTTTATTGCTTTCAAAATTTCTTTCATTATAATGATGTTGTGGGGTCTGTCCCAACATCCATCTCAGTTGTTTTTAGAGGCATCCTAGAAAGTTAGTAGTTCGGTTGTATTTACATTATTATTTCAAATATTGTTTAGAGACTTGAGTTGTCATTTAGGCTAAGTACTTATATATCTTTGTCTTATTTCTCTTATGTTTACGTCTTCCTCTAAATTAGTAAGTCAGGTCAGGGGTTCGCTTGGGGCCAGCAATGGTCGCTGAGTGCCAGCCACGCCAAGGTGTAGACTCGGGGTGTGACAGTAGTGTTGGACTTTAGGCTTACCTATCTTGGTGATATAGAGGAGTGTCATCACGTCCACTTTTGAATTGTAATATTTGTGTTCTCTACATAAAAGATATCTTATGTATGTTATTTTCTTTTTTTCTATCCTATTATTTAGATTCTTTTATTGTTGATAATGATAAATATATATTTGAAGGAAAATAATAGTTTGTAATTTAGATTAATTTTCTTAAAAGCTTTTTTTGCGGTATGTGATGATGATTTTTATAGATCCATATAAAATATTGTTTTCTTATTTCTTAACCTATAAATTTCATGGTTTTGAATCAAAATTAGGAGTAAATAGTGCTTAATGAAATTCACTACTAAGAAGTAAATTCTATTTATTCTGCTGACATATTTATATTTTCTTTTAAACGCATATTGGAAGTTCAAAAATAACATATCTCAGTGAAATATTAAACATGATAAGTCATTATTATAGAAATTGTGGTTCTTCATAATAAATGAATTCCAATGGAATTTAAAATAAATTGAAAATTGTAATTAATATCATATTAACTCATTTCTCATTATACCATATTGACACTCCGACTAATTTGAATTCTGAGGAAAAACTAATAATATTTTTCATATTCGAGGCTCAAACTCGAGTCCTCTGGTTAAGGATGGATGTTTCATAAACATACCTCCATAACTATTGTTTGTTCTAATAATAACTTAATTCACTTTCTCTTGCATATTCTGCAATATTTAAATTAATTTATTAAGTTCTACCAACAATATTGTGTTGGAGAAGAAGTTAATATTACTTTATCCTTAACTAGAGGTGTCAAGTTTGAGTCTTGGGCATGAGTTATCCTTGTTAGAAATAGTTTTACCGTCAATTTGGAACTTTCCATTAGACAAAACTAACGGTTTTCCAATTAAAATATCGGACACCAAGTAAAAAACTCTTCCTTATTTTAAGTACTAATAATAGATATTTGCAAAATAAAAATTAGAATTGAGGGTGAGCTCATATATTATGTGATTAGACTCATTAAATCTCCATCTTTTAGTGAATAACTCCACAATCTTTTCATGAAAACTCTTACTTTTTTTAATTGTTCTCTACATATAAAGTATTGATTTTGTATTTATTTTATTTCTTTTATGTGATACTAATTTAGATTGATTTAATGTTTTTAAGAGAAATGTTTTTATGAAGGAGATGATTGTTTGTCAATTAGATTAATTTTATGCCTAATTTTCATTGTGGAGTATGATGATGATTTATAGCTCCAAATAAAATTTTTGGATGTTGTGCGGTCATTTCAACTTCCATCTCATTTGTTTTTAAAGGCTTCTTAGAAAGTTAGTAGTTTAGTTCTCTTTACATTATTATTTCAAATATTGTTTAAAGGCTTGAGTGGCCATTTAGTCTAAGTACTTATATATCTTTGTGTTATATCTACGATGTTTATGTCTTCCGCGGAGTAAGTAAGCCAGGCTAGGGGTTCGCTTGAGGCCATCAATGGTCTCCGAGTGCCACTGTCATCTGGGGTGTAGGCTCGGGTCACGACAATATTGTTCGACTTTAGGCTGACCTGTCTTGGTGGAATAGATGAGTGTCATCACGTCCACTTTTGAATAGTAATATTTGTTTTCTCTACATAAAAGTATCTTATGCATATTATTTTCTTTTTTTCTAACCTATTATTTAGATTCATTTATTGTTGATAATGATAAATATGTATTTGAAGGAAAATTATTGTTTGTAATTTAGATTAATTTTCATACTAGCTTTCTTTGCGGTATATGATGATGATTTTAATAGATCCATATAAAATCTTATTTTCTTATTTCTTAACCTATAAATATCATGGTTTTGAATCAAAATTAGGAGTAAACAGTACTTAAAAGAATTCACTACTAAGAAGTAAATTCTATTTATTCTGCTGACATATTTATATTTTCTTTTCAACGCATATTGAAAGTTCAAAAATAACATATCTTAATGAAATATTAAACATGATAAGTCATTATTATAGAAATTTTTGTTCATAATAATTGAGTTCCAATGGAATTCAGAATAAACTGATAATTGTAATTAATATCATAATTTACTATTTTTCATTATAGCATATTGACTCTCCGACTAATTTGAATTCCGAGGGAAAACTAACAATATTTTTCATATTCAAGGCTCAAACTCGAGACCTCTGGTTAAGGATGGATGTTTCATATACATCCCTCCAAAACTATTGTTGGTTCTAATAATAACTTAATTCACTCTCTCTTGCATTTTCTGCAATATTTGAATTAAGTTATTGAGTTCTACCAACAATATTGTGTTGGAGAATAAGTTAATATTACTTCATCCTTAACTAGAGGTGCAAAGTTTGAGTCTTGGGCATGAATTATCCTTGTTAAAAATAGTTTTACCATCAATTTGGAACATTCCATTAGCCGAAACTAATGGTGTCCCAATTAAAATATCGGACACCAAGTAAAAAAATCTTTATTATTTTAAGTATTAATAATAGATATTTGCAAAATAAAAATTAGAATTAAGGGTGAGCTCATATATTATGAGATTGGACTCATCAAATCTCCATCTTTTGGTGAATAACTCTACAATCTTTTCGTGAAAACTTTTACTTTTTTTAATTGTTCTATACATATAAAGTATTGATTTTATATTTATTTTATTTCTTTTATGTTAGACTAATTTAGATTTATTTAATGTTTTTAAGAGAAATATTTTTATGAAGGAGATGATTGTTTGTCAATTAGATTAATTTTATGCCTAATTTTCATTGTGGTGTATGATCATGATTTTTTGTAACGACCTGCTTAGTCGTTTTGAGCAGCAGATTTTATTTCTGGAAAAACTGTCTGAGACGACTTATCCAACGACGGACCGTCATGGGCACGACGGACAGTCGAGGGTGTCTCGTTCCAAACACTTGGAATTCTTATATTTGAGTGCTGAAATCGACTCTCTGAACTCTGTGACGGACCTGCAGGACGGACCGTCACAGACATGACGGACCGTTGTGAGGTTCCGTTTCAAAACACTTCAACTCTTGAGAATTGGGTACTGAGAGCAATTCTCTGAAGTCTGTGACGGACCTGCAGGACGGACCGTCACAGACATGACGGACCGTTGTGAGGTTCCGTTTCAAAACACTTCAACTCTTGAGAATTGGGTACTGAGAGCAATTCTCTGTCCGTCGTGACGGAAGTGCAGGACGGACCGTCGTAGGCACGACGGACCGTCACAGGTTGCGTAATCCCAGTCTGGGTCGGATTTCTGGGTAAGTTTTAAAGGGGCGTTTTGGACTATTCCTGCTATAATTATGAACTTCGTGGGTTAATGTTAAAAACTCAATTTCTTGGGGTGTGAAGGAGATAACCTTGAGTTACTTATTGGGTTATTTTCTCATCTTTTATACCTAATTATATGCTAAATTAGGGAAAAGAGAGAGAGTTTGGAAGAAGAAAAAAATAGAGAGAATAAGGAGAAGAGAGAAACGATCTATAGAGAGAGACAACCAGGAGGAAACAAAAAGCTTGAGAGATTGCTTGCTTGATCAAGAATCCTTGGTGAAGGTAGGTTATGGTTTTGATACTATTCGTAGTAAACTCTTAATAGTGAATGATATGTATTGGTGGTATTGTAAACCCTTCTATATGCTTAATTGTATGCTTGCATGAATGTGATTATTGATTGTGATAAAATTAGCATAATGAAGCTTTTGAATCCAAAATCTTGAAGAACCCTAATTCACCTTGAGATTGATGATGCCTTGGTATAAAAGAAGGCTTGATGAATTGATAGAATGATGTTAGTGGATCGGAGTGTCACGTTCCGACACATAGTATTAGGGGATCGGGTGTCACGAACCGACACGTAGAATTAGGGGATCGGGTGTCACGAACCGACACGTAGAATTAGGGGATCGGGTGTCACGAACCGACACGTAGAATTCGGGTGTCACGGACACGTAGAATTAGGGGATCGGGTGTCACGAACCGACACGTAGAATTAGGGGATCGGAGTGTCACGTTCCGACACATAGTATTAGTGGATCGGGTGTCACGAACCGACACGTAGAATTAGGGGATCGGAGTGTCACGTTCCGACACATAGTATTAGGGGATCGGGTGTCACGAACCGACACGTAGAATTAGGGGATCGGAGTGTCACGTTCCGACACATAGTAGTAGGGGATCGGAGTGTCACGTACCGACACAAGAGGAAGAAAGATAATGAATCTTGAGAGATGTTTATATACTCAATGTAATGAACCTAATTTCCCAAATGAGTGTGGTATTGAGGCTTGAGTCCTCATGGATGAACTTGGTAGTACTTATTGATGATTATAGTACTTGTTGCTACATGTTGAGTATTGTAGTTGATTTATGATATGAACTGATATATACTGTTTTCTATTTTGAGTTGGCCGATGATACCTACTCAGTACTTGTGTTTTGTACTGACCCCCTACTTGTTGTTTCTTTCTTTGTTATTTGGGGAATGCAGCAAACGTACCGTCGTCTTCAACTCAGCAGCAATTCTAGCCAGTCTTCACTACACCGGATTTCAGGGTGAGCTAATGCTTCTAGCTTGGACTGGATCTTCTCTTCAATGTCTTGATGCCTTGAACTTCCGGCATGGACTAGCCTTTTATTTATTTTAGCTTCTTAGATACTTTTAGATTTGTAACTTGAGGATAGATGTTCTTGTGATGATGACTTCCAGATTTTGGGGATAATGAGTTTTAAGTCTTCCGCTTTGTATTTTGTTCAATATGTTGGGGTTATAGATTGGTTGGTTCGCTCACATAGTAGGATAAGTGTGGGTACCACTCGCGGCTCGATTTTGGGTCGTGACACTTTCTTTCGAGTGTTCAAGTGTTCACCAAATCTTGAAGTGTGTACAATATGATCCTTTATGCCTCGATGTATGCCTCTTTTTATAGTGTAACATATAGGCATACAAAAGGTTAGTCATAAACATGAAGTTAAACATGAATATAATGGAGGAGGTTATGGAGATGAAAGTTTACAAGAACAATGATCATAAAGGTGGAGGTTATTTTCATAATGAAGGGAAGTAATATAGTAGCTTCTTGGTGTAGTGGACATCCACACTATATAATTTTCTAACACTCCCCTTGAATGTCCATAGATAATATGTCTCGTTAAAATATTATGAGAAAAAATTCTCATGGAAAAGAATTCCGAGTGAAGAAAAAAGAGTACACACATCTTTTGATACGCTTTGAATGTTGTCTCGTTAAGATTCATACCAGGAAAACTCAATTGGGGTAAAACCATTATTAAGGAAACGAGTATAACACATATTTTTCTCCCTCGATAAAAACTTTACTTGATATCTCAAAGATGATGCATTCTAATTTTATATCACAACTTCTCAAATATTAATGTTTGCAATCCTTAGTGAATCAGCTTATAAGATTATCAGTTGTAAGGGTCTTTGAACGTCTATCTCACCATTTTGTTGAAGATTATGTGTGAAAAAGAATTTTGGTGAAATATGTTTTGTCTGATCTCCTTTGATTGTATCCTCCCTTCAATTGAGCTATATATTATTTTAGTACATGGTGACAAGAATATTCTCTACCAAAGGAAAATCACATGTTTTGTGAATATGATAGATCATGATTCCAACCAAACACACTCCCGACTTACTTCATAGGTAAATATTATTTTTGCATGATTTGAAGAAGTGGTTACTAATATTTGATTCTTTGAATGCCAAGAGATTGTTGTGCCTCCATATGTAAACAAATAACTCATTTGCGATCGAGCTTCATGCCGAGCAAATAAATATTTTGCATGTACATAACTTGAATGATAATATGACAATCCCTTCACATAACATTCGTTATATATATATATATATTGCGACTTCTATTAAAAAGTATGACTTTTATGAAAAGTTGCGACTTCTATGAAAAATTGTGACTATTATAAAAGGTTGTAAACTTTTTGAAGGGTTGTAACCTTTTCAAAGAGATCTGACCTTTTCGATAAGGCACAATAAATATTTGTTCACACTATCTTTTGTTGTCTATAAATAGAGTAATTTTCTCTTATTATAAAATAACGAAAAATCTGAACTTCTTCTTCTTCTTCTGGACAGTTATATATTTGTGAATTTTGCTCCTATTGAGTGACTCACTAACACCATTATTTTTTATCAATACACTGGTGAATAAAATTGTTCTTTCATGAGATGATCTATTCTCTTAAACCTCGTGTACTAGAGGGGAATAATTTCCTTAAGGGACACTATGCATTCGGTGAGCTCAATTTTTTTCATTTTGTTTCATTCTATTGATAAAAATCCTAACATGCTTTTTTATAGTCATTAATTATGCTTATATATTAATTGTTATTTTTGAGTACATGTTATAAACTTTGTTGTTTATGTTTATGTAAATTTATTCTTATAAGTATTTTTAGTACAGATTAAATAACAAGTGTTAATTGACTATTCGGGTAAGCTTTCTAACTAGAATTGTTGAAGGTACGATAAAGGAATCTCCACAAATCTCTAATTTCTTTGTCATAAACGTCGTTCCTTCACATACCAGGATGAGATTTTTTGTTAATTAAAAAATTATTTGAGAGTTAATAGATTTGCATGCCCATATTTTTTGTCTTTTATATTGTAAACTATCTATTTTTACTAAATTTTATCAGTGGGTATTATGCGTACTTTAAGGATTAAAAGTTGATTGAAGTATTGTATATGATCTCACTTTGACAAAGTTCATCCTTTTAATGTTTTTCTTTTTTCCTTCTCATTCAACTCTTCTAAATATTTTTTGTGAGATTTATGACTATTTTCGGCAAGTTTAATTTGAAAAATATGAAAGAAAACATACTATAAATAAATGTAATATCTGATGCTACAAAATATATGCCTATTAACATAGATTTGTTGGCCTTCATGTCCCAAGTCATTGATGAGCATTTGAGTTATATAGGTTAAAAGCATTTTTAATTTATTTCATGTTCAAGAATATTTCTTTAACACGAGTCTACAATCCAACATTTTGATCTACTTGTACTTTATAATGCAACAATTATATGTACATATTTATGAAAAAATCATAAAATTGCATTGATGAAACATTTAGAAGGGCCTTCAAAGCACAAGATGTCACGACCCAAAATCGAGCCGCGAGTGGCACCCACACTTATCCTACTATGTGAGCGAACCAACCACTCTAAGACCCCAACATATTGAACAAAAACACAAAGCGGAAGACTTAAAACTCATTAACGAAATCAATTAAATAACTTCTAAAATTTATAACTCATTATCCCCAAAATCTGGAAGTCATCATCACAAGAACATCTATCCTCAAGTTACTAATCTAAAAGTATCTAAGAAGCTAAAATAAATAAAAGGCTAGTCCATGCCGGAATTTCAAGGCATCAAGACTTGAAGAGAAGATCCAGTCCAAGCTAGAAGCATTAGCTCACCCTGAAATCCGGTGTAGTGAAGACTGGCTAGAATTGCTGTTGAGTTGAAGACGACGGTAAGTTTGCTGCATTTCCCAAATAACAAAGAAAGAAACAACAAGTAGGGGGTCAATACAAAACACAAGTACTGAGTAGGTATCATCGGCCAACTCAAAATAGAAAACAGTATATATCAGTTCATATCATAAATCAACTACAATACTCAACATGTAGCAACAAGTACTATAATCATCAATAAGTACTACCAAGTTCATCCATGAGGACTCAAGCCTCAATACCACACTCATTTGGGAATTAGTTTCATTACATTGAGTATATTAACATCTCTCAAGATTCATTATCTTTCTTCCTCTTGTGTCGGTACGTGACACTCCGATCCCCTACTACTATGTGTCGGTACGTGACACTCCGATCCCCTAATTCTACGTGTCGGTTCGTGACACCCGATCCCTTAATACTATGTGTCGGAACGTGACACTCCGATCCCCTACTTCTACGTGTCGGTTCGTGACACCCGATCCCTAATACTATGTGTCGGAACGTGACACTCCGATCCCCTACTTCTACGTGTCGGTTCGTGACACCCGATCCCCTAATACTATGTGTCGGAACGTGACACTCCGATCCCCTAATTCTACCAATTCATCAAGCCTTCTTTTATACCAAGGCATCATCAATCTCATTATTTTAGTTCATCAAGCCTTCTTGTATACCAAGGCATCATCAATAACAAGGTGAATTAGGGTTCTTCAAGATTTTGGATTCAAAAAGCTTCATTATGCTTATTTTATCACAATCACATAATCACATTCATGCAAGCATACAATTAAGCATATAGAAGGGTTTACAATACTACCAATACATATCATTCGCTATTAAGAGTTTACTACGAATAGTATCAAAACCATAACCTACCTCCACCGAAGAACCAAAATCAAGCAAGCTACCTCTCCAATGCCTTTGCCTTTCTTATTTCCTAAGAACCCTTTCAATCCGAAGTCCAAAATGCCTGTTCTCCTCTCCCTTTCACGTTTTTTCTCTCCTTGCTTCCCCAGCTGATCAGTTCTTCCCTCTCTCAATTCAAGACTCCCTCCTCTACTAATAATGCAAGACTATACTTATTGTAAAAGTAATCCCCCATTAGTCTAAAGTTACTTTCTTTAATACCCACTAACTCCATTATAAAAGCTAGTCCACTAAATACATAAATAATAGCCCCAAACATCCATTAAAATAATTAGTGGAAGCTGACATCGTGTGGGGTTACGCTGCGTGTGACGGTCCGTCGTGTCTGTGACGGTCCGTCCTGCAGGTCCGTCACGAAGTTCAGAGAGTCAATTTCAGCATGTCAATTTTCAAGAGTTGAAGTGTTTTGGAACGAGACCTCCTCGACGGTCCGTCGTGTCTGTGACGGTCCATCCTGCATGTCCGTCATAGAGTTCAGAGAGTCGATTTCTGCACTCAATTTCAGAATTCTAAGTGTTTTGGAACGAGAACTCCTCGACGGTCCGTCGTGTCTGTGATGGTCCGTCCTGCATGTCCGTCATAGAGTTCAGAGAGTCAATTTCTGCACTCAATTTCAGAATTCTAAGTGTTTTGGAACGAGAACTACTCGACGGTCCGTCGTGTCTGTGACGGTCCGTCCTGCAGGTCCGTCACAGAGTTCAGAGAGTCGATTTTCAGCACCCAATTTCAGAATTCTAAGACAGTTATTTCCAGAATGAACTCTACTGCTCAAAACAACTAAACAGGTCGTTACACAAGAGTAACAATAACGAAAAGAGTTCAATGTTTAACCTCAGACAAGTAGATTTTCCCTAAAAAACATTATTTATATTGTTGTTGTGTATATTTTTAACAGTCTTCTAACCATAGAATTACAGGATTCTATATTTTTCATGTAAAAAAATAAAAATAAAAATGATGTTTCATTGCTACATAAAAATATCACTCAATTTTAACAAGACAATTATATTAGTAAACATATATTATGATAAATTATGTAAAAGATAAAAATAATTAGATACCAAGATATTTTTAATCATTCATTATATATTTACAATTCTTAAGATAAGTGATAATGTCAAATCATTATATTTCTGTTGAAATGTTCAATTAAAACCTAAAATTTACTTTTTTCTTCTTTCTTATAATAGCCGATTATTAGAAAGGTTGTTCTAAACTTAGAAAGATCATTTATGCCTGTGTGAAGCGGGGATAAATTACCTTGTGTGCATATATATATATATATATATATATATATATATATATATATAAACCAACAATCTGTAAGTGCACCAATTGCACTAATACATGACATTTTAAATCATTTTCTTGAGGTTGAATAGATTCTTTCCCTGTGTTAAGCAATCTCAGAATCGTTGGATACTCAATGGAATTTTGTTAAGATCTTTTAAATCCTTCAAAAAAATTCATATAACCTTCATCGTCTAATTAGACATGATAATTAGTCATTATATATTTTCAAGTATTTTATATATTGCTAGACTGAAATAATTCTCATTGCATCCACCACTGGAGAATATTTGTTCTTGAATAGTTGGAGGAACATTATTAATGTAGTATTTTTTTTTAGTTACATTTCTTAGCAGTACTTATGAAAACTAAAGCAGAAGCTAACACTTATGTTTAGCACAAGACTGAACAATAAAAATTTAAGAGATCCATGGGACTATATCACTAGTCTTTGAATGAAGCTAATACTACTTACAATGAAATAAATAAGGAGGACTCTCCGAGTGCTGACTGAAATAAACAATTCCTAAGAACTAACTAAAACAGGATAGCAACAAAATCATGAAGTTCCCGAATTAGGAGCACTCGCCGAGTGCTGATTGAAATGTTGCAATCCAACAAGCCACCAGTCTAGGCACGAACTCCTGAATTTACATACGTGGAATGTACCGACTATGAAAGGGGCTCCTACAAACTCATATAAAGTAATATATGGAGGAACAGTGAAACAAGGTTTCTAGAATCGTAATCAAAATAAAGGAATTTGAAAGAAAATTTTGAGTCCATGCATCAGTGTTAGTCTGAACTGTGAAGTTGAGAAGTACAAGGTGCACTTGGTGACAAAAGGATATAAGAATGATTATGGTGTGGATTACAAAGGGATGTTCGCTCCAGTAGTCAGACTTGACACCATCAGGTTGGTGGTGGCACTAGCAACGCTAAATAACTGGCCAATTTATCAATTGGACGTGAAATCAGTCTTCTTACATGGAGAATTGCAAGAGCATGTATAGGTTGATCAACCCCCTGGTTACATTAAGTATGAGAGCGAACATAAAGTTTACAAATTGAGAAAACATTATATGGAATAAAACAAGTTCCATGATCTTGGTATAGTCGCATTGATGCTTATTTTAATACTACAGGTTATAAAAAATGTCCTTATGAGCATACATTTTATACTAAAACTAAAGGCGGAAAGCTTGTGATTGTGTGCTGACATGCAGATGATTTAATCTATACTGGGAATGATCATTTATTGCTTAATAATTTTAAGCAATTGATGATGACCGAGTTTAATATGTTGGATCTTGGCCTGATGCATTACTTTCTGTTGAAGTGAAGCAATCCTCTGGTGAAATTTTTATGTCACCACCCTAGCAGAGACGAGGTTGAAGCTTGAAAAAAATCCTATAGGAACAAGGATTGACAAAACTTTCTACAAGCAGATTGTGGGATGCTTGATGCATTTGACAGCGACTAGACCTGATATAATGTACTTTGTAAGTTTAATGAGCAGGTACATGGAAAATCCAAGAGAAACTCACTTGCTGGCTGCTAAAAGAATTCTTAGGTATTTACAAGGTATGAATGATCTTGGCATTTTGTATAGAAAAGGAGGAAAATCATATTTAATTGGCTTCACAGATAGTGACTTTGCTGGAGATAAAGATGATAGGAAAAGCACGTATGGTTATGTTTTTATGTTTGGATCAGGTGCTATTTCATGGTGTTCCAAGAAGCAACCAATTGTTATGTTGTAAACTACAGAAGTAGAATTTGTGGTTGTGTGCGCCACTCAAGCAATCTGGTTGAAGAATATTCTAGCTGAACTATGTCTTCTTCCGCAAAAGCCAATTCTAATTTACTTTGATAACGGTTCAGCGATTAAGCTTTCCAAAAATCCAGTTTTGCACAGGAGGAGCAAACACATTGATGTGAAACACATTGATTAAGATCATTGATGTTGTCTACTGCAAAAGTGAAGACCAAGCTGCTGATATTTTAACCAAGCCTCTCAATCATGCAGCAGTAGTGAAGCTGAGAAAGCTACTGGGAGTTTATACTTTGAAGCATGTTGTCTCTTATGATGAAGTTAAACCGATGTCTTTGACTAATCAGTTTAAGGGAGGCATTGTTGGAAGTCTTCTTTTGTTTATGAATCATTTGTTTAATGTTTGTTGGCCTTTTTATTTTGTTGAAATGTTCTACTCATAATTATTAGGAAGTGGGAAGATTCTTAATGCCTGTTAAGAGTCCTAGTAGTCGTGGGTTTATGGGTTTTACGCATAACAGAAAACTCTTAGTAAAACTCTTACAGAGTTGTGCGGTAATAATTTTTCTTCTGTTGAAACAAAAAAGAAGAAGAAGAAGTTATGCACATTGTTTCGTGCATGTGAATAAACAAGTTATGTACTTTCACTTTGATTAATCTATACTAGAATTCATAAAATGATATTGACTTCAATTTTCAAACAAATTCACTAGATTTCTTACTTTTTTCATCCAATGATTGATTAATGTAGCCGACAATCATTTCATTAATTTTACATACTTTAGGATGTAAATAACCCACTTAGTACTTTATAAATGATTCATTTTTGGATAATAACATTTATTGAATCTCTATGCGATAGAAGCATGAAGTTTTAAAATTTATTCTAAGGTGTGATTGTATTATCAATATGTAATGATCCTGTAGTGAACTCAAATTATTTATGACTTTATAGGATAGACAGTTTGATCATCGGGTCGTTCATTTGAGTTTTATGCGAGTTTTTTTCGCTATAGAAGTTCTTAAATGAAAGGGGTAACTTTAGTCGGCATTTGAAGTTCAGGTATCATATATGATTTCGTCGGTTCCATCAACTCCTAAGGGCCAATTTATGCTAGTGGCGTGGTTCGTTTGGCCCTTGAGGCTTCCGATGCAAGTTTATGTCATTAGGTGTTTCAACTTTGATGTTTTGGCCAAAGTTTGACTTCGGTCAATATTCTTACTTTTGTCAGCATTCTTGTTAATGTACTTGGATGAGTTTTGCACTACATTCATTTTTTATGTTATCCAAAAAATATGAATTTAACTTGTTGGAACTTATAGACCACTTTGAAATAAGACTTGAAGACTTTAAATTCTCCTTTAAATATTGATTTATATCAAACTCTTTCGTCAAAAAGAGTTAAATCCTTTTGTATTTTAGTAAGTTTTAGTCACATATATCTCTTTCTCCTCTATTTTTCATATAAATTTTTTGATATGACGTGCTTCAAACATAGTTTTAGATAAATTGAGAGGTTCCTATATCAGGTTGTGTATTAATTCAAACATAGTTGGAGACAATGGGTAATCATAAATATAAATGTCTTCAATAAATATCATTGCAAACTGCAAAGTACAAGAATTTAATACACCTTCCGTTTCAAAAAGATTGGCCTAGTTTGACTTGGAACGGAGTTTAAGAAAAGAAACGAGACTTTTTAATCTTGTGGTTCTAAATTAAAGTTATGTCAAATGTACAAAAATTCCCTTTAATCTTGTGGTCTTAAACATGTCACGTGAAAAGTTAAAGTAAATTGTTGCCAAAAAAAGAAATGGGTCATTCTTTTTTAAATAAACTAAAAAGGTAATAGAAACATTCTTTTTGAAACAGAGGGAGTAGCATAATTGAAACAAAATAATAAATAACAAAAACATAAAGGAAAGGACTTTGATAAATAATATTAACGGAAGATAATTCTTCTAGAAGACATTTGGTGATATATTTGCATCATCTGATGGAATCTGTGAGGAGGATGAAGCTCCATTTTCTAGCTGCTCCAAATGTTCGTTCAATTTAAATTCACCGAAATTCAACCATGCTTCCAACTTCATTATATCATGTAAACTGAATCGATCTATGGACTCCCACCAACCTAGATCTCTAGCCTCATTCATCGGTCTAATTTTTCATTTGCAATTTTTTCTCTTTCATCCAATTCGTTAAGAAAAATCATTAAATTGACCTACTTTTTTGCGTGCTAGTGCAGCAACAATGCGGTCACTTGAACTTAATTTTGCCGTAGGATTTATAAAACGATCAATGACCACATTAGAAGTTGGACTAATAAAGTAATAAAATATACCTTTCGGTGAAGACATAACAATTCCAAGATCCACATCACATTCTCTAACAAGTTCACAAGCTTTTTTGTATAAGCTAGAACGTCGTTTAGAGAATGTGGTCAATCAAGCACTTTTAAATCTCTTTTTTCTAAACCCAAACAAAGTGGGAGTTATTTATTCCATCAAAATAGTTCATATGGGCAAACCCACGTAAAAAAGGCCTTTTGGCAGCCAACAGAAAAGGCCTCAGCTTACAAAAATAATTGATTTGTCATACCTAATTGTAATACTAGGCATTTGCATTTTGTCTAATTAATATGAGCTATTGGTAGCTTAGGGATATCCCTCCAATCGTGATACATATGAGCTTCATCAGAAATAACAACATGTTTAGCTAATGCATGTGTAATTTGATTAGCTTCCCTGTAACAATGATTTACTTCACAGTTCATCTTAGCAACAACTTGTATGATGTCTTCCACAACACCTTTGATTTTCAAGTTGGTGGCTTGTCCATTCCTTACCATATCAACCACCATCTTTGTTCATTGTTGTGTTGTTTTCTATTGAATCAAAAGGCTTTAAAAAGTATCTTCATTATATTTCAATCATTTGTAATTATAACACGCCAGATTTCAAAATAAAGAAAATCTGGTGTCAGTACTACCAAAACGACCCACAGACCATAGGCGGGGTTTCGTTGTTGAGTCCAAATCTTTATAGTCTCTGATCCCACCTACGGTGAACCAGTATGGTCCATGGTTGGACCTACGGGCCGTATGACTTACGGTAAGTGAGGGTCAGCAGCCAGTTAGAGGGAAATTGATGTTGTATTAACTTCAAACGGTTGTAACTCTTTACACAAAAGGAATTAGGCGGTCCATGACCTATACAAAGAAATATAATTAAACCCTCTTTCCAGCGCCACCGAGTTTGCTAAAATTCCATCTCTGAGTAAAAAGTTATGCTTGTTTTAGTGAAACCTTGTCGAGCAGACTTGACGAACGACCCCTACCTACGGTTGGTAGATCAACCCACGGACTGTAGGTCCCTCCATGGGTGGCCTTCGTCAAAATTAAGTCAGGGTCATTGTTTTCCTTTTCCCTATGCGTTGGGCACTTCAATTACGTCGTTTGATCCCTAAACTACATAGATTTGGTCAGTTTAAGCCTAGTAACTTAGTCAGATCTTTCGCTAAGCATTTAATTTACTAAAAATTAATCAAACTTAGAAAAAAAAGGAGAAAAGAGGAGACCAAAACACTTCCAAGAACGAAGCAGGTTTTCTTCAGTTCCAGCCCTGAAATTAAAGAATTTCCTCGTAAATTTTGTCACCAGGTATGTGGGATTTCACTAGTGGATTCCATTCATCCACTAGGTCCCTAAAATTTAGTTAGATTCTTGATTCCCTTCATCATGTTTAGACCTAGGGTTTCTATAACTTTGGAAAATCATTGCGCTTTAGCTGTTATAGTGTTCTTAATAAGATTATCATGTCTACGTAACATTCTTTCTTAGTTGTTTGCAATAAACTCAGAACCCTAGGTGTGTAGATTTATTTAGTTCATGAATTACACTTGCTAGGTCAGATAACCAAATATACATGAATCAGATTTCGAATGTTTCATCATCAGTACTTAAATGTTGCACTCATAGTTAGCATGTTCGAATATTGAGCTATTCTAATATATTTCAGTTATGTTATATTGTATACATTTCTAGTTTGGAATAGGCTTAACACCGAGTTAGACTAGGGTTCTGCGTACCCGTATAGTTATGCTTTTATACCATTGACAAGATATATTGGATCCTCTTGATGGAGCATATATATCGAACTCCACGTTTAGCTCACGTGGTTTTATTTTGGTTAATAGTAGTTCCTATAATCAAATTTTAGTTCTTTTGATCAAGTTTTCAGTTTATACTTAGGTATTGTATCAGCATTTCCTATCCATGATTTAGTACTTGGTCATTGCATTTTATTTAGCTTTTGAACATGTTGCAGTATATACATTAATATTCAGTTATGTCATTGTTTAGTTATGCTTTGTTCAATTTATATGTTTGTTCAACTATATTCTATATCCTACATGCTTAGTACATAACAAGTACTAACACATACTGTGTGCTACATCCTTTTATGATGTAGGTTCAAGTACTCAGCATCCAGTTCATACATAGATCGGTTCCCGGTCTGTACTCAATAACTTCAATGGTGAGTCTTCATACTTCGAGGATAACATACATGTTTTTCGTATTTAGTCTTTCATTTAAGTTTCACTTTTTCTAGGGTTAGTTGGGGGCATGTCCCAACTACTTAAGTTGATAGAATGCTTTTCAGACATAGTATTAGATTCAGCTTTAGATTTGAGTTTGATCTTTTAGATATTATTTAACTCTTAGTATATTTCATATATTCAGACTAGTTGGGAATTCCTCACTTTCAGTTACCACTGTTTTAGCTTTCGCACAATATCTCTTTATTCAGATTGTATTAGTAAGCTTATGATATGACATCTTCAGGATTTGCTTCGGGTCAATCGTGATCCTAGGTCCTGTATTTACATCAAAGGGGTAGCATTAGGTTCAAAAGTCCTAAGATGTTTGAAAATCGCACTAAGTAGAGTTTCTTTCATGGATGTGAATAGCACCACATCTAATGAGAGGGAGCCTACAAAGTGTATTAGGAAAAACTTTACTTTCTGGATATTCTTATCGTGTGTGGATATGATCTTCTTTCTAATTCATCGTTATGCATTTCAGATCGTGCCTCCTCGTAGAGCTTACCCCAGAAATCCTAATGCACGCAATGCTAAAGTAGTTCCAGCAGTCTCAGACCATGAGGTTTTGAATGTAGTGTTTTGGAATACAATTAAGCTTTTGGCTCGGAGTATGACTAACCAGAACAATCAGCAGGTTCAAGTTTCTACTAATGCTAATGTTGGATCAGCAACAACCAAAGTTCAAGATTTTATTTGGATGAATCCGCCAGAGTTTCTAGGGTCGCAAGTTGGTGAGGACCTATAAAACTTCATTGATGAGGTTAAGAAAATCTTTGGAGTGATGTAAGTGACCGGTAATGATAGGGTAGAGTTGGCACCCTACTAGCTTAAGGATGTTTCTCACATATGGTACACTTAAGAAAACAAGAGTGTGGATGCAGATCCTCTGACTTGGGAGTGTTTTACTAGAGCTTTTCTGGACAGGTTCTTCCCAAGATAGTAAAGAGAGGCTAAAGCTCACGAGTTAATGAAAATCAGGCAAGGTTAAATGATAGTCAAAGAGTACAAACTTAAGTTCACCCAATTCAGTTATGTCATTGATCAGTTGCACTTTGTTCAGTTTAAATGTTTATTTAGCTATATTATATATAAAGCATGCTCAGTACATTCCAAGTACTGAAGCATACTCTGTGCTACCTTCTTTCGTGATGTAGGTTCAGGTACTCAACATTTAGATTACGCATAGATCGATTCCCGATCCGTACTCAGCAGCTTCAGTGGTGAGTCCTCATATTTCGAGGGACAACATACATGTTTTTCGTATTTAGTCTTTCATTTCAGTTTCAATTTTTTCTAGAGTTAGTTGGGGCATATTCTAGCAACTTAGTTAGTAGAGGCTTTTTCAGACATAGTATTAGATTCAGCTTTAGATTTGAGTTTTATCTTTCAATTATTATTGAACTTTTAGTATATTTCTTATATTCAGTCTAGGTAGGTATTCCCCACTTTCAGTTACCATTGTTTTAGATTCTGCGTAATATCTCTTTATTCAAATTTTTTTAGTATGCTTATGATATGTAAGCTTCAGGGTTAGCTTTGTGTCACTCGTGACCTAGGTCCTGTGTTTACATCAAGAGGATAGCCTCGAGGCTTGACAATAATTGGAAGCTTCCTCTATTTATCATCATTCTTTTGCTACGTGGAGTGCTTTGGTTTGAATGTAAAGAGGATGTAATGCCTATTACTTTATATCCAATTTCCACTCCCATTTGACTTTTTTTTCTTTTTTTTTCCGTGCTATATATGATTATGGTTGGTGGTTTTACAAGCACAAGAATTAATGTTTTTTTGTTTTTTTGGAAAATATTTTATTGTGTTGTAAAACTTAAGAACAAAAGAACAATATAAAGATAAAGACAAGAAGAATTTAAGACAAGAGGAACAATATAAAATAATTTTCTTTATTTCGAGTGTTCAAGTGTTCACCAAATCTTAATGTGTGTACAATATGAACATTTATGCCTCGATGTATGCCTCTTTTTATGATATAACATACATGCATACTAAAGGTTAGTCATAAACATGACATTAAAAATGAATATAATGGAGTAGGTTATGGAGATGAAAGTTTACAAGAATAATGATCATAAAGGTGGAGGTAATTTTCATAATGAAGGGAAATAATGTAGTAACTTCTTGGTGTAGTGGACATCCACTATATAATTTTTGAACACTCCTCCTTGGATGTCTATAGATAATATGTCTCGTTAAATTCATACGAGAAAAAAATCCTAATGGAAAAAAATTCCCAGTGAAGAAAAAAGAGTACACACTTTGAATGTTGCCTCGTTAAAATTTATTCCAGGAAAACCCAATTGGGGTAAAACCATGGTTAATGAAAAGAGTATAACACATATTTTTCTCCCTCGATAAAAACTTTACTTGATATCTCGAAGATGATGCATTCTAATTTTATATCACAACTTCTCAAATATTAATGTTTGCAATCCTTAGTGAATAAGTTTATAAGATTATCAGTTGCACGGGTCTTTGAACGTCTATCTCATCATTTTTTTTGAAGATTATGTGTGAAAAAGAATTTTGGTGAAATATGTTTTGTCTGATCTCCTTTGATTGTATCCTCCCTTCAATTGAGCTATATATTATTTTAGTATATGGTTACAAGAATATTCTCTACCAAAGGAAAATCACATGTTTTGTGAATATGATAGATCATGAATCCAACCAAACACACTCCCGATTTACTTCATAGGTAAATATTATTTTTTCATGATTTCAAGAAGTGATTACCAATGTTTGATTCTTTGAATGCCAAGATGTTGTGCCTTCATATGTAAACAAATAACTCATTTGCGATCGAGCTTCATGCCGATCAAATAAATATTTTGCATCTACATAATCAAAATCATTTTTGACTCAGATATTTATCATCCAAATTTTATTAAAGCACGTTTTTTCTTCTCAAAGAAAATCACACATCTTGAAGTGTTTACAATATAAGATAACTTTCTTTCTTTCGAGTGTTTAACTGTTGACCAAATCTTGAAGTGTGTACAATGTGAACCTTTATGCCTAGATTTATGCCTCTTTTTATAGTGTGACATATAGGCATACAAAAAGTTAGTCATAAACATAATATTAAACATGAATTAATAGAGGAGTGTTATGGTCCCCTGTTATGGATCTAATTACGGGACGTTGCAAGATAAAATTTAAAGTTTTCTTTTTTCTACCCATGGTGTTGGTTCGTTAAGAGAGAATCTGCGATCTCTAGACTTTGAAGTACTCAAAAACTGGATTAATTTTCTGCTTAACATTTCACTGAATTCAAATACATTAAATACAATACTGAAACAAGGAAAATAATTGTCTACTGCCTACTAAAACAGCCTACTACGACTGAATGAAAAAGTTGAGGAATAACCTCCTTACTGCAACAACTGTTACCTAAAAATAGGAAAAATACATAGCTAAAAAGTTCTAATAAACTACTATAAACACGGTTGAACCGAAATAAAAAATAATTAACTTATAAGCTGAAGAATTCTACTTTCGAATTTCCTTAAATATTCCACGTGTAGACCATTGGTAGACTAAAAGGATGATAACATTACTCCCCTCTTCAGATCGCACTTGACCTCAAGCGTTAAGTGTGGAAAGTATTAGTACTTCCCCCTTTTCCAACAATTTTTTCCTCATTGTATATTGAGTCGATCCAAAATAATTTCTTGCACTGATGATCTCTAGTGAATGGTTCATAGCAGTTGAAATAAAGTCCCTTAAGTTGCCTTTTCTCCATTTCAGATCTGGTTAGTATCTTCACAAATTTGATATGTTTAGGTGAGAAATCTGTTGTCTTTGATTTGCAAGCATCTAACACTTTCGAACAAATGGGTTGTTCCTTGAGTTCATTATTACTGGATAAACTCATCGCTGTAGCCAAATCTGGATGATTATGCAACTTAACCTCAGTTGCTATATAAATAGTAAAACCGCTAATAGAAAGTTCAATTTATTGTGACTGCATAAGTATACCAGCCCGTGAAATTAAATACTCAAATGATTCTTGGTAATCTTCTACAAACCCGATTTGGCGTAACTTAGCCAATCTTCCCAATTTCTGACTTCTGATTGGTGGCCCAAAATAATGGTTACAATGACGTTTGAATTCATCCCAAGGCAATTGAGGCAAATTTGTCGCTAATTACAGAAATCAAAGTTGTACATTGCCATCCGAATGAAAAGAACCAAGTCCAACTTTTTCTTCATCCAAAGTTTATTGGTCTCGAAAGAAGTATTCACATCTGTTCAACCATCCCAAAGGGTCCTCTTGTCTATTAAGTCATGGGAAATCGAGTTTTGTATGTCACGGAATGATGAAACTTCCTCTTTCTTTTGATCCTGACCCTCCAACGACTCTTTTTTCCCCTTCCCACCACGATTCTGACTGATATTTTCTGTTGAATCTGACCGACCTTAGAATTTACTAAATCTGGTGCCAGTGCATCCAAGCGAGCATTTGTTGCTTCATGTCTAGGTGAGTTGGCTGCACGTTCTTCTTGGAACAAATTCACTAATTTTGCTATGCTCGATTGAGGAGTCAAAAGACATAGATGCTTTGTCACTTGACGAATTTCAAAGCTCCTTATTGGTGCATGAGAAAAAGATGAACCGAAGTTCAAATTTTAAGGAGCATGCCTTCAAAGGCTTCTACTTTTATTTCTCCCCATTCGAGACAAAGGGGTAGAGGTAGAGGAAGATGGAAAGGAGATTGAGGGAATTAACAGGGATGGTGGCAACAAAGAGTGCAATAAGTATGTTAGAGTCAATAATGATGATTGTGGCAAAGTCAGAGGAAAAGATTTAGACAAATCTAAAGTAAAATGTTATCGTTGTCATAAGTTTGGCCATTATTGTTCTGAATATCGTACTATGTTACCTAGTAATAAAGAAGAAAAGTCAAATTTTGCTGAGAACAATGAAGGAGAAACCTTGTTAATGCATTCCATGATGAAAATGGTCCTGAGGAGCAAGCTCTTTGTTATGTGGCTGGAAGTAAGTCTTCTTTCTCTAATTTAAATAAAAGTTTCCATTCAACGGTTGGTCTTGGTGATCTCTCCCCTGTGAATGTAATGGGGAATGGTAATATTAATTTTAGAACCAAAATTGGGTGTGTCAAAACTATATCTAATGTGTTTTATGTTCCTTATTTGAAAAATAATTTATTGAGTGTTGGTCAATTGTTAGAAAAAGGATGTCATCATCCTTAGGAATGAATGTAGCAAGATTTCTGATCCTTCTAGAGGAGTTATAGTGTTTTGTGAAAATAAGTAATAACAGGTTGTTCCCTTTGATGATTGAAATAGTCAATCTTGTTTTATGGCGGAAGTGAGAGACCCTTCGTGGTTGTGACATTTTCAATATGGTCATCTAAATTTTGGTGGTTTAAAGATCCTTCAGAAGAAGAATATGGTGACGAGCCTTCCTAAAATTGTTGTTTCTTCTCAAGTATGTGAAGAATGTGTTGAGTGGCAAACAACACCGGTCTCAATTTCCGAAAGGCAAGTCATGGCAAGCAAAAGAGATGTTGGAGTTAGTTCACTCAGACATTTGTGGGCCAATAACACCAATCTCTAACGGAGGGAAAAGGTTTTTACTACCTTTATTGATGATTTTTCCCGAAAGACTTGGATATATTTTTCACACGGAAATCGAAGGTTTTTAATGTATATAAATATTTCAAAGGTCATGTTGAGAATGAGACAGGGAAGACCATATAAAAGCCTTCGAATAGATCGTGGAGGCGAATATTGCTCAAAGGCATTTGAAGAATCTTGTAAGTCTTGTGGCATTCAAAAAAAAAGCTCAAAACAGAATATATACCTCAAGATAATGGTGTTTTGGAGAGAAAGGGCAGAACCATTCTTCACATGGTTCGAAGCTTGCTGGCTCAAGGAAGAGTTCCGAAGGCATTTTGACCGGATGTAGTAAATTGGAGCATCCACATCTTCAATAGAAGTTCTAATTTTTCTCTTAGAGATGTCACACCAGAGCAGGCTTGGAGTGGAAGGAGACCGACTGTAGATCACTTCAAATTTTTTGGCTGCATTTCCTGCGCACATGTCCCAGATGTAAAGAGAAAAACACTTGACGATAAAGGTGTTAAGTGTGTCTATCTTGGTCTTAGCGAGACATCCAAGTATTAAGTGTGTCTATCTTGGTCTTATCGAGACATCCAAGTGTTAAGTGTGTCTATCTTGGTCTTAGCGAGACATCCAAGGCGTACAAGTTATTTAATCCTTTGACAAAAAAATAGTGACTAGTAGAGATGTTGTTTTTGATGAGGAGAATACTTTGAACTGGGATGAAAAGTTGTCTAGTCAAGTTCTATGCGATGATGAATCTGAAGATGTAGCTCCATGGTCTGAAATTCTAGCAACTGTTGCTCTAACTGTTGAGGTTTTTCCACCTACAAAAGAACCTATTGAAGAAGAGAAAGTTGTTCCTCGTGTCAGAAGAAGACCTACATGGATGCAAGACTATCAGGTTACCGGTGTTAATATCAATGATGAGACAAATACTCATTTTGAATTGTTTGCAAATTGTGACCCAATAAATTTTGAAATTGTTGTCCAAGAAACAAAATGGAAGGAGGCAATGGTGCTGAAGTTTTGGTAATTGAAAAAAAATGGCACTTGGGAGCTTACTTATCTACCAATAGGGAAAAGAACAATTGGAGTTAAATGAGTTTATAAAATCAATATTAGTTAGTTGTTTTAGGACTGCAGTGTCTTTCTAAATTTCCTGTATTTTCTTTTTCCATATATTATAGGAGTAGTTACCATGGTTAAAAGTATGACTTAAAGTAGAACCATGATTTATTTCAGTTTTTTCATTGTATGTTTTATGTATTTTTTGCTTCTTTTTCACAATAACAAAAATAACTCTGCATAATTTTTTCTCTTAGTCATCTTCACATTTTAATTCCTTGTATTCTCCAGTTTTCCTTTCAGTAACAAAATAGATATTGTCTTTATCGTGTTATATTCCATCAGTCTCTTTAAAACTAATAGTTGGTATCCTAGCTTTCATCTAAAGGGATTTGTGATCGAGTTGGAGAAGCCATGGATGCTGAAGCAAGTTTCTCATCAATTTCTCCGCCGGTCTTTGATGGAGATAGTTTTCAGATTTGGGCGGTACGAATTGAGATGTACTTGGATGCTTTAGATCTTTGGAAAGCTGTGGAAGAGGATTATGATATCCTAGCCCTACCAAATAATCCTACCATTGCTCATATTAAAGAACACAAGGAAAATAAGACAAAGAAATCGAAGGCCAAGACATGTTTATTTGCTGTTGTATTGTCAATAGTTTTCACGCGAATAATGTCCCTGAAAACTGCTAAAGAAGTATGTGATTATATCAAGGAAGAGTATTCTGGAGATGAGAGAATAAAAAGTATGCAAGTTTTAAACTTAATTAGGGAGTTTGAATTGCAAAAAATGAAGGAATCTAAAACTGTGAAAGAATACTCAGATAGACTTCTAAATATTGCAAATAAAGTGAGGTTGCTCGGCTTTACATTTTCAAACTCGCGAATTGTTGAGAAGATCCTTGTAACAGTTCCTAAATGGTATGAAGCAACAATTACAACCTTAGAAAATACTAAGTATTTGTCAAAGATTAGTTTGACAGAGTTGCTCAATTCCCTTAAAAGTTCAAGATCAAAGAAGACTCATGAGACAGGAGGTTACAACAGAAGGAGATCCTGTCACTAAGCATCAGGTTAACAAAATTTAGAAGAAGAAAAGGAATCAAGCAGTGTGTGAAGGAGAAACATCAGCCAACAACAAAACTAAGGGAATAAGCTCGAAGAAAAGTTATCCCCCTTTTCACCATTGTGGAAGAAAAGGTCTGCACCATTCAAGTGTTGGAGGAGAACTGATGCTAAAGTCAAGAAATGCAATAAGCTTGGACATGAAGCAATGATTTGCAAGAATAAGGCCCCGCATGAGGAAGGAAATGCTCAAGTTGCTAATCATGAAGAAGAGGATCATCTTTTTGTTGCAAAATGCTTTACGAGTAAGAGCTCAATAGATTCTTGGTTAATTGACAGTGGTTGTACTAACCACATGACTCATGACGAGAGGAGTTGAAGCCTACTAAAGTTTCCAAGGTTCAGATAGGAAATGGAGATCACCTTCCTGTCAAAGGAATTGGAACCATAGTTATCAAGACGAGCACTAGCACAAAGAAAATTTCAGAGGTTCTTTATGTTCCTGAAATTGATCAGAATTTTCTAAGCGTAGGACATATAACGGAAAAAGGATTTAAGGTTTACTTTAAAGACCATCACTGTCAAATCAGTTACACTACTGGAAATGAAATTTTCAGGGTGAAGATTGGAGGAAGGAGTTTTTCGTTTGATCCTACAGAGAAAGAGAAACAAGATTATTCCATGAAGGCAAGTGTAACAGAAACCTGGCACAAGAGACTTGGCCATTATCATCTACAAACACTATTGCTGCTGAAGAAGGAAGATATGACAACAGGACTACCAACTCTAGTTGATCACTTACCAAGTTGTCAAGCTTGTCAATTTTGTAAGCAGAATAGGAAGTCATTTCCTAAAGCAACGTGGCAGACTTCTCAAAGGTTACAACTGATTCACACCGATGTTGCTGGACCTCAAAGAACACTATCCCTTAATGTTAGTCTATACTATGTTATATTCATTAACAATTACACAAGATTCTATTGGATTTTATTTATGAAATAAAAATCAGAAGTGACTGGAATTTCGTGAAGTCCAAAAAGATGGTGGAAAATCAAAGTGGTTGCAGAATCCAATACCTGCGGTCTGACAATGGAAAAGAGTATAATTATGAAGAATTTAACAAATTTTGTGAGGAAGCGGGTGTCACTCATCAGCTTACTGCTCCATATACTCCGCAATAAAATGGAGTTAGTGAAAGGAGAAATAGATATATAATGGAGATGTCGCGGTGCATGTTGCATGAAAAAGAGTTGCCGAATTCTTTTGGGGCTGAGAAAGCTAATATGCATATTTCTCCAAAATTGGCTTCCTACTAAAGCATTACTGAATGAAACTCCATTCGAGGCTTGGAATGGATTCAAACCATCACTAAGATTCATTAAAGTATTTGGTTGTGTTAGCTTCTTTCATGTGCCACAGGTTAAAAGAGACAAACTTGACAAGAAGACACTTCCTGGAATATTTGTAGCTCATCCTCCAAAGCCTACAAAGTATATAATCCACAAACCGGGAAGATGATTGTTAGTAGAGATGTGCACTTTGCTGAGGAAGAGAAATGGGAATGGAAGGACAATCAACTTTCGGTCAAAGATTCAGAGGAGTAGGCATCTAATCACAGGAAAAATGAGTTGGTGGGTGATCTTCCAATTAGAGGTACAAGACTACTCTCTAACATTTACCAACAAAGTAATGTGGCAGTTTGTGAGCCTGCAGGGCACGATGAAGCACTTCAAGATAAAAAGTGGAGAAACGCCATGGAGTAGGAGATGCTAATGATCAAGAAAAACAAAACTTGGGAGTTAGTTGACCGACCGAAAGATAGGAAGGTCATTGGAGTAAATGGGTGTTTAGAACCAAGCTCAATTCAGATGGTTCTATCAATAAATACAAGGCTAGGCTTGTCGTCAAGGGATATGCCCAAATATTTGGTGTTTATTACTCGGATACCTTTGTTCCACTAACCTGATTGGATACCATTAGATTGTTGCTAGCAATAGCAGCACAAAAGGTCTGGAAGGTGTTCCAACTAGATGTGAAATATGCCTTTTTAAATGGTGCACTACTGGAATAAATCTATGTAGAGCAGCCCGAGGGTTTCTTTGAGCAAGGAAAATAAGAAAAAGTGTGTGCTTAAAAAAGCTCTTCATGGCTTAAAACAAGCCACTTGTTGAGTTTGGGGTTTGTTCGAAGTGTATCTGAAGTCACTCATTTTGTCAAACATAAAGGAACTGATTTTCTCATTGTTTCCCTTTATGTTGATGATCTTTCGGTGACAGGAAACAATGTGTGGCTGGTTGAAGAGTTTAAGAAGGAAATGATGCAAGTCTTTGAAATGACAGACTTGGGGCTAACGACATACTTTCTAGGAATGGAAATCAAGCAAGGATGTGATGAAATTTTTATCTATCAAAGAAAGTATGATGGAGAGATACTTAAGAAATTCCATATGGAAAATGCAAGGCAACAACCACACCAATGAGCCCAAAGGAGAGGTTAAGTCAAAAAAGTATGGAACTGATCAAATTCATGAAGGAAATTTCAAAAGCTTGATTGGATGTTTGATGTATCTCACTGCTACAAGGCCAGATATTTTATTTGTTGTACGTCTTTTATCTAGATTTATGCATTTTAGTAGTTCTACTGAAATGCATTTGCGAGCAGCAAAAAGAATAATAAGATATATTAAAGGTACTATTGAATATGGTGTCAAATTTAAGAAGTGTGACTTTCAAGTTGTATGGATTCTTAAAAAGTGATTGGGCTGGATCCATTGACGACATGAAAAGTACATCAGGATACTGTTTCAGTCTGGGATCACGGATTTTCTCTTGGTGTTCAAAAAAATAGGAAACTGTGGCACAATCCACGACAGAGGCTGAATTCATTGCTGCAACTGCAGCAGTAAACAGGGGAGGTTGGCCAATAATAAAAGAAAGGCCCTCGCCTTAGGCCCCCAATTTTGGGGGCCCCAATTTTTTTTAGATAATTAGGTAAATTAAAAAAAAAATCACATAATAGTGCAAACGGCTAAAAAAAAAAATTAATTGAAAATGGTTAAAAATTAAAATGATTTGACTTTTCAACTTTTGAAAAAGTTTTGTACTCTTTTCTAATGTAGCACACGTTATCCAACTTTTTTTTTAAATTTTTTTTTTAAATATTTTATCCTCCTCTCTTCTATTACTTCTCACTTTTTCTTTTCTAATTTTATATCTCTCTTATTCAAACTTCAAAGCTTAAGAACTTGCTCTATTGATAGTTTATATTTTAATTTTGAAGAAAAGTAATTGCAACAACTCGATTCATTTTTGGAAATCAAGTTTCATAGCTTTTGAATTCCGTAATATCATTCTAATTTCTAATATTATTTTTGTTTTGTGTCTTATGCTTATTATATTTTTTATTTGATATTGTAAATAGTGTTTAAAATATTTGTTAGATTTTAATATGTCAACTAGAAAATATGAATCCGGTCATTCAAAACATAAAAAAAAAAGTCGATGGAATATTATTGATACAAAGTTAAGAGATTTATTAATAGAAAAGGGACCAATTAGAATAACCGGCACATGTTTTCCAAAGGATAAATTTTTAAGGCACTTTTCTACTACATATTATTTTCAAAAGTTGGCAAATGGAGAAAGACATGAAAGAAGATGGTTAGTTTATTCCAAAGATTTAAATAAGGTATTTTGTTTTGTTGTAAGTTATTTAATACGACCTTTAATGCAAAGAATAATAAGTTAGCTAATGAAGGTAGTAGAGATTAGAAAAATCTTACTACTAAGCTTAGAACTCATGAAACAACTAACCAACATATTATTAATATGAGTTCATGGATTGATTTAGAATTTAGATTGCGTAATAATAAAACAATAGATAAAAACATTCAAGACCAAATTAATAGAGATAGAGAACATTGGGAAAATGTATTGTCAAGAATTATTTTTGTCATAAAAACTCTTGGAAGAAATAATTTGGCTTTTAGGGGGAAAAATGAAAAAATCTATCAAGAAAATAACGAAAGCTTCTTGAGTATTATTGAAATGATTGCAGAATTTGATCCAATTATGCAAAAACATATTCGACGAATTAAACATGATGAAATTCATAATCATTATCTTGGACATAATATACAAAATGAATTAATAAATTTATTGGCAAGTGAAATTAAGAACAAGGTTATTGAAAAAGTTATAAAAACAAAGTATTTCTCTATCATACTTGATTGCACGCTACATACAAGTCATCAATACCAAATGTCTTTTATAATACGGAGTGTAGAATTTTGATAACTCCAATAAATGTAACCAAATATTCCTTAGAATTCTTAAAAGTGTATGATACAAGTGGAAAAGGTCTTTTTGAAGTTATTTTAGATGAAATAAAATGTATTGGAATTGATATTGATAATTTAAGAGGACAAGGATATGATAACGGATCTAATATTGATAACGGATCTAATATAAAGGGAAAACATCAAGGATCTCAAAAAAGACTTCTTGATATAAATCCTAGATCATTTTATACACCATGTGGTTGTCATAATTTAAATTTGGTACTTTGTGATATGACTAAGTCTTGTAAGAAAGCTATATCATTTTTTGGAGTGGTACAACGTATATATTCACTATTTTCTTCGTCTACTAAATGGTGGAATATTTTAAAAGATAGTGTACCTAGTTTAACTCTTAAATCATTGTCACAAACACGGTGGGTAAGTCGTATTGAAAGTGTTAAAGCAATAAGGTTTCAAACTCCACAAATAAGAGATGCTTTATTTAAATTAGAAGAAGTTAGTGATGATCCAAAAATTAAAAGTGAAGCTAATTGTTTAGCAATATTTGAGCTTGAAAATTTTGAATTTTTATTGGGTATGACTATTTGGTATGATGCATTATTTGCCGTAAATTCAATTAGCAAAAGTTTACAATAAAAAAGATATGCATATTGATGTCGCTATTGATCACTTAAGAGGTTTAGTTTTTTTTTTTTTAAATATAGAGAAGAAGGATTTACAAACACTATGATTTCGGCAAAGGAAATTGCATTAGAGATGAATATAGAACCTGTATTTCGTAAGAAACGTGTTATTTATAGGAAAAAACAATTTGATGAGAATGTTGATAGTGAAATCACAATATCCCTTGAAGAATCATTTAGAGTTGATTACTTTTTATACATAGTAGACCAAGCCATCTTTTAACTTCAAAATAGATTTGAACAACTTGAAGTATATGAAAATATTTCTGGTTTTCTATTCAGTGGGAAAAAATTGAGATCATTAGATGATGAGAATTTTAAAAAATATTGTCTTAATCTTGAATGTTCCTTAAAACATAATACTCACTCCGATATTGATGGTTTAGACTTATTTTCTGAATTAAAAGTGTTAAGGGAAATCATAAAAGTAGAAGATAATACTCTAATTGAGATACTCAATCAAATAAAAAGACTTGATTCTTTTCCAAATGCTTACATTGCTTATAGAATAATGTTAACAATTCCCGTAACAGCGCCTCAGCAGAAAGAAGTTTTTCAAAATTAAAAATAATAAAATATTATTTATGATCGACAATGTCTCAAGAAAGATTAAGTGGTTTAGCTATATTATCGTTTGAAAACAAATTATTAGAAGAGATTGACTACACAAAATTATTAACAACTTTGCATCTCAAAAAGCTAGAAAAATATATTTAAAATAAATCGTTTATAATTTTTTTTAAGGCCTCTAATTCGATTTTGGCCTTAGGCCACCAACGGGTTTGAGCCGCCCCTGGCAGTAAATCAAACCTTATGGCTGAGAAAAATATTTTCTGATTTGCATATGGAGCAAAAAGTTAATACTGAGGTTCATGTTGATAATCAAGCTGCAATAGTCATTTCCCATAATCCGGTGTTCTATGGAAAGACTAAACACTTCAACATCAAGTTGTTTTTCTTGAGGGATGTGCAAAAAAAAGGAGAAGTGATTCTTGTTTGCTGCAAATCTAAGATCAGCTAGTAGATATATTTACGAAATCCCTTCCTGTCAGCAAGTTCGAGTTCCTAAGGGAACAACTTGGAATTTGCAACTCCTATGCAAGGAGGAGTATTAGTTAGTTGCTTTAGGACTGCAGTGTCTTTCTAAATTTCCTGTATTTTTTTCTAAGTTATTTTAGGAGTAGTTACCATGGTTAGCACCATGACTTAAAATTAGGACCATTTATCTATTTCAATTTTTCAATTGTATGTTTTATGTATTTTCTGCTTCTTTTTCACAGAAAAAAAAAACTCTCCGCATAATTTCTTTTCTTAGTCATATTCACATTTAAATTCCTTGTATTTTCCTGCATTCCTTTCTATAACAAAATAGACATTGTCTTCATCGTGTTATCTGCCATCAGTTTCTTTAAAATTAACAACCAAACTCAATGATAATGGTGAAGTTGATAAGTACAAGGCGCGCTTGGTGAAGAAATGATATAAGTAAGATTATGGAGTGGATTACAAAGAGGTGTTCGCTTCAGAAGTTAGACTTGACACCATCAGGTTGGTGTGGTGGCACTGGCAGCCCTAAACAACTGGCCAATTTATCAATTGGACGTGAAATGAGTCTTCTTTCATGGAGAATTGCAAGAGTATGTAATTGTTGATCAACCCCCTGGTTACATTAAGTATGGCGGGAAACATAAAGTTAACAAATTGAGAAAAGCATTATATGGGATAAAACAAGCTCCACGGGCTTGGTATAGTCGTATTAATGCTTATTTTAATAACATACGTTTTAAAAAATGTCCTTAGGAGCATACACTTTATACTAAAACTAAAGAAGGAAAGCTTGTCATTGTGTGCTTATACATAGATGATTTAATCTATACATGGAATGATCATGTATTGCTTAATAATTTTAAGCAATTGATGATGACCGAGTTTGATATGTCGGATCTTGGCCTGATGCATTACTTTCTGTTGAAGTGAAACAATCCTCTGGTGGAATTTTTATTTCACAAAAGAAATATGTCTAGGAAATTTTAAGGAGATTTGGAATGACAAATTGCAATTCTGTCACCACACTAGCAGAGACGGGGCTGAAGCTTGAAAAAAATCCTTCGAGAATTAGGATTTTGAATGGATAGGAAAAGGTTATAGAATGTTATCATAAACTTTGAATGGTTAATTCCTTACAGTCAACTAGTTTGAACTTTAAATATATGTTTTCAACTTTTAGTTCTTCTCTTATCTTGCCCAAAACCATTCTTTGTTTTTATGGGAGAAATTAAAGGCTCTTGATTTCACACATAAAGTTATTCATTTTTTATCTCGATATTTCTTAGTCCTTCAAGTGAGTACGTATAGAGCTAATTGTTTTCAAGTTATGTACTTTCACTTCAATTAGCCTACACTAGAATTCATAAAATGCAACAAGTTCACTAGATGTCTTACTTTTTTCATCCAATGATTAATTAATGCAGCCAACAATCATTTCATGAATTTTAAATACTTTAGTATGTCAATAATACTTTATAAATGATTCATTTCTGTATAATAACATTTATTGAATCTCTATGCGATAGAAGCATGGAGTTTTAAAATTTATTCTAAGGTGTGATTGTATTATCAATATGTAATAACCTAAAAGTTATTTATGACTTTATAGGACTGAAAGTTCGATCATCGGGTCGTTCATTTGAGTTTTATGTGAGTTTTTCACGCTATAGAAGTTCTTAAGGGAAGGGGGTGACTTTAGTATGCATTTGGACTTAAGCTATCAGATGTGATTTTCGTCGGTTCCATCAACTCCTAAGGGCCGATTCGGTCTAGTGGCATGGTTCATTTTGGTCTCGAGGCTTCCAATGTGAGTTTATGTCATTAGGTATTTCAACTTTGATGTTTTAGCCAAAGCTTGACTTCGGTCAATACTCTTACTTTTGTCAGCATTCTTGTTAAATGTGCTAGGATGAGTTTTGCACTACATTCATTTTTTATGTTATATAAAAACTATGAATTTAACTTGTTGGAACTTATTGACCTCTTTGAAATTGGACCGGAAGACTTTAATTTCTCTTTTAAATATTGATCTTTATCAAACTCTTTCGTCACCAAAAGTTAAATCATTTTGTATTTTAGTAAGTTTTAGTCACAAATATAAATTTTTTGATATGACGAGCTTCAAACATAGTTTTATATAAACTGATTCAAACATGTTGGAGACAATGGGTAATTCCATAAATATAAATGTCTTCAATAAATACTTGCAAAGAACAAGAATTAAATAGCACAATTGAAACAAAATAATAAATAACAAAACAATAAAGGCAAAGGACTTTGATAAATAATATTATCTGAAGATAATTCGTCTAGAAGACATTTGGTGAGATATTTGCATCATCTGATGGAATCTGTGCGGAGGATGAAGCTCCATTTTCTAGCTGCTCCAAATGTTCGTTCAATTTAAATTCACCGAAAGTCAACCAAGCTTCCAACTTCATTATATTGTGTACATTGAATTGATCTATGGACTCCCACCAACCTAGATCTCTAGCCTCATTCATTCGGTCTAATTTTTCATTTGCAATTTTTTCTCTTTCATCCAATTCGTTAAGAATATCATTAAATTTACTTACTTTTTTGCGTGCTTGTGCAGCAACAAGGCAGTCACTTGAACTTAATTTTGTCATAGGATTTATAAAATGATCAATGACCACATTAGAGGTTGGACTAATAAAGGAATAAGGTATACCTTTCGGTGAAGACATAACAATTCCAAGATCCACATCACATTCTCTAACAAATTCACAAGCTTTTTTGTATAAGCCAGTACATCGTTTAGAGAATGTGGTGAGTCGAGCAGATTCATTCTCTATTTTCGCCAATGAAATTTTTTGGCGTCCTGCTGTCTTCTTATGCTCCATGCTAGAATATACTAAAATATACTATTAGTTAATTCTCTTTTAAAAATATGTGTACTAAAAAGAGGAAATATCATGCATATTTATATACAGAAATTTCGCATTGGTCATTAAATTACTTGCCAAATATCCCAATAAAAGCAATTTTTTCTTGATATTTAAAGTTATTAAGGAAAATTTATATTAATGTTATATTCCAAATATGATTTTATAATAAGATAAATTAATCTAAAAGTTAATTTAAATAGGTAAGTTGGTGTTTAATATTCTAGATGAAATTTATCAATTTGTAATAATTATTATGAATATATTTTACCAATACTAGAATCTTTTGGTTATTTTATAGTAACTAAATTAAATTTTGCACCTGCTCAAATAAAAATAAATCTACTATTTAACTTGAAATTAAAAATTATATTAATGTACTTACAATTTAAAAATAATAGATCCCTCAAAATTGATGTTCATTTAAGAGGAATAAACCTAAATAAGTAAAACACTCAAACTAATAATAATTAGTGAATTTATAATGGTATGCGTAATTCATGTAATATTTAATTTTTGCATAATAAATATGTAATTTAAGTGTATTAGCTAGAAGAAGTTAATAGTATATCACCCCGGTCATTCGTGTTAAAGTTAGATCCTTTTATTTTATCAATTCCAAACTTTTAAGGGGTAGTTTGTTGTGCGAGATAACAACATATAGTCCCGGAATTAAAATATGATGCCACTTAATTTGTTTTTTGGTTGTCCAATTCGAGATAACTTATATTAATAATTAGTATCGAAATAATTTATCTTTACCTATCGAAATAATTACTGTCCAATTCGATATTATTAATAGTTAATATGCGTCATTACAAACCAGGTGGTAACATAACCTACTATTAGTAGGGTTAGAATTAACAGAGATAGGAATAGAACTATTAGTACTTATACTACTAGATACTAGTACATGGTATTTTCTTTTTAAGATAGAAAAACTAATGCCCCTCGTATCAGCTTCTATAGCTTCATTGACAAAGGATGGTTGAGCATCCCATTTCACAAAAACACCGGTTGATTCCATATTTTCTCCCGTTTTAGCTAGTAGGTCTGCCACCTGGTTTTGCTTCCTATGGTTGTGCTTGATCTGCGGGTTCTTCAACAGCTGCATCAACGCCCTGCAATTATAGATAGTATTAGCAAAAGATTCGGTTCCTTCATGAAGTAAGTTAATTGCGTCTTCCGAGTCCGATGCTATTTCGATGGATTTGAAGTTCATGTTCACGTTCAGTTGCAGTCCATAGTATATTGCCAATATTTCAGCATGAACTGGATTCAAAGCATTGATTTTGATTGAGAAACCAACCACCCAATTCCCTTTCCGATCTCTGATAACTCTTCTGGCTCCTCCACTACTAGATTTGTGGTTGAAAGAACCATCTATATTTCGTGATGGCATAACCATAGAAAGAATCTTATCTTATTTGGGCATTTTCGTCTGGTGGTTGTTTCCTTTATTGGTAGCTTTTTAGGTTATTGTAAGAAGAGGTGTTGAAAGTACCCTTTGGGTTCTTTATCCATGATGGATTGTCCCTCCTCTCCCAAGCTTGAGGAATCAATATGCTCGTTATTTTCTGTCAAATGTCCAGGGGAAGGTCATAAGTTGTAACGTTGTTGAGGTTCCACTCACCACTGATTATATAATAACTAACATTTTCGTTTTCTTCATTTATATAGTAACCTAATCATATTTTATCATGGGATAAACTCACTAAATAACAAAATTACCCTTCATATTTTAAATTTGTTTTGCTGTATTTCACTTTCTTTTATCCATGAGTATTTCATGATTACTTTTAAATCTCTTTTAAATTTCGTTATTATATTGTGTTGTTTTCTGTTGAATTAAAAGGCTTTTAAAGAATCTTTATTATATTTCAATCATTTGTAATTATAACATATCGGATCTCAAAACGAAGAAAATCCAGTGCCAGTACTAACGGAATGACTCACAGACAGTTGGTGGGGTTCCTTCTTTAAGGCCCAAATCTTTATAAACTCTGATCCCACCCACGGTCAACTAGTACGGTCCGTGGTTGAACCTGCGGACTGTATGACTTATCGTAGGTGAGGGTCAGCAGCCAGTTAGAGGGAAATTGATGTTGTATCAACTTTAAATGGTTGTAACTCTTTATACAAAAGGGTGGCCCATGACCTATAACAAAAAAGATAATTGAATTCTCTTTCCAACGCCACCGAGCTTGCTAAGCTTCCATCACTGAGTAAAAAGGTATTCTTATTTTAGTGAATTCCTGTCGAGCTGACTTGACGGATGACCCCTACTTACAGTTTTTTCCCAAGATAGTTGAGAGAGGCTTAAGCTCACGAGTTTATCAATTTCGGACAAGGTTCAATGTTATTCAAAAAGTACAGACTTAAGTTCACCCAATTCAGTTAAGTCATTGATCAGTTGTGCTTTGTTCAATTTATATGTTTGTTCAGCTATATTCTTTATCAAGCATGCTCAGTACATTCCAAGTACTGATGCATACTATGTGCTACCTCCTTTCATTATGTAGGTTCAGGTAATCAACATTCATATCACGCATAGATCGATTTCCGAACCGTACTCAGCAGCTTCAGTGGTAAGTTTTCATACTTCGAGGACAACATACATGTTATTCATATATAGTCTTTTATTTCATTTTCAATTTTTTCTAGAGTTATCTGGGACATGTCCTAGCAACTTTAGTTAGTAGAGTCTTTTTCATACATATATAGTACTAGATTCAGCTTTAGCTTTGAGTTTGATCTTTCAGTTATTATTGAATTTTTAGTATATTTCATATATTCAGTCTAGTTAGGTATTCCCCAATTTCAATTAACACTGTTTTAGATTCTTCATAGTATCTCTTTGTTCAAATTGTTTTAGTATGCTTATGATATGTCAACTTCATGGTTAGCTTGGTGTCACTCGTGATCCTAGGTCCCATGTTTACATCAAGAGGATAGCCTCGGGGCGTTACAGTAATTAGAAGCTTCCTCTATTTTCATCATTCTTTTGCTACGTGGAATGCTTAAGTTTGAATGTAAAGCAGATGTAATGTCTATTACTTTGTATCCAATTTCCACTCCCATTTGACTTTTTATGCTTTTGTTTTCTTTTGTGCTGTATATGATTGTGGTTGATGGTTTTACAAGCACAAGAATTAATTTTATTTTTGCTTATTTGACAAATATTTTATTGTGTTGTAAATCTTAAGAACAAAAGAACAATATAAAGATAAGCACAAGAAGAATTTAAGAGAAGAGGAACAATATAAGATAACTTTCTTTCTTTCGAGTGTTCAAGTGTTCACCAAATCTTGAAGTGTGTACAATATGAACCTTTATGCCTCGATGTATGCCTCTTTTTATAGTGTAACATATAGGCATACAAAAGGTTAGTCATAAACATGAAGTTAAACATGAATATAATGGAGGAGGTTATGGAGATGAAAGTTTACAAGAACAATGATAAAAAAGGTGGAGGTTATTTTCATAATGAAGGGAAGTAATATAGTAGCTTCTTGGTGTAGTGGACATCCACACTATATAATTTTCTAACACTCCCCTTGAATGTCCATAGATAATATGTCTCGTTAAAATCTTACGAGAAAAAATTCTCATGGAAAAGAATTCCGAGTGAAGAAAAAAGAGTACACACATCTTTTGATACGCTTTGAATGTTGTCTCGTTAAGATTCATACCAGGAAAACTCAATTGGGGTAAAACCATTATTAAGGAAACGAGTATAACACATGTTTTTCTCCCTCGATAAAAACTTTACTTGATATCTCGAAGATGATGCATTCTAATTCTAATTATAGATGACACAAACTGGAAGTAAGGGAAGTGAAAGTGGAGCTTCAAATGAGAGCATACCTTACACCTCATCTCCCAGTGATGTTGAAGTTAATGTTGATACTTCAAAGAAAATAAAAACCATGGAACCTAGAGCTAATTGTTGGAAGCATTTTGAAAAGTTCACCAATGAAAATGGAGCTAGTAAAGCCAAATGCAAGTATTGTGCAAAACCTTATGCAGCTTCTATATCATCTAATGGTATGTCATCAATGAATACTCATATGAGAACATGTCTAAATTTCCCCGTGACACCGTAGATAAAGGTCAAAATCTAATTAATTTTCTACCATCTTCAACGGGAGCAAAGTCAACGGGAGCAAAGGAAGGGGTCATTAGCACTTGGAAATTTGACCAAGCACAAAGTAGGAAAGCTTTAGCCAAAATGATAATTATTGACGAGCTACCATTTAGTTTTGTTGAGAAAGAGGGTTTTAAAAATTTCATGAGAGTTACAATGCCGCAATTTCATATTCCTTCTCGTAGAACCGTGACGAGAGATTGTTATGAACTATACCTCGAAGAAAGAAAACTTTTGAAGAAGGTTTTCAAAGAAGCACGTCCAAGAGTTTGTCTTACGACAGATACTTGGACCTCTATACAAAATATAAACTACATGTGTTTAACAGACCACTTTATAGATAGAAATTGGATTTTGCATAAAAGAATAATAAATTTTTGTCCTATTTCTAGTCATAAAGGCGTGGATATGGCGGCTTGCATTACTAATTGTTTGCTTGAATGGGGTTTGGATAATGTGTTTACTATTACAGTTGATAATGCTAGTTCTAATGATGTTACTGTGAAAGAATTGTCTAAAAAATTGAGCAATTGGGGAACTAACATTATGGATGGTGACCATCTTCATGTGAGGTGTATGGCACATATCCTTAATCTTATTGTGCAAGATGGGTTGAAGGAAATTGGTAAGTCTGTCAAGCTAGTGAGACAAGCCGTGAAATACATTAAACAATCTCCCGCAAGACTTAGAAAGTTTAAAGAATGTTGTGAATCTGAATTGATAACTTGTAAGAAATCATTATGTTTAGATGTTCCTACTAGGTGGAACTCTACATAGTCGATGCTTGATATAGCACAACATTTTGAGCTTGCGTTTGAAAGATATAGTTTTTATGATATTGGATACTTGAATCATCTTCGTACCTTTGGTTCTGATTCTTCTCAAAACAAAGATGGAACTAGTGTTGAAGATGGAACTAGTGTTGAAGATGAAACTAGTGTTGAAGATGGAACTACTGCAAATATTCTTTCAAGTGTTGACTGGAAAAACGTGAGGTCAATGGTGAAATTTCTTGAAACTTTTTATGTACTTACTTTGAAGGTCACTGGTTCTAATTATGTCACTAGCAATACACACTTTGTTGAAATTGCTGAACTTAACCTTATTTTGAAAGAGATGATGACAAATGAAGATCGTAATTTGAAATAAATGGCAGAAAGTATGAATGAGAAGTTCAAAAAGTATTGGGGTGAACCACAAAAAATGAACAAGATGATCTTTATTTAATCTGTATTGGATCCCCGTAATAAGCTTGATTATCTTTCATTTGCAATTGTGGATATGTTTGGAAAAGAAGTTGGGGAAAAGCTATGTTCAGAAGTGAAAAATACATGAACAAACTGTTTGAATATTATGTCAAGAAATCCCCAAAAAGCTCTTTACATGTACCATCTTCACCCACTTCATCTGACAATTCATCAAGTATATCTAGTGTGAGTGGTTGTGGCAACTTTGTAAATAGAGGAAGAATGAGAACGAAACAACAATTTGAGAAGCATAAAGAAGTTAGTGGTAGTTTAGGTAATAAATCAGAATTGGAAAGATATCTTGCTGAAGATATTGAGCCAGATAGTGATGACTTTGATATATTAATGTGGTGGAAAGTTAATGAGCCGAGATTTCCTATTCTCGCGGAGATGGTTCGTGATGTGTTAGCCATTCCTATTTGAAGTGTCGCATCAGAATGTGCATTCAGCACAGGAGGTCGTGTTCTTGATCCCTTTAGGAGTTCATTAACTCCTAAAATTGTGCAATCTCTTATTTGTGTTCAAGATTGGCTTAGAAGTGAGTCTTTTCCAATCAATATTGAGGAAGATTTAGAGTATCTTGAACAACTTGAACTTGGTAAGAATTTGATATTTGTATTAACCATATTGAAAATAATTTTGTTACTTGTGTTTCTTAACAACTAACAAATTCTTTCATATTTGTTTTAGATTTTGCTTGTAGTGGGACTGAATCTAGTATAATTGATATATAGTTGCAGCTTTTAAGTTCAACTATCAACTAGTGATGTGTGGTAACGAGTAAGTAAAGAACTTATTTACATAACTTGCTTGATAGTTTTACATATTCTATTATGAAATGTAGATCATTTGTCTAAAGAGTTCTATTTTCTCGCAGGTGCATCAATATTTTGTTATTTTCTTGGTTGCTATCTGCTGGAACTTGGGAGCTATTGCAATGGAGGTTGCAACAATGTTTTGTTGGTTTTCTAAATCTCTTTGTTGCAGCAAGTTGCATGAGCCAGATAATGATGACTTTAGTTTGTAACTAACTCTATTTTAGTGATGGACACAAGTTTGTTGAATTTTCTAGTGTTGTTGTCTTGACTTTTAATAGTTTTTTAATTATTATTGTTTACTAGTTGTTACTTGTTAATGTTATTGCCTGTTGGCTAGAGCTGGGTTATGCTCAATACGTTTATGCTCCAAATTAGCACATACAGTGGGAATTTCTGATTTCCCAAGTGATCAGTTTGCACCAAAGGTGATACGATAATTTCCCCAGAAGAAACCTGTGGCAGTCTGGCAGATCAAGCAGGGAAACTCAAGCCTAGTCTGTCTAAGGACATTTTGGCCGGAGTAAACCCCCATTCCCTGCTCTGGTGAAAGAGATAAATAATTGTTTGAGTCTTGCTAAATTTGTATTAAATTTGGTTAAACCGAAACCAAACCGAAATAAACTGAACCAAAATTATAATAACCGAACCAAACCAAATTTATTTCGGTTTTGTTTGGTTTTACATTTGGCCAAACCGAAACCCAAAAAACCGAATCGATATTTACGAACCGAACCGAACCGACCGAACGCCCAGCCCTAACTTGAAGTAAGTCTTCTTTCTCTAATTAAAATGAAAGCTTCCATTCAACGGTTGGTTTTGGTGATATCTCCCTTGTGAATATAATAGGGAAGAGTAATATCAATTTTAGAACAAAAAATGGGTGTGTGGAAACCATATCTAATGTGTTTTGTGTTCCTGCTTTAAAAAATAATTTATTGAGTGCTGGTCAATTGTTAGAAAAAGGATATGTCATCACCCTTAGGAACGATTGTTGCGATATTTCTGATTCTTCTAGAGTTATTGCTATTGTGAAAATGAGTCATGACAGGTTGTTCCCTTTGATGATTGAAATATTCAATCTTGTTTTATAGCGGAAGTGAGAGAACCTTCATGGTTGTGGCATTTTTTATATGGTCATCTAAATTTTGGTGGTTTGAAGATCCTTCACAAGAAGAATATGGTGACCGGCCATCCTGAAATTGTTGTTCCTTCTCAAGTATGTGAAGAATGTGTTGTTGGCAAACAACACCGGTCTCAATTACCGAAAGGCAAGTCATGGAGAGCAAAAGAGATGTTGGAGATAGTTCACTCAGACATTTGTGGGACAATAACACCGATCTCTAACGGAGACAAAAGGTTTTTTTATTACCTTTATTGATTATTATTCTTAAAAGACTTGGGTATATTTTTCGCTCGAAAACTCAGAGGCTTTTTAATGTATTTAAATATTTCAAAGCTCATGTTGAGAATGAGACAGGGAAGGCCATAAAAAGCCTTCGACCAGACCGTGGAGGCGAATATTGCTCAAAGGCATTTGAAGAATTTTGTAAGTCTTGTGTCATTCAAAAAAAAAGCTCACAACAGAATATATACCTCAACAAAATGGTGTTTTGGAGAGAAAGGACAGAACCATTCTTGACATGGTTCGAAGCTTGCTGGCTCAAGGAAGAGTTCCGAAGGCATTTTGACCTGATGCAGTAAATTGGAGCATCCACATCTTAAATAGAAGTTCAACTTTTGCTCTTTGAGATATCACACCAGAGCAGGCTTGGAGTGGAAGGAAACCGACTGTAGATCACTTCAAAAAATTTGCTGCATTTCCTAAGCACATGTCCCAGATGTAAAGAGAAAAAAACTTGATGATAAAGGCGTTAAGTGTGTCTTTCTTGGTCTTAGCGAGACGTCCAAGGCATACAATCTATTTAATCCTTTGACAAAAAAGATAGCGACTAGTAGAGATACTGTTTTTGATGAAGACAATACTTGGAACTGGGATGAAAAGTTGTCTGGTCAAGTTCTATGTGATGATGAATCTGAAGATGTAGCTCCAAGGTCTGAAATTTAGCAACTGCTGCTACAACTGCTGAGGTTTTTCCACCTACAAAAGAACCTATCAAAGCAGTGAAAGTTGTTCCTCGTGTCCGAAGAAGACCTACATGGATGCAAGACTATCAGGTGGGGGCGCACAAAATCGAACCAAACCGCAAATCGAGTCAAACCGGAAAAAAATCCTACTAGTGGTTTGGTTTGGCTTGGTTTGGTGTTGGAAAACCCCCCGACTATATTTTGTGGTTTCAACTAAAAAAATAAACCGAGACCAAACCAACCCGACATTATATATATATTTTTAAAATTTTATTTTATAGTAAAAATACTTACTTTGATATGATTTTTAAATATCTCTTATACTTTTTTTTATAGTTTTTATCTTTTAATATAATTGTTTCTTCTTTGGACGTTAGAATTCTTAATGATCTTATAAAGATTATAGTTTATACATGTTGGTAATTATAATAAAGTTTAAATAAAAATCAAAATAATATTAATGCAAAAAAAAAATCAATTCAACACTAAGAATTACAATAATATTGAATATTTGTTTTTTAGTGTTACATAGATTTAGACAATTAAAATACATGATCTAATTTTACTTTCTTTTAATAATTAGTCATGTAACTAATGCTTATTAAACTATTTTAGCATGATTTAGTACTTTAAATTACGATCAATTTCATTATGACTTATTAATTTGCAATATTTGTTTTAAGCGATTTTATTATTATTTTTTTGTTGGATATTTTAGTGTTATCAATCATATAATATTTTTTGTTATTTTCTTGAGAAATAATTTAGTTGCATTTTGGTAGGACTAAAGAAATATTTGAAGTACAAGTAGATTATATGTTTGTATGAATACTTTATCAAAAGAACCCGAAAATCCGAAAAAATCCGAAAAATCCGAAGAAACCCGAAAAACCCGAAGTTGAAAAACCCGAGTTTATTGGTTTGGTTTGGTTTATAAATTCAAAAACCCAACACAAATAGTTTGGTTTGATATTTGAAAAAACCGAACCAATGCGGTCATGTACACCCCTACTATTAGGTAACGATGTCAATAACAATGATGAGACAAGTTCTTATTTTGCATTGTTTGCAGATTGTGACCCAGTAAATTTTGAAAGTGTTGTTGAAGAAACAAAATGGAAGGAGGCAATGTATGCTTAAATTTTGGAAAATGAAAAAAATGACACTTGGGAGCTTATTGATTTACCAAAAGGGCAAAGAACAATTGGAGTTAAATGATTTTATTAAACCAAACTCAATATGAACTGTGAAGTTGAGAAGTACAAGGTGCACTTGGTGACAAAAGGATATAAGAATGATTATGGTGTGGATTACAAAGGGATGTTCGCTCCAGTAGTCAGACTTGACACCATCAGGTTGGTGGTGGCACTAGCAACGCTAAACAACTGGCCAATTTATCAATTGGACGTGAAATCAGTCTTCTTACATGGAGAATTGCAAGAGCATGTATAGGTTGATCAACCCCCTGGTTACATTAAGTATGAGAGCGAACATAAAGTTTACAAATTGAGAAAATATTATATGGAATAAAACAAGCTCCATGATCTTGGTATAGTCGCATTGATGCTTATTTTAATACTACAGGTTATAAAAAATGTCCTTATGAGCATACATTTTATACTAAAACTAAAGGCGGAAAGCTTGTGATTGTGTGCTGACATGCAGATGATTTAATCTATACTGGGAATGATCATTTATTGCTTAATAATTTTAAGCAATTGATGATGACCGAGTTTAATATGTTGGATCTTGGCCTGATGCAATACTTTCTGTTGAAGTGAAGCAATCCTCTGGTGAAATTTTTATGTCACCACCCTAGCAGAGACGAGGTTGAAACTTGAAAAAAATCCTATAGGAACAAGGATTGACAAAACTTTCTACAAGCAGATTGTGGATGTTGGACAAAATGATAATCACACCCAGGATAATGTCCAAACTAAATAGCAATAGAAAGAGAGTAACAACGACACCAAATATTAAAATGGGTAAATATGATACCCGAATAAGTAATACAATAATATTGATGAAAAACTTGGTAGTGTCAAAAGACTACTACTCAACACTCTTTTATTTCTTACAACTCACAATAATATTATTTGCACACTATTTTCTCACAAACTAAGAAGTAGTTTGTGGATTACTCTCTCTACTCTCTATTGCTTCTCTATTTTTAGTGTATCTTCAAGTGTTCAATTACTACTCTATTTATAGAGTTTTTTGAACACTTGTTTACATCATTAATGACATAATGTGATAGCCAATTTCAACAAAAGAATTGGCTGCCTAACTCTACCAAACTAATACCAAACTTATACCAAACTTTGACTACCTACTTCCACAAATGTGGCTACCAACTTTCACATTGGTGGCTACCAATTTTCACATTTGTGGCTAGTAATTTCAACAAGTATGGATGCAAAATTAATTGCTGCCAAGATTTTATTTCCACAAATCTCTCCCTTAATTTTGATTTTTCTTCTTTACTCCAAGGCTTGATCTCAATCTCTGAAAATCTTCAAACTTGAGAGGCTTTGTAAAAATATCCGCAACTTGATCATGAGATTTCACATACTTGAGCTCTACCTCTTTCTTGGTAATGCATTCTCGGATAAAGTGATACCTTGTGTCTATGTGCTTGCTTCGATCATGATACACTGGATTCTTTGCTAGTGCTTGCACAGATTTGTTATCAACACAAATCATTGTGGCTTCAATTTGTGACAAATTGAGTTCCTTCAATAACCGTCTCAACCAAATAGCATGACATGTACATGATGTCGCTGCCACATATTCAGCTTCACAAGTCGAGAGAGTAACAATTGATTGTTTTTTTGAACTCCAAGAAATAACACAATCACCCAAGAAAAACACAAAACCAGATGTGCTTTTTCTATCATCAACATCTCCCGCATAATCACTATCACAATATCCCACAAGATTAAAATTATCGGAAGAAGAATAAAATAGCCCAAGGTCGATTGTACCTTTTAGGTAGCGAAGAATTCTTTTAGCGACCTTCAAGTGAGTGGAGGTAGGAGCTTCCATGAATCGACTTACTACTCCAACTGCAAAGAATATATCTGGTCTCGTACATGTCAAGTACCTCAGACTTCCTACGAGACTTTTGAACAAAGTGGAATCCACTTCTTCTCCATCATCAAATTTTGACAATTTTGTTCCACTTTCCATTGGGGTGTTCACAGGGTTGCAATCAAACATGTTGAACTTCTTCAAAATCTCCTTTGTATAGCTTTCTTGAGATATGAAGATGCCTTCCTCCATTTGCTTGACTTCTAGGCCCAAGTAATATGAAATGAGCCCTATGTCTGTCATGTCAAACTCAAGGGACATAACTTTCTTGAAAGCTTCAAATAAAACTGGGTTGTTACCCGTTAGAATGAGATCATCAACATAAAGACAAACAAGCAGAATATCTCCATTAGTATGAACTTTAATATAAAGAGCATATTCATGGAGACAACGAGTAAACCCATTGTCTTGAAAGTATTTGTCAATGCGACTATTCCAAGCTCGTGGAGCTTGCTTCAACCCATATAAGGCTTTCTTCAACCTCAACACCTTATCTTCATGATTTTTAACCACAAAACCCAATGGTTGCTCAACATAGACTTCTTATTCAAGATATCCATTCAAGAAAGCCGATTTGACATCTAGTTGATGGATCTTCCACTTCATTTGCGCCGCTAAAGAGATCAGTAGACGGATTGTCTCCATGCGGGCAACAGGCGCATAAACTTCTTCATAGTCGATGCCATGCCTTTGTTTGTAGCCTTTAGCCACAAGTCTTGCCTTGTATCTTTCTACTTCTCCATGGGCATTTTTCTTCATCTTGTATACCCATTTGACTCCAATTGCTCGATGGTCCTTTGGAAGAGTTGTCCCAAGTGTTGTTCTTCTCTATTGATTGGATCTCTTCCTCCATGGCTTTTCTCCACCTTTTGTCAGTAACAGCTTCATCAAAATTCATTGGTTCACTATCAGCAAAAAGACAACACAAAAAATCAAAATTAGTAATTTCTTCTGTGTCATCATAGAGTTCTTGAATGTTCCTCATCCTATGTGGTCTTTTACTTGAACTCTCTTGAGAAGATGGAGATGCAATATTTGCTGGTGAAGGAGGCGGGGTTGCATCCTGTGCCATGGTCTCCTGTTCTTCTTCATCTCCGAAGTATGGAAGAAAATCATATGTTTTTTCTTCTGGAGCCTCCCAATTCCATGATGCTTCTTCATCAAATTCAATATCACGACTCACCACCACCTTGTTATTGCTTGGATTGTATAATTTGTAGCCTTTTGAACTTGTGTCATAGCCAACAAACACATACTTGACACTCCGATCGTCAAGTTTAGCTCTCCCTTGATGTGGAACATGAGCATATGCTATGCTCCCAAAGATTCTCAAGTTCTTAACACTTGGCTTTCTTCCGCTCCATGCTTCTTGAGGTGTTTGATCTCGTACATTTTTTTTTGGAGACCTGTTGCTCAAATAAACTGCACAAGAAACAGTCTCGACCCAAAATTCTTTTGGTAGATGTTTAGCTTTTAACATACATCTAGCCATATTAAGAATTGTTCTATTCTTTCTTTCTGCAACTCCATTTTGTTGTGGCGAGTAAGGTACCGTTAGAGGGCGACGAATTCCATGAGATTGACAAAAGTCATTAAATTCTTTTGAAGTGAATTCGCCTCCTCTATCAGACCTTAATGCTTTTATTTCATAGCCACTTTCTTTTTCTACAAGTGCTTTGAAATTTTTAAAGGCAACAAAAACTTCAGATTTTTGCTTCAAGAAGTATACCCAAGTCTTTCTACTGAAATCATCAATAAAGAGCAAGAAATATTTTCTTTTACCAAAAGAAGGTGAATCGATTGGACCACAAACATCGGTGTGAACAAGTTGGAGTGGCTTACTTGTTCTTGATGTAGTCTCCTTTGGGAAACTCCTCCTTGCATGTTTTCCAAGAAGACAAGCTTCACACAATTGATTTGGATGGTTGATTGGCGGTATCCCATCAACCATGTTCTTGTCTCCCATTGATTTGAGCGCTTCAAAGTTCAAGTGCCCAAATCTCATATGCCAACACCATGAGTCATCTTGCACATTAGCCTTCAAACACTTTGCATAGATAGTTTGAAGATTCAAAGGAAACAACCTATTCTTTGCCATATGAACTTTAGCAATTAAGTTGTTACTTGAATCTCTTAGCCAAAGATGCATATTTTTCATATGAATATCATATCCTTTTTCAAGAAGTTGACCCAAACTCAAAATATTACTTTTCAATTTTGGCACATAATAAACATTGGTAATCAATTTATGACCACCATCTTTACAGGATATCAGAATCGTACCTATCCCTTCAATTTGGATCTTTGAGGTATCGCCAAAAGACACATTACCTTTCACGGTCTTCTTTATCTCCACAAATTTATCTTTCTGGCCACACATATGATTGCTTGCTCCATTGTCAAGATACCATGAGCTGCAATCATCTTTATCTTCTTCTTTGAGTGTTAACAACAGTGTTGACTCATCTTCATCTTTGTTGTTGTCAACAAGATTAACTTTCTCTTCAACATTACTACGACATTCCCAAGAGTAATGTCCCATTTTATGACAGTTATAACACTCAATTTTAGATTTGTCATACCTGATTTCATTTGTACCTTGATAGGCTCCACGTCCTCTGCCTCCTCGTTGACCACGACCACGACCTCTGATTGACTGGTGACCTTTATTTTCATTGTTGAAATAATTGGTGTAACTTCTTCCTCTTCCACGAGCTCCACGGCCTCCACGGCCTCTCCATTGTCCATTTCCTTTGTAACTTTTCTCACCTTCAAATCCTTTGAAGGATGCATGAGTTTTAAGAAGCTGCTCTAGTGGCTCTTCTTTTCTCCTTTTCATTTTCTCTTCATGGGCTAGTAAAGAACCTTCCAATTGTTCTACCGTCATAGAGTCTAGATCTTTAGACTCCTCAATAGCACACACCACATAATCAAATTTAGGTGTTAAAGAACGAAGGATCTTTTCTACCACACGCACATCATCTACTTTCTCTCCGTATCTTCTTAGTTGATTTACAACAGCAATCAATCTTGAGCAGAAATCCGAAATGGATTCGGATTCTTTCATTTTTAAAACTTCAAACTCAGACCTTAGAGTTTGAAGTTTTATCTTCTTTACTTTATCAACTCCTTGGAGAGAATTTTGTAAAATCTCCCACGCCTCTTTTGAGGTGGTTGCATCAGCCACCTTCTCAAACATGCCATCATCCAAACATTGATGGATAAGAGTGAGGACCTGTTGATCTTTCTTTCTTGTCTTTAACAAGACCTCCTTTTCATTTGAGGGCAAAGTTTCCTCATTTGCGGGTTTTGTATACCCTTTGTCTACAATATCCCAAACATCTTGAGAGCCAAGAATAGCTTTCATTCGTAGACACCATTTTTCATAATTTTCTCTTGTGAGACGGGGGTATTGAAAGGACAACGGACTATTATTTGTCATGGCTCTGATACCACGTTGTTGGACAAAATGATAATCACACCCAGGATAATGTCCAAACTAAATAGCAATAGAAAGAGAGTAACAACGACACCAAATATTAAAATGGGTAAATATGATACCCGAATAAGTAATACAATAATATTGATGAAAAACTTGTGTAACGACCTGCTTAGTCGTTTTGAGCAGCAGATTTTATTTCTGGAAAACTGTCTGAGACGACGTATCCAACGACGGACCGTCATGGGCACGACGGACCGTCGAGGGTGTCTCGTTCCAAACACTTGGAATTCTTATATTTGAGTGCTGAAATCGACTCTCTGAACTCTGTGACGGACCTGCAGGACGGACCGTC
>JABWTJ010000968.1:79974-95970 GCA_016801875.1 Solanum sitiens
TAGAATTAGGGGATCGGAGTGTCACGTTCCGACACATAGTATTAGTGGGTCGGGTGTCACGAACCGACACATAGAATTAGGGGATCAGAGTGTCACGAACCGACACGTAGAATTAGGGGATCGGAGTGTCACGTTCCGACACATAGAATTAGGGGATCGGAGGGTCACGTTCCGACCTAGTATTAGTGGATCGGGTGGTCACGAACCGACACGGGAATTAGGGGATCGAGTGTCCCACGTTCCGACACATAGAAGTTAGGGGATCGGAGTGTCACTTCCCGACACATAGTATTAAGGGATGGGGTGTCACGAACCGACACGTAGAATTAGGGGATCGGAGTGTCACGTTCCGACACATAGTAGTAGGGGATCGGAGTGTCACGTACCGACACAAGAGGAAGAAAGATAATAAATCTTGAGAGATGTTTATATACTCAATGTAATAAACCTAATTCCCAAATGAGTGTGGTATTGAGGCTTGAGTCCTCATGGATGAACTTGGTAGTACTTATTGATGATTATAGTACTTGTTACTACATGTTGAGTATTGTAGTTGATTTATGATATGAACTGATATATACTGTTTTCTATTTTGAGTTGGCCGATGATACCTACTCAGTACTTGTGTTTGTACTGACCCCCTACTTGTTGTTTCTTTCTTTGTTATTTGGGGAATGCAGCAAACGTACCGTCGTCTTCAACTCAGCAGCACTTCTAGCCAGTCGTCACTACACCGGATTTCAGGGTGAGCTAATGCTTCTAGCTTGGACTGGATCTTCTCTTCAATGTCTTGATGCCTTGAACTTCCGGCATGGACTAGCCTTTTATTTATTTTAGCTTCTTAGATACTTCTAGATTTGTAACTTGAGGATAGATGTTCTTGTGATGATGACTTCCAGATTTGGGGATAATGAGTTTTAAGTCTTCCGCTTTGTATTTTTGTTCAATATGTTGGAGTTTTAGATTGGTTGGTTCGCTCACATAGTAGGATAAGTGTGGGTGCCACTCGCGGCTAGATTTTGGGTCGTGACAACTTGGTAGTGTCAAAAGACTACTACTCAACACTCTTTTATTTCTTACAACTCACAATAATATTATTTGCACACTATTTTCTCACAAACTAAGAAGTAGTTTGTGGATTACTCTCTCTACTCTCTATTGCTTCTCTATTTTTGGTGTATCTTCAAGTGTTCAATTACTACTCTATTTATAGAGTTTTTTGAACACTTGTTTACATCATTAATGACATAATGTGATAGCCAATTTCAACAAAAGAATTGGCTGCCTAACTCTACCAAACTAATACCAAACTTATACCAAACTTTGACTACCTACTTCCACAAATGTGGCTACCAACTTTCACATTGGTGGCTACCAATTTTCACATTTGTGGCTAGTAATTTCAACAAGTATGGATGCAAAATTAATTGCTGCCAAGATTTTATTTTCACATGGGATGCTTTATGCATTTGACAGCGACTAGACCTGATATAATGTACTTTGTAAGTTTAATGAGCAGGTACATGGAAAATCCAAGAGAAACTCACTTGCTGGCTGCTAAAAGAATTCTTAGGTATTTACAAGGTATGAATGATCTTGGCATTTTGTATAGAAAAGGAGGAAAATCATATTTAATTGGCTTCACAGATAGTGACTTTGCTGGAGATAAAGATGATAGGAAAAGCACGTATGGTTATGTTTTTATGTTTGGATCAGGTGCTATTTCATGGTGTTCCAAGAAGCAACCAATTGTTATGTTGTAAACTACAGAAGTAGAATTTGTGGTTGTGTGCGCCACTCAAGCAATCTGGTTGAAGAATATTCTAGCTGAACTATGTCTTCTTCCGCAAAAGCCAATTCTAATTTACTTTTATAACGGTTCAGCGATTAAGCTTTCCAAAAATCCAGTTTTGCACAGGAGGAGCAAACACATTGATGTGAAACACATTGATTAAGATCATTGATGTTGTCTACTGCAAAAGTGAAGACCAAGCTGCTGATATTTTAACCAAGCCTCTCAATCATGCAGCAGTAGTGAAGCTGAGAAAGCTACTGGGAGTTTATACTTTGAAGCATGTTGTCTCTTATGATGAAGTTAAACCGATGTCTTTGACTTATCTGTTTAAGGGAGGCATTGTTGGAAGTCTTCTTTTGTTTATGAATCATTTGTTTAATGTTTGTTGGCCTTTTTATTTTGTTGAAATGTTCAACTCATAATTATTAGGAAGTGGGAAGATTCTTAATGCCTGTTAAGAGTCCTAGTAGTCGTGGGTTTATGGGTTTTACGTGTAACAGAAAACTCTTAGTAAAACTCTTAGAGAGTTGTGCGGTAATAATTTTTCTTCCGTTGAAACAAAAAAGAAGAAGAAGAAGTTATTCACATTGTTTCGTGCATGTGAATAAACAAGTTATGTACTTTCACTTTGATTAATCTATACTAGAATTCATAAAATGATATTGACTACAATTTTCAAACAAATTCACTAGATTTCTTACTTTTTTCATCCAATGATTAATTAATGTAGCCGACAATCATTTCATGAATTTTACATACTTTAGGATGTAAATAACCCACTTAGTACTTTATAAATGATTCATTTTTGGATAATAACATTTATTGAATCTCTATGCGATAGAAGCATGAAGTTTTAAAATTTATTCTAAGGTGTGATTGTATTATCAATGTGTAATGATCCTGTAGTGAACTCAAGTTATTTATGACTTTATAGGACAAACAGTTCGATCATCCGGTCGTTCATTTGAGTTTTATGCGAGTTTTTTTCGCTATAGAAGTTCATAAGTGAAAGGGGTAACTTTAGTCAGCATTTGAAGTTCAGGTATCATATATGATTTCGTCGGTTCCATCAACTCCTAAGGGCCAATTTATGCTAGTAGCATGGTTCGTTTGGGCCTTGAGGCTTCCGATGCGAGTTTATGTCATTAGGTGTTTCAACTTTGATATTTTGGCCAAAGTTTGACTTCGGTCAATATTCTTACTTTTGTCAGCATTCTTGTTAAATGTACTTGGATGAGTTTTGCACTACATTCATTTTTTATGTTATCCAAAAAATATGAATTTAACTTGTTGGAACTTATAGACCACTTTAAAATAAGACTTGAAGACTTTAAATTCTCCTTTAAATATTGATTTATATCAAACTCTTTCGTCAGAAAGAGTTAAATCCTTTTGTATTTTAGTAAGTTTTAGTCACATATATCTCTTTCTCCTCTATTTTTCATATAAATTTTTTTGATATGACGTGCTTCAAACATAGTTTTAGATAAATTGAGAGGTTCCTATATCAGGTTGTGTATTAATTCAAACATAGTTGGAGACAATGGGTAATCATAAATATAAATGTCTTCAATAAATATCATTGCAAACTGCAAAGTTCAAGAATTAAATACACCCTCCGTTTCAAAAAGATTGACCTAGTTTAACTTGGAACGTAGTTTAAGAAAAGAAAGAAGACTTTTTGATCTTGTGGTTCTAAATTAAAGTTATGTCAAATGTACCAAAATGCCCTTTAATCTTGTGGTCTTAAACATGTCACATGAAAAGTTAAACTAAATTGTTGCCAAAAAAAGAAATGGGTCATTCTTTTTTAAATAAACTAAAAAGGTAATAGGAACATTCTTTTTGAAACAGAGGGAGTAGCATAATTGAAACAAAATAATAAATAACAAAAACATAAAGGAAAGGACTTTGATAAATAATATTATCGGAAGATAATTCGTCTAGAAGACATTTGGTGAGATATTTGCATCATCTGATGGAATCTGTGAGGACGATGAAGCTCCATTTTCTAGTTGCTCCAAATGTTCGATCAATTTAAATTCACCGAAATTCAACCATGCTTCCAACTTCATTATATCATGTACACTGAATCGATCTATGGACTCCCACCAACCTAGATCTCTAGCCTCATTCATCCGTCTAATTTTTCATATGCAATTTTTTCTCTTTCATCCAATTCGTTAAGAAAAATCATTAAATTGACCTACTTTTTTGTGTGCTTGTGCAGCAACAATGCGGTCACTTGAACTTAATTTTGCCGTAGGATTTATAAAACGATCAATGACCACATTAGAAGTTGGACTAATAAAGGAATAAGGTATACATTTCGGTGAAGTCATAACAATTCCAAGATCCACATCACATTCTCTAACAAGTTCACAAGCTTTTTTGTATAAGCCAGAACGTCGTTTAGAGAATGTGGTCAATCGAGCAGATTCATTCTCTATTTTCGCCAATGAAATTTTTTGGCGTCCTGTTGTCTTTTTATGCTCCATGCTAGAATATACTAAAATATATTAGTTAGTTCTCTCTTAAAAATATGTGTACTAAAAAGAGGAAATATCATGCATATTTATATGCAGAAATTTCACATTGGTCATTAAATTACTTGCCAAATATCCCAATAAAAGCAATTTTTTCTTGATATTTAAAGTTATTAAGGAAAATTTATATTACTGTTATATTCCAAATTTGATTTTATAATAAGATAAATTAATCTAAAAGTTAATTTAAATAGGTATGTTGGAGTTTAATATTCTAGATGAAATTTATCAATTTGTAATTAACTACTGTGAATATATTTTACCAATACTAGAATCTTTTGGTTATTTTATAGTAACTAAATCAAATTTTGCACCTGGTCAAATAAAATAAATCTACTATTTAACTTGAAAATAAAAAAATATATTAATGTACTTATAATTTAAAAATAATAGATCCCTCACCTTGTAAATTGATTTGCATTTAAGAAGAATAAACCTAAATAAGTCAAACGCTCAAATTAATATAATTAGTGAATCTATAGTGGTATGCGTAATTCATGTATTATTTATCTTGTGATTGAAATATGATGCCACTTAATTTGTTTTTTGGTTGGCCAGAGATAACTTATCTTGATTAAATTAATATCGAGATAATTTATCTTTACTGATAGAGTGTATAGTAATCTCATCATATTTTTATCATGGGATAAACTCACTAAATAACAAAATTACCCTTCATATTTCATGATTACTTTTAAATCTCTTTTTTTTAAACCCAAACCAAGTGGGAGTTATTTATTCCATCAAAATAGTTCATATGGGCAAACCCACGTAAAAAAGGCCTTTTGGCAGCCAACAGAAAAGGCCTCAGCTTACAAAAAAATTGATTTGTCATACCTAATTGTAATAATAGGCATTTTCATTTTGTCTAATTAATATGAGCCAATTGCTAGCTTAGGGATATCCCTCCAATCGTGATACATATGAGCTTCATCAGAAATAAAAACATGTTTAGCTAATGCATGTGAAACTTGATTAGCTTCCCTGTAACAATGATTTACTTCACAGTTCATCTTAGCAACAACTTGTATGATGTCTTCCACAACACCTTTGATTTTCAAGTTGGTGGCTTGTCCATTCCTTACCATATCAACCACCATCTTTGTTCATTGTTGTGTTGTTTTCTATTGAATCAAAAGGCTTTAAAAAGAATCTTCATTATATTTCAATCATTTGTAATTATAACACGCCGGATTTCAAAATGGAGAAAATCTGGTGTCAGTACTAAAAAAATGACCCACAGACCATAGGCGGGGTTTCTTTGTTAAGTTCAAATCTTTATAGTCTCTGATCCCACCTACGGTGAACCAGTATGGTCGGTGGTTGGACCTACGGGCCGTATGACTTACGGTAAGTGAGGGTCAGCAGCCAGTTAGAGGGAAATTGATGTTGTATCAACTTCAAACGGTCGTAACTCTTTACACAAAAGGAATTAGGTGGTCCATGACCTATACAAAGAAATATAATTAAACCCTCTTTCCAACGCCACCGAGTTTGCTAAAATTCCATCTCTGAGTAAAACGTTATGCTTGTTTTAGTGAAACCTTGTCGACCAGACTTGACGGACGACCCCTACCTACGCTTGGTAGATCAACCCACGGACTGTAGGTCCCTCCGTGGGTGGCCTTCGTCAAAATTAAGTCAGGGTCATTTTTTTCCTTTTCCCTATGCGTTGGGCACTTCAATTACGTCATTTGATCCCTAAACTACATAGGTTTGGTCAGTTTAATCCTAGTAACTTAGTCAGATCTTTCGCTAAGCATTTAATTTACTAAAAATTAATCAAACTTAGAAAAAAAGAGGAGAAAAGAGGCGACCAAAACACTTCCAAGAACGAAGCAAGTTTTCTTCAGTTCCAGCCCTGAAATTAAAGAATTTCCCCGTAAATTTTGTCACCAGGTATGTGGGATTTCACTAGTGGATTCCTTTCATCCACTAGGTCCCTAAAATTTACTTAGATTCTTGATTCCCTTCATCATGTTTAGACCTAGGGTTTCTATAACTTTGGAAGATCATTGCGCTTTAGCTGTTATAGTGTTCTTAATAAGATTATCATGTCTACGTAACATTCTTTCTTAGTTGTTTGCAATAAACTCAGAACCCTAGGTGTGTAGATTTATTTAGTTCATGAATTACACTTGCTAGGTCAGATAACCAAATATACATGAATCAGATTTCGAATGTTTCATCATCAGTACTTAAATGTTGCACTCATAGTTAGCGTGTTCGAATATTGAGCTATTCTAATATATTTCAGTTATGTTATATTGTATACATTTCTAGTTTGGAATAGGCTTAACACCGAGTTGGACTAGGGTTCTGCGTACCCGTATAGTCATGCTTTTATACCATTGACTAGATATATTGGGTCCTCTTGATGGAGCATATATATCGAACTCCACGTTTAGCTCACGTGGTTTTATTTTGGTTAATAGTAGTTCCTATAATCAAATTTTAGTGCTTTTGATCAAGTTTTCAGTTTATACTTAGGTATTGTATCAGTATTTCCTATCCATGATTTAGTACTTGGTCATTGCATTTTATTTAGCTTTTGAACATGTTGCAGTATATACATTCATATTCACTTATGTCATTGTTTAGTTACGCTTTGTTCAATTTATATGTTTGTTCAACTATATTCTATATCCTACATGCTTAGTACATAACAAGTACTAACACATACTGTGTGCTACATCCTTTTATGATGTAGGTTCAAGTACTCAGCATCCAGTTCATACATAAATCGGTTCCCGGTCTGTACTCAATAACTTTAATGGTGAGTCTTCATACTTCGAGGAGAACATACATGTTTTTCGTATTTAGTCTTTCATTTAAGTTTAACGTTTTCTAGGGTTAGTTGTGGGCATGTCCCAACTACTTAAGTTGATAGAGGCTTTTCAGACATAGTATTAGATTCAACTTTAGATTTAAGTTTGATCTTTTAGATATTATTTAACTCTTAGTATATTTCATATATTCAGACTAGTTGGGAATTCCTCACTTTCATTTACCACTGTTTTAGCTTTCGCACAATATCTCTTTATTCAGATTGTATTAGTATGCTTATGATATGACATCTTCAGGATTTGCTTTGGGTCAATCGTGATCCTGGTCCTGTATTTACATCAAATGGGTAGCATTAGGTTCAAAAGTCCTAAGATGTTTGAAAATCGCACTAAGTAGAGTTTCTTTCATGGATGTGAAGTGCACCACATCTAATGAGAGGGAGCCTACAAAGTGTATTAGGAAAAACTTTACTTTCTGGATATTCTTATCGTGTGTGGATATGATCTTCTTTCTAATTCATCATTATGCGTTTCAGATCGTGCATCCTCGTAGAGCTTACCCAAGAAATCCTAATGCACGCAATGCTAAAGTAGTTCCAGCAGTCTCAGACCATGAGGTTTTGAATGTAGTGTTTTGGAATATAATTAAGCTTTTGGCTCGGAGTATGACTAACCAGAACAATAGCAGGTTCGAGTTTCTACTAATGCTAATGTTGGATCAGCAACAACCAAAGTTCAAGATTTTATTTGGATGAATCCGCCAGAGTTTCTAGGGTCGCAAGTTGGTGAGGACCTATAAAACTTCATTGATGAGGTTAAGAAAATCTTTGGAGTGATGCAAGTGACCGGTAACGATAGGGTAGAGTTGGATCCCTACTAGCTTAAGGATGTTTCTCACATATGGTACACTTAGTGGAAAGAAAACAAGAGTGTGGATGCAGATCCTCTGAGTTGGGAGTGTTTTACTGGAGCTTTTCTGGATAGGTTCTTCCCAAGATAGTAGAGAGAGGCTAAAGCTCACGAGTTAATGAAAATCAGGCAAGGTTAAATGATAGTCAAAGAGTACAAACTTAAGTTCACCCAATTCAGTTATGTCATTGATCAGTTGCACTTTGTTCAGTTTATATGTTTATTTAGCTATATTATATATAAAGCATGCTCAGTACATTCCAAGTACTGAAGCATACTCTGTGCTACCTTCTTTCGTGATGTAGGTTCAGGTACTCAACATTTAGATTACGCATAGATCGATTCCCGATCCGTACTCAGCAGCTTCAGTGGTGAGTCCTCATATTTCGAGGGACAACATACATGTTTTTCGTATTTAGTCTTTCATTTCAGTTTCAATTTTTTCTAGAGTTAGTTGGGGCATAACCTAGCAAATTTAGTTAGTAGAGGCTTTTTCAGACATAGTATTAGATTCAGCTTTAGATTTGTCAAGGAAAATTCATCCGAAAACCATACGATTTGCAGAACTTTTTCTAAAGGCATACATGATAAATATCAAAATTGTTTACCTTTAGAAACTGTTTTCCTCCTTAAATGAATAATAAGAAGGTTACATCTTTAATTGGAATACAAAAAAAAAAAACTTTTTCTGTTACCTTCTCACTTCGACCTTTCTAAACAAAGCAATGAATTATGGAGAAGTAATGCATTTATCTTCTACTTCCATGATCAAATTCTCTTAATCAGTAGAATACAAAAAATACTAACAGTATAGTAATTTCCTTAAGATTGTTGTTCATTTTGTATTCCTAACATACTTAGAATAAAACTTTGAAGAACTTGGTAGGACAACAAAGTTTAAGAACATTATCACAACTAGAAAATTAAAACTAGTAGAGATACTAGAATCAGAAACAAATTAGAAAAAATATATATATGAAATATTTTTCTTAAAGAAGAATTGTTGTTAATTTGTGTTTAAAGAATCTTACTGATTCCAACAAACTTTGCAGAAACACGAAGTTACCAAAGTTTAATGAACCGGTGAAGAACAGAAGAACATAAATTAATTCACAAATCTAAATTTGTAACACATACCAGAATTTGGAAAAGCAGGAAGAAGATCAAACCCATTGAATGCACAGTGTCCCCTTAAGGAAATTATTCTCCTCTAGTATCCGAGGTTTGATTTGGAATATGTCCTCCCATTGTAGAATGATCTCAATCACCAGTGTATTGATACCCAAAACGCTGGTGTCATCGAGCCATTCAACAGCAGTAAAGTACACGTAGAATAGTAGATTTAGTAGTAGAAGAAGAAGTCCATAAATTCTATATTTAAAATGAAAGAAAATCCCGCAATTTATAGAAAACAAAGGGTAGTGCGAAAAGGTTCTTATTGTGCCTTACCGTAAAGGTCACAAACCTTTGAAAAATCACAATCTTTCGGAAAGGTCGTCACCTTTCATAAAAGTCACAACTTTCCATAAAAGTTACAACTTTTCATAAAAGTCGCAACTTTTCATAAAAGTCACAACTTTTCATAAAAGTTCAACCTTTCATTAAAGTTACAACTCTTCATAAAAGTTACAACTCTTCATTTTCCATTCACACCTTTTAAAACCCAACAATCCCCCGCATGAATGGGAATGACTCCAAGACAAAGAAACGGACAATTATGTGTACTTTACAAGCAAGAATTAATTGCATCTGGATAAGTAGGTTTCCCCTTGGACTTTTCTTAGTGAACATATGTCGGATATACTCGGTCAATCGGTAGATGCGATATCTTTGAACCGTCGAGCTTTGGTGTATACCTAGACAACCATATGTCACACAATTAACCCTTTACCATTTATGGTTCTTACGGTTGTGTTCGTTTCAGTCATGAACACCTCCTTGTTTCATGTGTGTATAGAAAGATGGGCTTTTGACAGTCATCTTCTTCAAAGCGGCTTACACTTCACACTCACATAGGTGATTTCTAACCGTGTACACTATTTGGTCAACTCTGCCTAACTTAGCAAATCATTAAAACCATTAAGCTTTATTAACTCATTAACAAGCCTTAATTTTGTATCCTTGTCCCTGAGCATTGTCTTCATCATGAGAATGGATTGAGTTTGTTGACAATGCCGAACCGCCATTCACAACTTTGTTTTTCTCCTTGAATCTAGTTCTTGGGATCTCCAGTCTGCTAGATAGAGTTACCGCCATGATGACTTGTCCAAAGCCGTAAATCCATTCCCTTAGATGATCTTTCAACTTTCTCTCTAGTTAGACCTTTTTTGTAAGTGGATCCGACACATTATCCTTTGACTTGACATAGTCAACTCTGATAATTCCACTAGAGAGTAGTTTTCTAACGGTATTATGTCTATGTCATTTATGACGAGACTTTCCGTTATGCGTCATGCTCCATGCCCTACCTATTTCATCTTGACTATCAAAGTGTATGCATACCAATGCCAATGGTTTGGGCCAAAATAGAATATTTATCAAGAAATTCCGGAGTCTTTCAACTTATTCACCGACCTTATCTAGAGCACCTAGCTCAGAAATCATTGTAGAGCTAGCGATACATGTCTCTTTTGAAATATTTCCAAGAGACTGCTCCTCTACCAATAGTAAATAGATATCCATTTGTGGATTTTACTTTATTTGTCCGATGATCCAATTTGCATCACTATATCCATTCAATACTGCTGGATATTGTTATAATACATGGCATAGTTTTAAGTATTATTTTAAATACTCCAAAACTCTATTTATTGCCATCTAATGAGTTTATTTGGGATCACTTGTGAACCGACTCAGTGTATAATAGCAAATGCTATATCTGATCGCGTACACTTCATGATATACATCATACTTCTCAATACTCTAGCACAATCCAATTGTGAGTCACTTTTGCTTTCACTATTTTGAAATGCAAAGCTCACATTTATTGGAGACTTGACAATATTGACATCCAAATATTTGAACTAGTAAATTACCTTTTGAACGCAATGAGACAGTGAAAATGCTAAACATTATGGAGTTCTAAGGATTCTTATATCTAAGATCGCATCAGCAACTCCAATATTTTCCATTCCAAGCTTGCTTTCTAGCATACGTTTAGTATCATTTATGTCATTAGTGTCTCTATTGATGATCAACATATCACCAATATACAAACAAACAATGACCTTATGATGTTAATGTGAACACATTTATCACTTCCATCATTCTTAAATCCATTTGCCAACATGGTTTGGTCAAATTTCTTATGTCATTGTTTGGGTGCTTGCTTTAGTCCATAATGTGACTTAACAAGTTCGCACACTTTCTTTTATTTACAAGGAATCACAAAACTCTCGGGTTGTTCCATATAAATTTCTTCCTCCAATTCAATATTTAAAAGAGTTGTTTTCACATTCATTTGATGAATTTGGAGGTCATATACCATAACTAATAATATTAGCATCCGAATGAATGTGATTCTTAGTTACTGACGAATATATATATCAACAAGATTAAAACCTTATTTTTATCTAAAGCCTTTGACACAAAGTCTTGCTCTATATTTGTCAACAGTTCCATCGACTTTCATTTTCCTTTTGAGGATTCACTTTGAACCCAAAAATTTATTTCCTGGAGGAAGATCAACCAACTTCCAATAGGATTGCTCAAGGTTACATCAATCTCACTATTGATACCATTTGTCCAAAATGATGAGTCTACATAAGACACAAGAAATGTTACAAAATCATATTCGAAGGAAGTATATATCTTGACATTTACTACACCTCTGAATCTCTTTATTAAGTACATTCTCCTTTTGTTCTTTCCAAGGTCGTTTAGACCTATCACTAGACTACTCAAGTCTAATTTTACATTACACGGTCTTAGTTCTATTTCAATCCTTTTAGGAATAGGAACTTGAACTTTGGCTAGACACCCCCACACTTTGAAATATTTCAAGTTGGATTTCCTTCATTTCCATTTCTCATATGGAATAGATTGTGTCCTGAACAAACAAAATTGCTTTCTTTATGAAAAGACAATTTTTTTTCCCTTTTGCAGTAAGGATAGTTCCTCCACACAAGTTTTGTGGTAAACCCGAACTTATACAAATGCATCTATCATTCTTTTCAACGTTCGATTTTTTTTCCTTTAGATTGATGTGAATAGGGCAGTAGTTTGATGGATAAATCCACTTTCCAAACATATTTCTGCACAAGGAGATTCATACTCTCCATTCTTATCACTTCTTATCTTTTTGCCAACTGATTTTCATCTTTGATATTATATTGTCTAGACATTTCTATTGCTTCATCCTTACCATTAAGCAAATAGACAATTTATTTTTATGCAATTGTCAATTAAAGTAATGAGATACTTTTTTCCACTACGAGATGGTATTGACTTCATATCACAAATGTCAGTGTAAATCAATTTTAAGGGATTAAAATTCCTTTCAACAGATTTATAAGAATGCTCAGCATACTTAGATTCCACATAAATTTGACATTTTTATTTGTTGCACTCAAAGTTAGACAAAACTTCTGAGTTGATCAGTTTTCCTTACAAGGTTTGTAATTGACATGCCCCAAGTGTTCATGTCACAAACATTGACTCAAGCAAGTAAGAACAAATAAAAACATTCAGTTCGAAAAGCTCTTCGCGAGGTAGCTTTTTCCTCACTAATATTTTGTTCCTATTTCTTATAATTTTGTGTGATACAAACATTGTTTAGAGTCATCACCTTGTCAAATGTCCTTTTCAGAAGGACCTTTCCATAACTTTCAATTTGATTGTTATAGAACTACCCATGAACTAAATCTAGAAAACACTTATAAAGTGTTGCTAAAAATATTTTTGGGTACACTTTTAAAGTGTAGCTTTAGTTTTTAGCTTTTGGCAACAATAATATTGGCAACACTTGTAAAACATGCTCTTTGATAGTATTGGCTACACTTTATAAACGTTGTCAAATTATAATATAATTGAGAACACCTAATTACATATATGACTACACTTTTAAAGTGTGCTATTTTTATAATTATATAACCAACACTTTACAAGTGTAGCAATATAATTTTCCCAAATTTGTTACTTAAATATTGAATTCCCTCCAATATATTTAACTTTGCCCCCAATTTCTAATTTGTCAATAAAAGAACTCATAAAAGAAAAATTCTATACGATGAAATATACTCTAAAAAACATTTTGCCCCAAATTGACAGAGGAGCTGCTCTTTATCTTAATCAAAATAGGAGATATTTTTTTTGATCAAGTGAAAACGTTTTGTTCCAAATGAAAATCTCATGCCCTAAACCCTATTTCCTTTTGAAAATGATTGTCTTTGCTCAGAGACCACAACAACTTGCTCTATTCCTTTGGAATAGAATGATGTAGAAGAAACACAATGTTTGGCTCTGAATCATCCAAATGGGTTCAGATTAACAGAAAACAGTGTCCTGAAATAAACTTCAAATGTTGGTGCTTCTATAGGTGTCACGCATTCATCGAGACAAAGTGGTATGGATGTTTTCTATTTTTGTTCAAGTTGAAGCAAATAAAATATGGGTATTTTTTATTGGAATCTGTTGCCATGATATTTTTGTGAAAAACATTTTTAGTTTAAGTAGGGTGGTATTCATGTTTAGAGCTTTCCTATTCTGCATATTACTAAAAATGAGACGAAGAACAGGTCAAATATGTATATGTACCTATCAACTCACAGACGCCTTTTCCAATATTTGTTTTGTCACTCACAGGCTTATCCGATTAATAGGCATTTGGATGACATAATATTTGGGTGAAGTTGATAAGTAAAGGATATTTCAAGGTGAAGTGTTAAAAGAGTTATATTTTATTTGTGTTTAGACTGTATCTCAACTGGAAAAAAATCCTAAGTATCTGGACATCGAAATTCATGGCCAATTAAAAAATTGTAGATCTGAAGTTCAACTTTTAGAGGAGACAATCACCAGAAAGATCATGTTTTGTATTATAATTGAACTTAGATTCGAGTTGTCTTACTCCGTACCACCAACATTTCTAGTTTTAATGCATAAGCATCTATTCTTGATTAACATGGAAAGTGGGTACTCAGAAAAATGGAAGCTAAGGTTTAAACATTTAAATACAAATTCATTGCAAACAGGGTTAAAAGAAAATTAGTTAAAAGAATTTGTGTTGGAAAGCGTTAGAACTTAATGGGATTTCCTTCTTTGTTTGTTTGATTCGAAGAGGGAAGGGCCCGTTGAGTTGTTAAGAATCATAATTTTTTTTTGTCTTTCATTCAATTTGTAAGCAAGTGTTAAATACTATGCCATCCGTAGTTGTCATGTTTTTTTTCACATGTCAGTAGGGAAAAAAAAGTGAAAACAACCCTAATCTCTGAAAGGGGAGTCGCGGATAGAGAGAGTATGGTCTCATTGGAAGAAGCTTGTTGAGGCCAAACTTAAAGTGGCACCAATGGTTGACAACTCGTAGCTTCCTTTCCATCTTCTATGTCGACACATCAATGATCTGCACAGTTGCTTGGAAGAAACTTGTGTGATGGGGTACTTTCAGTAGATCCTCTTCTTGAGAATCTCGCCCTCTTTGGTGGATATCGAACTATTGAATGCGGATTGGGTGTTGCATAAATGAAAGAAAATAATAAAATAGATAAGGCTGAGTTAGTGATAGAATATTTGAAGAATGATCTATTCACATGTACACATATTGTTGGGAGTTTGATTTAGGATCCAGCCAAGTGTGCGAGAGGATTTTAAGAATCAATACAAACTCACCTTTGAATTTCTTTATGATTTAGTGAACCGACTAAAGAAACTTGGGGTGAGAATACCACTTTATGTGAAGGATACTCAGTAGGTAGTATCTACAACTTGACTTGTTGCTCAAATTATATTCTAATCTGAATGATGGAGCCAACTATGATGAGTCACCAAGCCCATTATCTCACTCCAGCTAGTTCTTGGAAAATTTTTGTAACGACCTGCTTAGTCGTTTTGAGCAGCAGATTTTATTTCTGGAAAACTGTCTGAGACGACGTATCCAACGACGGACCGTCATGGGCACGACGGACCGTCGAGGGTGTCTCGTTCCAAACACTTGGAATTCTTATATTTGAGTGCTGAAATCGACTCTCTGAACTCTGTGACGGACCTGCAGGACGGACCGTCATAGACATGACGGACCGTTGTAAGGTTCCGTTTCAGAACACTTCAACTCTTGAGAATTGGGTACTGAGAGCAATTCTCTGAAGTCTGTGACGGACCTGCAGGACGGACCATCACAGATATGACGGACCGTTGTGAGGTTCCGTTTCAGAACACTTCAACTCTTGAGAATTGGGTACTGAGAGCAATTCTCTGTCCGTCGTGACGGAAGTGCAGGACGGACCGTCGTAGGCACGACGGACCATCACAGGTTGCGTAATCCCAGTCTGGGTCAAATTTCTGGGTAAGTTTTAAAGGGGAGTTTTGGACTATTCTTGCTATAATTATAAATTTAGTGGGTCAATGTTAAAAACTCAAATCCTTGGGGGTGTAAAGGAGATGACCTTGAGTTATTAGTGGGTGGTTTCCTCATCTTTTATACCTAATTATATGCTAAATTAGGGAAAAAGAGAGAGAGTTTGGAAGAAGAAAAAATAGAGAGAAGAAGGAGAGAAAGAAACGATCTATAGAGAGAGACAACCAAGAGGAAACAAAAAGCTTGAGAGATTGCTTGCTTGATCAAGAATCCTTGGTGAAGGTAGGTTATGGTTTGATACTATTCGTAGTAAACTCTTAATAGTGAATGATATGTATTGGTAGTATTGTAAACCCTTCTATATGCTTAATTGTATGCTTGCATGAATGTGATTATGTGATTGTGATAAAATAAGCATAATGAAGCTTTTGAATCCAAAATCTTGAAGAA
>JABWTJ010000968.1:101554-186574 GCA_016801875.1 Solanum sitiens
CGTTCCGACCAATAGAATTAGGGGATCGGAGTGTCACGTTCCGACACATAGAATTAGGGGATCGGAGTGTCACGTTCCGACACATAGTATTAAGGGATCGGGTGTCACGAACCGACACGTAGAATTAAGGGATCGGAGTGTCACGTTCCGACACATAGTAGTAGGGGATCGGAGTGTCACGTACCGACACAAGAGGAAGAAAGATAATGAATCTTGAGAGATGTTTATATACTCAATGTAATGAACCTAATTCCCAAATGAGTGTGGTATTGAGGCTTGAGTCCTCATGGATGAACTTGGTAGTACTTATTGATGATTATAGTACTTGTTGCTACATGTTGAGTATTGTAGTTGATTTATGATATGAACTGATATATACTGTTTTCTATTTTGAGTTGGCCGATGATACCTACTCAGTACTTGTGTTTGTACTGACCCCCTACTTGTTGTTTCTTTCTTTGTTATTTGGGGAATGCAGCAAACGTACCGTCGTCTTCAACTCAGCAGCACTTCTAGCCAGTCGTCACTACACCGGATTTCAGGGTGAGCTAATGCTTCTAGCTTGGACTGGATCTTCTCTTCAATGTCTTGATGCCTTGAACTTCCGGCATGGACTAGCCTTTTATTTATTTTAGCTTCTTAGATACTTCTAGATTTGTAACTTGAGGATAGATGTTCTTGTGATGATGACTTCCAGATTTGGGGATAATGAGTTTTAAGTCTTCCGCTTTGTATTTTTGTTCAATATGTTGGAGTTTTAGATTGGTTGGTTCGCTCACATAGTAGGATAAGTGTGGGTGCCACTCGCGGCTAGATTTTGGGTCGTGACAATTTTGTACGCTCATTCCTATTTTAGCTTATTTTTTGATGCTTTTATCACATGCAGGTTGAGGGAATACAGGTTCATGTTGATGAAGGTTGCACTACACAAACGCGTGCAAATGTATATTGGTTCATCTTGCGAGATGGATGTATATTTCTATCACTCCCCTGGTTACATTTTAATTTCAGTGTGAAGCAATGTTATTATCAACTTGAAATGTGAACTTATTTATTTAGTTTTTATCACATCCCTGGTCATATTTTTTAGCCGTAATATGGAGTAGCTTTCTTATGAGTATCACATTTTTTATACATGCTAAGGCGGCAGCTAATTAGAGGATCATCAGACTTGAATATTATCTTAATCGTGGGCATGAACGGATTGGGTAAGACAACTCTAGCTAACAAACTTTTCTTTGATGAGTTAGTAATTTCTCATTGTGTTTGCAGGATTCAACAACAACCTGAGTGTCAGGGGGAAGCTGTTCTACTCAAAAAGGTAAGACACCACTCTCTAAGTACATAGCCAAAGTGGTTGGATCAAAATGTGGCCTACTCAAGTAGAGTTCTGCTATGATGCAGCCAACATCAAAGATATCATTAGCAACATCTTTAGAATAAATGTATGAATTGGAACATTTCTGCTTCCAAAGCAATAGTGCTTGATATCACACACCCACTTAAATATTCTTGATAAGGTAAACATCAATAACATATGGGATGAAAGAATTGGTGCTAGAGCTAGTTTTTCTGGACATAATATTCTCTAATGTCTTAGTAGATAGGCCTTTCCAAGGTGAGTCAAGCTCTTCATGAACATCTGGATGCAAGTTGTAAATAGGATCCGAATGAGGTGTATGCTAAGAAAATGCAACTGCTTCTTCCATCCAATTCATGCAAGAATGAATTTTCATACATTAATTATAAGCTTTTGCATTAGTGATATATAAACATATATGTATGTGTTTTTATTTGAGTAGAAAGATTGAGGAGCTTGAATTGAAGAAGACATAACAAGAAATCAAAGCTGTTGAAAGTTCAAGGAAAGCTATTTCATCAATGTTATTTATTTCCAAAAGCCAAAAGTTTTTCATTTTAGTGGTTACCAAATTAATACTTAAACCTTTTGGTAATTATACTTCATGTTCTGTTTCCGTGGCAGGAAAATTTCAGAAACACTTAATGATAGACAATTCAAATTTCATGTAAAAAATAGGGCTTCATTATGTTTGATTAGTGAGGAAGTAGAAGGATTTATGGTACTGTAGGATATACATGTTACAGTAGGAGTCATGATATTTTTAGTACTAGTAATTTTGGTCGACTTCTAAATGTTAATTGGGTGATGAATAAAGAAAAAGTTTCTGAACCTTGTGTCTAAAGTGGACTAAAAAGATAACACGATCAAAAACATTTATGTTATTGGTTTCTGTTGTATTGGCTTGTAAGCATTTTGAAGTAGTACTTTGTCCATATATTATTTTGCAGTTTAGAGAAAGCATGTTAATGAAGTGAAGAGAGAGGCTTCTTATTTTTTCATGGCTATAATCTTTCAATTTCATAGAATTTTCTCTAGACTCTGAAGGGAGTCAGAGTGGCTTTCAGTTTTATCTAAGAATGTGAGATGTCTTTGGTTCTTTCAAGCATATGGTGTAACTATTACTCTTTATTTTGTTGTGATTTTCTTTACATGACTCTTGTGATGCTACCCTTTGCACAATTTTTTCTCATTTTATTTTGAAAAGAAAGCATCTGTTCTTTTTTTCATTTTCTGCAGGTGATCCCTTGTACTGCCTTAGCTTTACTAATTCATCCTTATTTTTATGATTTTTTCTTTGCTTTATGACAGGTTTTAGACAGTCGTAGCCATCTGCTGGTAGCATTGGGTCATGGTCTGTGGCCTTATATGATTTTGATATCTGAAATAGTTCAAACCTTTATCCTAGCAGACTCATGTTACTACTAAGTTAAAAGGTAAGTAAAAAGGACTGTAAAGGTGCATATTGATTCATAAGTTAATTTCTTTCTTGGAATAGTAGGAATAAATTTTGAATTGGCCAAGGTTCATGTTCATGATTTCTAAGGTTTAAAGGCTATTCTCACCTATTGAATCTACGAGCTATCATGATACCATGTTGGTTTGAGTTCAAGGGCATCCTTCCACTAACAAGATTCTAACTCTAGACTTAACATTAATCCTTTGACTTCCAAAGTAGGCTCTTGAACCATCGGCAACAAGAAATTAACCATGTCCTTCTCAGCATTCTTCTTAGCCCTGTGGTCATCTAGAACAATTTTGTGGAACTTATCAAAAGCTCTTTTCAAACCCTTCATTTGTTTCACATACCCCTGCAGGTCTAAGAAACTGAACCATGGAATCCATTCTCCGATGTTAAAAGCACCATTAAGTAAAAACCAAGTCTACTAGGTGCTGCAAATCTTCCACCCTAGCTGCTAATATTGTTTTCTACTTTGGATAAAAGTCTTCATTTTTCATTTTGATTTTCAAATGCTGGATGTAGAATTGGACCTTTCACTAATATGTTCCCTAGTAACTTCATGTTTATAAGTTGCCTAAGGAACTGCAGGTCTTAATGTTTTCATTTGGTTCTCTTAGTCTGTGTATAAATTTCAATTAGCGTTAATATTGTTAGTATCGCTTTGAATATTCTAGTACATCACATGTCTTCTTACTAGATCTTAATGTCTTATTGGAGAACCTTCATCTAATTTCCGGATATCATCTTTGTTATCTGTTTTATTCTTCTTTATCTGTCACAAGGAAAGGAGAAAGATCGATATATGATACTCGTTGATTATATGTATAGAAGTGTTGAGTAATGTCTGATGTATGACTGCATTTTGAAGGTAATCAACAGAGCAGTTGGTCTCTCTATATGGATGTTTACACTTGAAATATTCAAGACAGGTTGTGATCTGTTGCAGCTCTTTGATGAAGTTATTAAGTTGCCATGGAGGGCTACTGTTAGTAGTGATCCACTTCATTAAAAGTTGAGAGTCCACCCCCAAAATAATCTTCCTGTATCCATGTTGCAGGCACCAGTTAATTCCATATATCGCTGCTGGTAACTCAGCCGAGTCGTTGGTACCAATGCCAAGGGAAACAACAAATGCATACACCAACTTTCCTTGGTAATCTCTTAAAATTCCTCCTCCACTTATCTTGTCTGCATTATTGAGAGCACTCCCAGCTGTATTTAGCTTGTAAACACCATTACAAGGTCATTCTCAAAGAACTGATATAACCTTAATTTCGTGACTACAGTTGAGTGACCACTGGATATAGGGGAAAATAGTGTTGAAAATTTGAAGGATTCACTCTCCTTGTGTTGGATTGTTTGGCACCATATTTTACTGCATATTGATTTTCCATAGGTTCCACCATATAATGATGGGAAGGGCCTGATTCATGAGCTTGTCAGACTCATTTTTATGCTGCATATTACCCCACCGCATAAGAAGATTTTCTTAGAGGAATAGGTGTATGAATCAGTGAAGCTGAGTAGAGTTCACACATGGCTAGCGAATTCCTAGAAATCAGAATGTGGTCGACCTCACCCAAACAAGCTTGATAGCAACAATAACATTTAACAGGTTCAATCCCAAAAATATTGAGCTTTTTGTTTGTGGGAATTTAGCCTCTTATTGCTCTCCAAATTAGGAAGGATATATTAAACGGGATATTCTTGTGCCATATGTGCTTGTCCATCACTATTTTGGTTCTCTCATTCCTGATCAATTCCCATGCAGAATTACATGAAAATTAAGCACTATCTTAAGGTGTCCATAAAGCCTCACTAACTTATTTTTCTTTTTAATGTGCAGGAGAATGCCCGTAATTGAATTTGAATAGTGGCCTGAAGTAAAATCGATCTATTATAGTGAACGATGAAGAGGTTTTTTAATGTTGTCATATTTGTTTGAATGCATTTGGTTTTGTGGAATTTATTGATAGTAGAGATCTTTAAGCAATCACTTTCTAAGTATTGGTTGTACTAGACATGTTTTTCCAAGCTTATTCGAAATGTATAGCTTCGATTTATTTATTAGCTAATTTTGTACTTTAGATCATTTATATATTTAATTATGTGATTATATATTGAGTATATGCAATTTAGAAGTGTTGATGTAGGACGTCCAATGTTAAAGGTACACTTTATAAGTGTTGCTATGAGATATAAAAGGCAACACTTTTGAAGTATTGCGCTAGATGACCTATAAAAGGCAACACTTTTGAAGTGTGACCAATAAAACCGCAAAGGCAACGCTTTTAAGTGTAGTATAATAAAATATAGGTGTTGGTAATGCATCGCAACAAAGCGTGGCCTTATACTTCTTCGGCTACGCTTTATAAGTGTAGCCAAAAGTGGCGACATTTAATAAGTGTTGCCTAATGTCAAAGGTTACGCTTCTTTTGGCCACCCCTTGAAAAGTGTTGCCTAAAGTCCAAAAGTGTGGCCTTTTATTTTAGGCCACACTTTTTGCTAGTTTAGGCTACACTTTAGTGGGGTGGCCGTAGGCCTAAAATGGTGTAGTGTAGTAGAGATACTAGAATCAGAAACAAATTAGAAAAAATATATATATGAAATATTTTTCTTAAAGAAGAATTGTTGTTAATTTGTGTTTAAAGAATCTTACTGATTCCAACAAACTTTGCAGAAACACGAAGTTACCAAAGTTTAATGAACCGGTGAAGAACAGAAGAACATAAATTAATTCACAAATCTAAATTTGTAACACATACCAGAATTTGGAAAAGCAGGAAGAAGATCAAACCCACTGAATGCACAGTGTCCCCTTAAGGAAATTATTCTCCTCTAGTATCCGAGGTTTGATTTGGAATATGTCCTCCCATTGTAGAATGATCTCAATCACCAGTGTATTGATACCCAAAACGCTGGTGTCATCGAGCCATTCAACAGCAGTAAAGTACACGTAGAATAGTAGATTTAGTAGTAGAAGAAGAAGTCCATAAATTCTATATTTAAAATGAAAGAAAATCCCGCAATTTATAGAAAACAAAGGGTAGTGCGAAAAGGTTCTTATTGTGCCTTACCGTAAAGGTCACAAACCTTTGAAAAATCACAATCTTTCGGAAAGGTCGTCACCTTTACAACTTTTCATAAAAGTCGCAACTTTTCATAAAAGTCACAACTTTTCATAAAAGTTCAACCTTTCATTAAAGTTACAACTCTTCATAAAAGTTACAACTCTTCATTTTCCATTCACACCTTTTAAAACCCAATAATCCCCCGCATGAATGGGGAATGACTCCAAGACAAAGAAACGGACAATTATGTGTACTTTACAAGCAAGAATTAATTGCATCTGGATAAGTAGGTTTCCCCTTGGACTTTCCTTAGTGAACATATGTCGGATATACTCGGTCAATCGGTAGATGCGATATCTTTGAACCGTCGAGCTTTGGTGTATACCTAGACAACCATATGTCACACAATTAACCCTTTACCATTTATGGTTCTTACGGTTGTGTTCGTTTCAGTCATGAACACCTCCTGGTTTCATGAGTGTATAGAAAGATGGGCTTTTGACAGTCATCTTCTTCGAAGCGGCTTACACTTCACACTCACATAGGTGATTTCTAACCGTGTACACTATTTGGTCAACTCTGCCAAACTTAGAAAATCATTAAAACCATTAAGCTTTATTAACTCATTAACAAGCCTTAATTTTGTATCCTTGTCCCTGAGCATTGTCTTCATCATGAGAATGGATTGAGTTTGTTGACAATGCCGAACCGCCATTCACAACTTTGTTTTTCTCCTTGAATCTAGTTCTTGGGATCTCCAGTCTGCTAGATAGAGTTACCGCCATGATGACTTGTCTAAAGCCGTAAATCCATTCCCTTAGATGATCTTTCAACTTTCTCTCTAGTTAGACCTTTTTGTAAGTGGATCCGACACATTATCCTTTGACTTGAAATAGTCAACTCTGATAATTCCACTAGAGAGTAGTTTTCTAACGGTATTATGTCTATGTCATTTATGACGAGACTTTCCGTTATGCGTCATGCTCCATGCCCTACCTATTTCATCTTGACTATCAAAGTGTATGCATACCAATGCCAATGGTTTGGGCCAAAATAGAATATTTATCAAGAAATTCCGGAGTCTTTCAACTTATTCACGACCTTATCTAGAGCACCTAGCTCAGAAATCATTGTAGAGCTAGCGATACATGTCTCTTTTGAAATATTTCCAAGAGACTGCTCCTCTACCAATAGTAAATAGATATCCATTTGTGGATTTTACTTTATTTGTCCGATGATCCAATTTGCATCACTATATCCATTCAATACTGCTGGATATTGTTATAATACATGGCATAGTTTTAAGTATTATTTTAAATACTCCAAAACTCTATTTATTGCCATCTAATGATATTTTTGGGATCACTTGTGAACCGACTCAGTGTATAATAGCAAATGCTATATCTGATCGCGTACACTTCATGATATACATCATACTTCTCAATACTCTAGCACAATCCAATTGTGAGTCACTTTTGCTTTCACTATTTTGAAATGCAAAGCTCACATTTATTGGAGACTTGACAATATTGACATCCAAATATTTGAACTAGTAAATTACCTTTTGAACGCAATGAGACAGTGAAAATGCTAAACATTATGGAGTTCTAATGATTCTTATATCTAAGATCGCATCAGCAACTCCAATATTTTCCATTCCAAGCTTGCTTTCTAGCATACGTTTAGTATCATTTATGTCATTAGTGTCTCTATTGATGATCAACATATCACCAATATACAAACAAACAATGACCTTATGATGTTAATGTGAACACATTTATCACTTCCATCATTCTTAAATCCATTTGCCAACATGGTTTGGTCAAATTTCTTATGTCATTGTTTGGGTGCTTGCTTTAGTCCATAATGTGACTTAACAAGTTCGCACACTTTCTTTTATTTACAAGGAATCACAAAACTCTCGGGTTGTTCCATATAAATTTCTTCCTCCAATTCAATATTTAAAAGAGTTGTTTTCACATTCATTTGATGAATTTGGAGGTCATATACCATAACTAATAATATTAGCATCCGAATGAATGTGATTCTTAGTTACTGACGAATATATATATCAACAAGATTAAAACCTTATTTTTATCTAAAGCCTTTGACACAAAGTCTTGCTCTATATTTGTCAACAGTTCCATCGACTTTCATTTTCCTTTTGAGGATTCACTTTGAACCCAAAAATTTATTTCCTGGAGGAAGATCAACCAACTTCCAATAGGATTGCTCAAGGTTACATCAATCTCACTATTGATACCATTTGTCCAAAATGATGAGTCTACATAAGACACAACAAATGTTACAAAATCATATTCGAAGGAAGTATATATCTTGACATTTACTACACCTCTGAATCTCTTTATTAAGTACATTCTCCTTTTGTTCTTTCCAAGGTCGTTTAGACCTATCACTAGACTACTCAAGTCTAATTTTACATTACACGGTCTTAGTTCTATTTCAATCCTTTTAGGAATAGGAACTTGAACTTTGGCTAGACACCCCCACACTTTGAAATATTTCAAGTTGGATTTCCTTCATTTCCATTTCTCATATGGAATAGATTGTGTCCTGAACAAACAAAATTGCTTTCTTTATGAACAGACAATTTTTTTTCCCTTTTGCAATAAGGATAGTTCCTCCACACAAGTTTTGTGGTAAACCCGAACTTATACAAATGCATCTATCATTCTTTTCAACGTTCGATTTTTTTTCCTTTAGATTGATGTGAATAGGGCACTAGTTTGATGGATAAATCCACTTTCCAAACATATTTCTGCACAAGGAGATTCATACTCTCCATTCTTATCACTTCTTATCTTTTTCCCAACTGATTTTCATCTTTGATATTATATTGTCTAGACATTTCTATTGCTTCATCCTTACCATTAAGCAAATAGACAATTTTTTTTTTATGCAATTGTCAATTAAAGTAATGAGATACTTTTTTCCACTACGAGATGGTATTGACTTCATATCACAAATGTCAGTGTAAATCAATTTTAAGGGATTAAAATTCCTTTCAACAGATTTATAAGAATGCTCAGCATACTTAGATTCCACATAAATTTGACATTTTTATTTGTTGCACTCACAGTTAGACAAAACTTCTGAGTTGATCAGTTTTCCTAACAAGGTTTGTAATTGACATGCCCCAAGTGTTCATGTCACAAACATTGACTCAAGCAAGTAAGAACAAATAAAAACATTCAGTTCGAAAAGCTCTTCGCGAGGTAGCTTTTTCCTCACTAATATTTTGTTCCTATTTCTTATAATTTTATGTGATACAAACATTGTTTAGAGTCATCACCTTGTCAAATGTCCTTTTCAGAAGGACCTTTCCATAACTTTCAATTTGATTGTTATAGAACTACCCATGAACAAAGTTTCATTGGGTTAAATAAAGGCAATATAGTCCAAATGTTACTTTTACAAAAACATAACAAATGTCTATTCACCAATATTCATGTCTATGCAAATACTTTTATTATAATAGACATTTATTTTCATGAAAAATCACAACATTTTAAGTGTCACTTTTTTCATAAATGAACAAGATTATTTTGAACAAGTATATATATAATTTAATTGTTTCATACTAGTCACACTATATACTAATAATAGAGAAACTCAACAACCACAATACCAAATATACTCCAGAATTTTTTGGGTCTAACATAATACAAAAGTATCCTTGAATTTCATATCTTTTGATCCAAAGTTAAATTAGACACCAAGTCTAATCATAAGCAAAGAACCCCCACATTTTAAATGTGATCTCAAAAATATTTATCAAGTATTTGAAAATAAATTTTTTCACATATTTTTCCAGACTCTCAAAATGTCATTGGTAGTATGACACCTCTTTTTAAAATATTATTCTACGAAAGAATTATAGAGTTTCAATTCTCTTTGACAATCTTTTTATAGTGTCAAAGTTCATTCCACAGAGGCACAAACACACTAACTCTAAGTCGCTGGTCTTTATTGTCTATCACAAATAGATATACCACTTAGTAGTTAGAATACTAACAATAAAGACAAAATTTTGTACATTTTTTTCATTTTAATATGAAGTTTATACAACATAAAAAGTACAACACTGACTTATCATGTGAAGTTTTCATATTCTTCAAAGAAATTGCAAAGTCCAATTTATTCAGAGTAGAAAACTACAAAAGTTTTTTTATTCTACAACAATCAGACACAATCAAATTGACAGGGAGTACAAAACTACAAAATTTCTATTTTTAATTCCAAACAGAATAAAACATATTTTTAGATTATCACATAGAAATGTTTTTTTTTCATTTCAAATAGTCTTCCAACTATAACATTTTGACATACTATTTTATCAAACAAAAATATGCATGTCTTACTCTGCAAACTAGTGAATTTTAAAGGCAACACTTTTTGTCAAGGAAATTTCATTCGAAAACCATACGATTTGCAGAACTTTTTCCAAAGGCATACATGATAAATATCAAAATTGTTAACCTTTAGAAACTGTTTTCCTCCTTAAATGAATAATAAGAAGGTTACATCTTTAATTGGAATACAAAAAAAAAACTTTTTATGTTGCATTCTCACTTCGACCTTTCTAAACAAAGCAATGAATTATGGAGAAGTAATGCATTTATCTTCTACTTCCATGATCAAATTCTCTTAATCAGTAGAATACAAAAAATACTAACAGTATAGTAATTTCCTTAAGATTGTTGTTCATTTTGTATTCCTAACATACTTAGAATAAAACTTTGAAGAACTTGGTACGACAACAAAGTTTAAGAACATTTTCACAACTAGAAAATTAAAACTAGTAGAGATACTAGAATCAGAAACAAAATAGAAAAAATATATATATGAAATATTTTTCTTATAGAAGAATTATTGTTAATCTGTGTTTAAAGAATCTTACTGATTCCAACAAACTTTGCAGAAACACGAAGTGACCAAAGTTTAATGAACCGGTGAAGAATAGATGAACATAAATTAATTCACAAATCTAAATTTGTAACACATACCAGAATTTGGAAAAGCAGGAAGAAGATCAAGCCCACTGAATGCACAGTGTCCCCTTAAGGAAATTATTCCCCTCTAGTATCCGAGGTTTGATTTGGAATATGTCCTCCCATTGTAGAATGATCTCAATCACCAGTGTATTGATACCCAAAACGCTGGTGTCATCGAGCCACTCAACAGCAGTAAAGTACACTTAGAATAGTAGATTTACTAGTAGAAGAAGAAGTCCATAAATTCTATATTTAAAATGAAAGGAAATCTCTCAATTTATAGAAAACAAAGGGTAGTGCGAAAAGGTTCTTATTGTGCCTTACCGTAAAGGTCACAAACCTTTGAAAAATCACAATCTTTCGGAAAGGTCGTCACCTTTTATAAAAGTCACAACTTTCCATAAAAGTTACAACTTTTCATAAAAGTCGCAACTTTTCATAAAAGTCACAACTTTTCATAAAAGTCGCAACCTTTCATTAAAGTCATAACTCTTCATAAAAGTCGCAACTCTTCATTTTCCATTCACACCTTTTAAAACCCAACAGATCTTTCAATTATTATTGAACTTTTAGTATATTTCATATATTCAGTCTAGGTAAGTATTCCCCACTTTCAGTTACCATTGTTTTAGATTCTGCGTAATATCTCTTTATTCAAATTTTTTTAGTATGCTTATGATATGTCAGCTTCAGGGTTAGATTTGTGTCACTCATGACCTAGGTCCTGTGTTTACATCAAGAGGATAGCCTCGAGGCGTGACAATAATTGGAAGCTTCCTCTATTTTTCATCATTCTTTTGCTACGTGGAGTGCTTTGGTTTGAATGTAAAGAGGATGTAATGCCTATTACTTTATATCCAATTTCCACTCCCATTTGACTTTTTTTGCTTTTTTTTTCCGTGCTATATATGATTATGGTTGGTGGTTTTACAAGCACAAGAATTAATGTTTTTTTGTTTATTTGGAAAATATTTTATTGTGTTGTAAAACTTAAGAACAAAAGAACAATATAAAGATAAAGACGAGAAGAATTTAAGACAAGAGGAACAATATAAAATAATTTTCTTTATTTCGAGTGTTCAAGTGTTCACCAAATCTTAATGTGTGTACAATATGAACCTTTATGCCTCGATGTATGCCTCTTTTTATGATATAACATACATGCATACTAAAGGTTAGTCATAAACATGACATTAAAAATGAATATAATGGAGTAGGTTATGGAGATGAAAGTTTGCAAGAATAATGATCATAAAGGTGGAGGTAAATTTCATAATGAAGGGAAATAATGTAGTAACTTGTTGGTGTAGTGGACATCCACACTATATAATTTTTGAACACTGCTCCTTGGATGTCTATAGATAATATGTCTCGTTAAATTCTTACGAGAAAAAATCCTAATGGAAAAAAATTCCCAGTGAAGAAAAAAGAGTACACACTTTGAATGTTGCCTCGTTAAAATTTATTCCAGGAAAACCCAATTGGGGTAAAACCATGGTTAATGAAAAGAGTATAACACATATTTTCTCACTCGATAAAAACTTTACTTGATATCTCGAAGATGATGCATTCTAATTTTATATCACAACTTCTCAAATATTAATGTTTGCAATCCTTAGTGAATAAGTTTATAAGATTATCAGTTGCACGGGTCTTTGAACGTCTATCTCACCATTTTTTTGAAGATTATGTGTGAAAAAGAATTTTGGTGAAATATGTTTTGTCTGATCTCCTTTGATTGTATCCACCCTTCAATTGAGCTATATATTATTTTAGTATATGGTTACAAGAATATTCTCTACCAAAGGAAAATCACATGTTTTGTGAATATGATAGATCATGATTCCAACCAAACACACTACCGATTTACTTCATAGGTAAATATTATTTTTGCATGATTTCAAGAACTGATTACCAATGTTTGATTCTTTGAATGCCAAGATGTTGTGCCTTCATATGTAAACAAATAACTCATTTGCGATGGAGCTTCATGACGATCAAATAAATATTTTGCATCGATATAATCAAATCATTTTTGACTCAGATATTGATCATCCAAATTTTATTAAAGCACGTTTTTTCTTCTCAAAGAAAATCACACATCTTAAAGTGTTTACAATATAAGATAACTTTCTTTCTTTCGAGTGTTTAACTGTTGACCAAATCTTGAAGTGTGTACAATGTGAACCTTTATGCCTCGATGTATGCCTCTTTTTATAGTGTGACATATAGGCATACAAAAAGTTAGTCATAAACATAATATTAAACATGAATTAATAGAGGAGTGTTATGGTCCCTGTTATGGATCTAATTACGGGACGTTGCAAGATAAAATTTAAAGTTTTCTTTTTTCTACCCAAGGTGTTGGTTCGTTAAGATAGAATCTGCGATCTCTAGACTTTGAAGTACTCAAAAACTTGATTAATTTTCTGCTTAACATTTCACTGAATTCAAATACATTAAATACAATACTGAAACAAGGAAAATAATTGTCTACTGTCTACTAAAACAGCCTACTACGACTGAATGAAAAAGTTGAGGAATAACCTCCTTACTGCAACAACTGCTACCTAAAAATAGGAAAAATACATAGCTAAAAAGTTCTAATAAACTACTATAAACACGGTTGGACCGAAATAAAAAATAATTAACTTATAAGCTGAAGAATTCTACTTTCGAATTTCCTTAAATATTCCACGTGTAGACCATTGGTAGACTAAAAGGATGATAACATTACTCCCCTCTTCAGATCGCACTTGACCTCAAGCGTTAAGTGTGGAAAGTATTAGTACTTCCCCCTTTTCCAACAATTTTTTCCTCATTGTATATAGAGTCGATCCAAAATAATTTCTTGCACTGATGATCTCTAGTGAATGGTTCATAGCAGTTGAAATAAAGTCCCTTAAGTCGCCTTTCCTCCATTTCAGATCTGGTTAGTTTCTTCACAAATTTGATATGTTTAGGTGAGAAATCTGTTGTCTTTGATTTGCAAGCATCTAACACTTGCGAACAAATGGGTTGTTCCTTGAGTTCATTAAAACTGGATAAACTCATCGCTGTAGCCAAATCTGGATGATTATGCAACTTAACCTCAATTGCTATATAAATAGTAAGACCTCTAATAGAAAGTTCAATTTATTGTGACTGCATAAGTATACCAGCCCGTGAAATTAAATACTCAAATGATTCTTGGTAATCTTCTACAAACCCGATTTGGCGTAACTTAGCCAATCTTCCCAATTTTTGACTTCTGATTGGTGGCCCAAAATGAAGGTTACAATGACGTTTGAATTCATCCCAAGGCAATTGAGGCAGATTTGTCGCTAATTACAGAAATCAAAGTTGTACATTGCCCTCCGAATGAAAAGAACCAAGTCCAACTTTTTCTTCATCCAAAGTTTGTTGGTGTCGAAAGAAGTGTTCACATCTGTTCAACCATACCAAAGGGTCCTCTTGTCCATTAAGTCGTGGGAAATCGAGTTTTGTATGTCACGGAATGATGAAACTTCCTCTTGCTTTTGATCCTGACCCTCCAACGACTCTTTTTTCCCCTTCCCACCATGATTCTGACTGATATTTTCTGTTGAATTTGAACCGACCTTAGAATTTACTAAATCTGGTGCCAGTGCAAGCGAGCATTTGTTGCTTCATGTCTAGGTGAGTTGGCTGCACGTTCTTCTTGGAACAAATTCACTAATTTTTCTATGCTCGATTGAGGAGTCAAAAGACATAGATGTTTTGTCACTTGACGAATTTCAGAGCTCCTTATTGGTGCATGAGCAAAAGATGAACCGAAGTTCAAATTTTAAGGAGCATGCCTTGAAGGCTTCTACTTTTATTTCTCCCCATTCGAGACAAAGGGGTAGAGGTAGAGGAAGATGGAGAGGAGATCGAGGGAATTAACAGGGATGGTGGCAACAAAGAGTGCAACAATTATGTTAGAGTCAATAATGATGACTGTGGCAAAGTCAGAGGAAAAGATTTTGACAAATCTAAAGTAAAATGTTATCGTTGTCATAAGTTTGGCCATTATTGTTCTGAATATCGTACTATGTTACCTAGTAATAAAGAAGAAAAGTTAAATTTTGCTGAGAACAATGAAGGAGAAACCTTGTTAATGCATTCCATGATGAAAATGGGCCTGAGGAGCAAGCTCTTTGTTATGTGGCTGGAAGTAAGTCTTCTTTCTCTAATTTAAATAAAAGTTTCCATTCAATTGTTGGTCTTGGTGATCTCTACTCTGTGAATGTAATGGGGAATGGTAATATTAATTTTAGAACCAAAATTGGGTGTGTCGAAACCATATCTAATGTGTTTTATGTTCCTTCTTTAAAAAATAATTTATTGAGTGTTGGTCAATTGTTAGAAAAAGGATATGTCGTCACCCTTAGGAACGAATGTTGCAACATTTCTGATCCTTCTAGAGGAGTTATCGCTATTGTGAAAATAAGTAATAACAGGTTGTTCCTTTTGATGATTGAAATATTCAATCTTTTTTTATGGCGGAAGTGAGAGACCCTTCGTGGTTGTGGCATTTTCAATATGGTCATCTAAATTTTGGTGGTTTAAAGATCCTTCAGAAGAAGAATATGCTAACGGGCCTTCCTAAAATTGTTGTTCCTTCTCAAGTATGTGAAGAATGTGTTGAGTGGCAAACAACACCGGTCTCAATTTCCAAAAGGCAAGTCATGGCAAGCAAAAGAGATGTTGGAGTTAGTTCACTCAGACATTTGTGGGCCAATAACACCAATCTCTAACGGAGGCAAAAAGGTTTTTACTACTTTATTGATGATTTTTCCCGAAAGACTTGGATATATTTTTCACACGGAAATCGAAGGTTTTTAATGTATGTAAATATTTCAAAGGTCATGTTGAGAATGAGACAGGGAAGACCATATAAAAGCCTTCGAATAGATCGTGGAGGCGAATATTGCTCAAAGGCATTTGAAGAATCTTGTAAGTTTTGTGGCATTCAAAAAAAGCTCAAAACAGAATATATACCTCAAGAAAATAGTGTTTTGGAGAGAAAGGGCACAACCATTCTTCACATGGTTCGAAGCTTGCTGGCTCAAGGAAGAGTTCCGAAGGCATTTTGACCGGATGTAGTAAATTGGAGCATCCACATCTTCAATAGAAGTTCTAATTTTTCTCTTAGAGATGTCACACCAGAGCAGGCTTGGAGTGGAAGGATACCGACTGTAGATCACTTCAAATTTTTTGGCTGCATTTCCTGCGCACATGTCCCAGATGTAAGAGAAAAAAACTTGACGATAAAGGTGTTAAGTGTGTCTATCTTGGTCTTAGCGAGACATCCAAGGCGTACAAGTTATTTAATCCTTTGACAAAAAAGATAGTGACTAGTAGAGATGTTGTTTTTGATGAGGACAATACTTTGAACTGGGATGAAAAGTTGTCTAGTCAAGTTCTATGCGATGATGAATCTGAAGATGTAGCTCAATGGTCTGAAATTCTAGCAACTGTTGCTCCAACTGTTGAGGTTTTTCCACCTACAAAAGAACCTATTGAAGCAGAGAAAGTTGTTCCTCGTGTCAGAAGAAGACCTACATGGATGCAAGGCTATCAGGTTACCGGTGTTAATATCAATGATGAGACAAATACTCATTTTGAATTGTTTGCAAATTGTGACCCAACAAATTTTGAAATTGTTGTCCAAGAAACAAAATGGAAGGAGGCAATGGATGCTGAAGTTTTGGTAATTGAAAAACAAATGGCACTTGGGAGCTTACTTATCTACCAATAGGGAAAAGAACAATTGGAGTTAAATGAGTTTATAAAACCAATATTAGTTAGTTGCTTTAGGACTGCAGTGTCGTTCTAAATTTCCTGTATTTTCCTTTTCCAGATATTATAGGAGTAGTTACCATGGTTAACAGTATGACTTAAAAGTAGAACCATGATTTATTTCAGTTTTTTCATTGTATGTTTTATGTATTTTTTGCTTCTTTTTCACAATAACAAAAAACTCTCTGCATAATTTTTTCTCTTAGTCATCTTCACATTTTAATTCCTTGTATTCTCCAGTTTTCCTTTCAGTAACAAAATAGATATTGTCTTTATCGTGTTATCTTCCATCAGTCTCTTTAATACTAATAGTTGGTATCATAGCTTTCATCTAAAGGGATCTGTGATCGAGTTGGAGAAGCCATGGTTGCTGAAGCAAGTTTCTCACCAATTTCTCCGCCGGTCTTTGATGGAGATAGTTTTCAGATTTGGGCGGTACAAATTGAGACGTACTTGGATGCTTTAGATCTTTGGAAAGCTGTGGAAGAGGATTATGATATCCTAGCCCTACCAAATAATCCTACCATTGCTCATATGAAAGAACACAAGGAAAATAAGACAAAGAAATCGAAGGCCAAGACATGTTTATTTGCTGTTGTATTGTCAATAGTTTTCACACGAATAATGTCCCTGAAAACTGCTAAAACAGTATAGGATTATATCAAGGAAGAGTATTCTGGAGATGAGAGAATAAAAAGTATGCAAGTTTTAAACTTAATTAGGGAGTTTAAATTGCAAAAAATGAAGGAATCTGAAACTGTGAAAGAATACTCAGATAGACTTCTAAATATTGCAAATAAAGTGAGGTTGCTCGGCTTTACATTTTCAAACTCGAGAATTGTTGAGAAGATCCTTGTAACAGTTCCTAAAAGGTATGAAGCAACAATTACAACCTTAGAAAATACCAAGTATTTGTCAAAGATTAGTTTGACAGAGTTGCTCAATTCCCTTAAAAGCTCAAGATCAAAAAAGACTCATGAGACAGGAGGTTACAACAGAAGGAGATCTTGTCACTAAGCATCAGGTAAACAAAATTTAGAAGAAGAAAAAGAATCAAGCAGTGTGTGAAGGAGAAACATCAGCCAACAACAAAACTAAGGTAAAAGCTCGAAGAAAAGTTATCCCCCTTGTCACCATTGTGGAAGAAAAGGTCTGCACCATTCAAGTGTTGGAGGAGAACTTATGCTAAATGCAAGAAATGCAATAAGCTTGGACATGAAGCAATGATTTGCAAGAATAAGGCCCCGCATGAGGAAGGAAATTCTCAAGTTGCTAATCATGAAGAAGAGGATCATATTTTTGTTGCAAAATGCTTTACGAGTAAGAGATCAACAGATTCTTGGTTAATTGACAGTGGTTATACTAACCACATGACTCATGACGAGAGGAGTTGAAGCCTACTGAAGTTTCCAAGGTTCGGATAGGAAATGGAGATCACCTTCCTGTCAAAGGAATTGGAACCATAGTTATCAAGACGAGCACTAGCACAAAGAAAATTTCAGAGGTTCTTTATATTCCTGAAATTGATCAGAATTTTCTAAGCGTAGGACATATAACAGAATAAGGATTTAAGGTTTTCTTCGAAAACCATCACTGTCAAATCAGTGACACTACTGGAAATGAAATTTTCAGGGTGAAGATTGGAGGAAGGAGTTTTTCCTTTGATCCTACAGAGAAAGAGAAACAAGATTATTCCATGAAGGCAAGTGTAACAGAAACCTGGCACAAGAGACTTGGCCATTGTCATCTACAAACACTATTGCTGCCGAAGAAGTAAGATATGACAACAGGACTACCAACTCTAGTTGATCACTTACCAAGTTGTCAAGCTTGTCAATTTGGTAAGCAGAATAGGAAGTCATTTCCTAAAGCAACGTGGCAGACTTCTCAAAGGTTACAACTGATTCATATAGATGTTGCAGGACCTCAAAGAACACTATCCCTTAATGGTAGTCTATACTATGTTATATTCATTGACAATTACACAAGATTCTGTTGGATTTTATTTATGAAATATAAATTAGAAGTGGCTGGAATTTTGTTTAAGTTCAAAAAGATGGTGGAAAATCAAAGTGGTTGCAGAATGCAATACCTGCGGTCTGACAATGTAAAAGAGTATAATTCTGAAGAATTTAATAAATATTGTGAGGAAACGGGTATCACTCATCAGCTTACTGCTCCATATACTCTGCAATAAAATGGAGTTAGTGAAAGGAGAAATAGATATATAATGGAGATGTCACGGTGAATGTTGCATGAAAAAGAGTTGCCGATTTTGTTTTGGGCTGAGGCAGCTAATATGCCAGTATTTATCCAAAATCGTCTTCTTACTAAAGCATTACTGAATGAAACTCCATTCGAGGCTTGGAATGGATTCAAACCATCACTAAGATTCATTAAAGTATTTGGTTGTGTTAGCTTCTTTCAAGTGCCACAGGTTAAAAGAGATAAACTTGACAAGAAGACACTTCCTGGAATATTTGTAGCTCATCCTCCAAAGCCTACAAAGTATATAATCCACAAACCGGGAAGATGATTGTTAGTAGAGATGTGCACTTTGCTGAGGAAGAAAAATGGGAATGGAAGGACAGTCAACTTTCGGTCAAAGCTTCAGAGGAGTAGGCATCTGATCACAGGAAAAATGAGTTGGTGGGTGATCTTCCAATTAGAGGTACAAGACTACTCTCTAACATTTACCAACAAAGTAATGTGGCAGTTTGTGAGCCTGCAGGGCACGATGCAGCACTTCAAGATAAAAAGTGGAGAAACGCCATGGAGCAAGAGATGCTAATGATCAAGAAAAACAAAACTTGGGAGTTAGTTGACCGACCGAAAGATAGGAAGGTCATTGGAGTAAATGGGTGTTTAGAACCAAGCTCAATTCAGATGGTTCTATCAATAAATACAAGGCTAGGCTTGTCGTCAAGGGATATGCCCAAATATTTGGTGTTTATTACTCGGATACCTTTGTTCCACTAACCCAATTGGATACCATTAGATTGTTGCTAGCAATAGCAGCACAAAAGGGCTGGAAGATGTTCCAACTAGATGTGAAATATGCCTTTTTAAATGGTGCACTATTGGAATAAATCTATGTAGAGCAGCCCGAGGGTTTCCGTGAGCAAGGAAAATAAGAAAAAGTGTGTCTGCTTAAAAAAGCTCTTCATGGCTTAAAACAAGCTCCAAGAGCTTGGTATAGGAAGATTGATGATCACTTGTTGAGTTTGGGGTTTGTTCGAAGTGTATCTGAAGTCACTCTTTATGTCAAACATAAAGGAACTGATTTTCTCATTGTTTCCCTTTATGTTGATGATCTTTCGGTGACAGGAAACAATGTGTGGCTGGTTGAAGAGTTTAAGAAGGAAATGATGCAAGTCTTTGAAATGACAGACTTGGGGCTAACGACATACTTTCTAGGAATGGAAATCAAGCAAGGATGTGATGAAATTTTTATCTATCAAAGGAAGTATGATGGAGAGATACTTAAGAAATTCCATATGAAAAATTGCAAGGCAACAACCACACCAATGAGCCCAAAGGAGAGGTTAAGTCAAAAAAGTATGGAACTGATCAAATTGATGAAGGAAATTTCAGAAGCTTGATTGGATGGTTGATGTATCTCACTGCTACAAGGCCAGATATTTAATTTGTTGTACGTCTTTTATCTAGATTTATGCATTTCAGTAGTTCTACTGAAATGCATTTGCGAGCAGCAAAAAGAATAATAAGATACATTAAAGGTACTATTGAATATTGTGTCAAATTTAAGAAGTGTGAGACTTTCAAGTTGTATGGATTCTTAGACAGTAATTGGGCTGGATCCATTGACGACATGAAAAGTACATCAGGATATTGTTTCAGTCTGGGATCACGGATTTTCTCTTGGTGTTCAAAAAAATAGGAAACTGTGGCACAATCCACGACAGAGGCTGAATTCATTGCTGCAACTGCAGCAGTAAACAGGGGCGGTTGGCCAGTAATAAAAGAAAGGCCCTCGCCTTAGGGCCCCAATTTTAGGGGGCCCCATTTTTTTAGATAATTAGGTAAATTAAAAAAAAATCACATAATAGTGCAAACGGATAAAAAAAATAAAAAAATTGAAAATGGTTAAAAATTAAAATGATTTGACTTTTCAACTTTTGAAAAAGTTTTGTACTCTTTTCTAATGCAGCACACTTTATCCAACTTTTTTTTTTAATTTTGTTTTTATATATTTTATCCTCCTCTCTTCTATTTCTTCTCACTTTTTCTTTTTTAATTTTATATCTCTCTTATTCAAACTTCAAAGCTTAAGAACTTGCTCTATTGATAGTTTATATTTTAATTGTGAAGAAAAAATATTGCAACAACTCGATTCATTTTTGGAAATCAAGTTTCATATTTTGAATTAGGTAATATCATTTTAATTTCTAATATTATTTTTGTTTTGTGTCTTATGCTTATTATATTTTTTATTTGATATTGTATATAGTGTTTAAAATATTTGTTAGATTTTAATATGTCAACTAGAAAATATGAATCCGGTCATTCAAAACTTAAAAAAAAAAGTCGATGGAATATTATTGATACAAAGTTGAGAGATTTATTAGTAGAAAAGGGACCAATTAGAATTACCGGCACATGTTTTTCAAGGGATAAATTTTTAAGGCACTTTTCTACTACATATTATTTTCAAAAGTTGGCAAATGGAGAAAGACATGAAAGAAGATGGTTAGTTTATTCCAAAGATTTTGATAAGGTATTTTGTTTTTGTTGTAAGTTATTTAATACGACCTTTAATGCAAAGAATAATAAGTTAGCTAATGAAGGTAGTACAGATTAGAAAAATCTTACTACTAAGCTTAGAACTCATGAAACAACTTACCAATATATTATTAATATTAGTTCATGGATTGATTTAGAATTTAGATTGCGTAATAATAAAACAATAGATAAAAACATTCAAGACCAAATTAATAGAGATAGAGAACATTGGGAAAATGTATTGCCAAGAATTATTTCTGTCATAAAAACTCTTGGAAGAAATAATTTGGCTTTTAGGGGGGAAAATGAAAAAATCTATCAAGAAAATAACGGAAACTTCTTGGGTCTTATTGAAATGATTGCAGAATTTGATCCAATTATGCAAGAACATATTCGACGAATTAAACATGATGAAATTCATAATCATTATCTTGGACATAATATACAAAATGAATTAATAAATTTATTGGCAAGTGAAATTAAGAACAAGATTATTGAAAAAGTTATAAAAACAAAGTATTTCTCTATCATACTTGATTGCACGCTAGATACAAGTCATCAATACCAAATGTCTTTTATAATACGGAGTGTAGATATTTCGACAACTCCAACAAATGTAACCAAATATTCCTTAGAATTCTTAAAAGTGTATGATACAAGTGGAAAAGGTCTTTTTGAAGTTATTTTAGATGAAATAAAATGTATTGGAATTGATATTGATAATTTAAGAGGACAAGGATATGATAACGGATCTAATATAAAGGGAAAGCATCAAGGAGCGCAAAAAAGACTTCTTGATATAAATCCTAGATCATTTTATATACCATGTGGTTGTCATAATTTAAATTTGGTACTTTGTGATATGACTAAGTCTTGTACGAAAGCTATATCATTTTTTGGAGTAGTACAACGTATATATTCACTATTTTCTTCATCTACTAAACGGTGGAAAATTTTAAAAGGTAGTGTACCTAGTTTAACTCTTAAATCATTGTCACAAACACGGTGGGTAAGTCGTATTGAAAGTGTTAAAGCAATAAGGTTTCAAACTCCACAAATAAGAGATGCTTTATTTAAATTAGAAGAAGTTAGTGATGATCCAAAAATTAAAAGTGACGCTAATTGTTTAGCAATATTTGAGCTTGAAAATTTTGAATTTTTATTGGGTATGACTATTTGGTATGATGCATTATTTGCCGTAAATTCAATTAGCAAAAGTTTACAATAAAAAAGATATGCATATTGATGTCGCTATTGATCACTTAAGAGGTTTAGTTTCTTTTTTTTTCTCTAAAATATAGAGAAGAAGGATTTACAAACGCTATGATTTCGGCTAAGAAAATTGCATTAGAGATGAATATAGAACCTGTATTTCGTAAGAAACGTGTTATTTATAGAAAAAAACAATTTGATGAGAATGTTGATAATGAAATCACAAGATCCCTTGAAGAATCATTTAGAGTTGATTACTTTTTATACATAGTAGACCAAGCCATCTTTTCACTTCAAAATAGATTTGAACAATTTGAAGTATATGAAAATATTTCTGGTTTTCTATTTAGTGGGAAAAAATTGAGATCATTAGATGATGAGAATTTAAAAAAATATTGTCTTAATCTTGAATGTTCCTTAAAACATAATACTCACTCTGATATTGACGATTTAGACTTATTTTCTGAATTAAAAGTGTTAAGGAAATCATAAAAGTAGAAGATAATACTCTAATTGAGATACTCAATCAAATAAAAAGACTTGATTCTTTTCCAAATGCTTACATTGCTTATAGAATAATGTTAACAATTCCCGTAACAGCGCCTCAGCAGAAAGAAGTTTTTCAAAATTAAAAATAATAAAATATTATTTATGATCGACAATGTCTCAAGAAAGATTAAGTGGTTTAGCTATATTATCGTTTGAAAAAAAATTATTTGAAGAGATTGACTACACAAAAATTATTAACAACTTTGCATCTCAAAAAGCTAGAAAAATAGATTTAAAATAAATCCTTTATAAATTTTTTTAAGGCCTCTAATTTTATTTTGGCCTTAGGCCACCAACGGGTTTGAGCCACCCCTGGCAGTAAATCAAACCTTATGGCTGAGAAAAATATTTTCTGATTTGCATATGGAGCAAAAAGTTAATACTGAGGTTCATGTTGATAATCAAGCTGCAATAGTCATTTCGCATAATCCAGTGTTCTATGGAAAGACTAAACACTTCAACATCAAGTTGTTTTTCTTGAGGGATGTGCAAAAAAAAAGGAGAAGTGATTCTTGTTTGCTGCAAATCTGAAGATCAGCTAGTAGATATATTTACGAAATCCCTTCCTGTCAGCAAGTTCGAGTTCCTAAGGGAACAACTTGGAATTTGCAACTCTTATGCAAGGAGGAGTATTAGTTAGTTGCTTTAGGACTGTAGTGTCTTTCTAAATTTCCTGTATTTTTTTCTCAGTTATTTTAGGAGTAGTTACCATGGTTAGCACCATGACTTAAAATTAGGACCATTGATCTATTTCAATTTTTCAATTGTATGTTTTATGTATTTTCTGCTTCTTTTTCACAGAAAAAAAAAACTCTTTGCATAATTTTTTTCTTAGTCATCTTAACATTTAAATTCCTTGTATTTTCCTGCATTCCTTTCGCATTCCTTTCTGTAACAAAATAGACATTGTCTTCATCGTGTTATCTGCCATCAGTCTCTTTAAAATTAACAACCAAACTCAATGATAATGGTGAAGTTGATAACTACAAGGCGCGCTCGGTGAAGAAATGATATAAGCAAGATTATGGTGTGGATTACAAAGAGGTGTTCGCTTCAGAAGTTAGACTTGACATCATCAGGTTGGTGTGGTGGCACTGGCAGCCCTGAACAACTGGCCAATTTATCAATTGGATGTGAAATGAGTCTTCTTTCATGGAGAATTGCAAGAGTATGTAAATGTTGATCAACCCCCTGGTTACATTAAGTATGGCGGCGAACATAAAGTTAACAAATTGAGAAAAGCATTATATGGGATAAAACAAGCTCCACGAGCTTGCTATAGTCGCATTAATGCTTATTTTAATAATATACGTTTTAAAAAATGTCCTTAGGAGCATACACTTTATACTAAAACTAAAGAAGGAAAGCTTGTCATTGTGTGCTTATACATAGATGATTTAATCTATACTGGGAATGATCATGTATTGCTTAATAAATTTAACCAATTGATGATGACCGAGTTTGATATGTCGGATCTTAGCCTGATGCATTACTTTCTGTTGAAGTGAAACAATCCTCTGGTGAAATTTTTATGTCACCACCCTAGAAGAGACGAGGCTGAAGCTTGAAAAAAATCCTATAGGAACAAGGATTGACAAAACTTTCTACAAGCAGATTGTGGGATGCTTGATGCATTTGACAGCGACTAGACCTGATATAATGTACTTTGTAAGTTTAACGAGCAGGTACATGGAAAATCCAAGAGAAACTCACTTGCTGGCTGCTAAAAGAATTCTTAGGTATTTACAAGGTATGAATTAGCTTGGCATTTTGTATAGAAAAGGAGGAAAATCATATTTAATTGGCTTCACAGATAGTGACTTTGCTGGATATAAAGATGATAGGAAAAACACGTATGGTTATGTTTTTATGTTTGGATCAGGTGCTATTTCATGGTGTTCCAAGAAGCAACCAATTGTTATGTTGTAAACTACAGAAGTAGAACTTGTGGTGTGCGCCACTCAAGCAATCTGGTTGAAGAATATTCTAGCTGAACTATGTCTTCTTCCGCAAAAGCCAATTCTAATTTACTTTTATAACGGTTCAGCGATTAAGCTTTCCAAAAATCCAGTTTTGCACAGGAGGAGCAAACACATTGATTAAGATCATTGATGTTGTCTACTGCAAAAGTGAAGACCAAGCTGCTGATATTTTAACCAAGCCTCTCAATCATTCAGCAGTAGTGAAGCTGAGAAAGCTACTGGGAGTTTATACTTTGAAGCATGTTGTCTCTTATGAAGAAGTTAAACCGATGTCTTTGACTTATCAGTTTAAGGGAGGCATTGTTGGAAGTCTTCTTTTGTTTATGAATCATTTGTTTAATGTTTGTTGGCCTATTTATTTTGTTGAAATGTTCAACTCATAATTATTAGGAAGTGGGAAGATTCTTAATGCCTGTTAAGAGTCCTAGTAGTCGTGGGTTTATGGGTTTTACGCGTAACAGAAAACTCTTAGTAAAAATCTTAGAGAGTTGTGCGGTAATAATTTTTCTTCCGTTGAAACAAAAAAGAAGAAGAAGAAGTTATTCACATTGTTTCGTGCATGTGAATAAACAAGTTATGTACTTTCACTTTGATTAATCTATACTAGAATTCACAAAATGATATTGACTTCAATTTTCAAACAAATTCACTAGATTTCTTACTTTTTTCATCCAATGATTAATTAATGTAGCCGACAATCATTTCATGAATTTTACATACTTTAGGATGTAAATAACTCACTTAGTACTTTATAAATGATTCATTTTTGGATAATAACATTTATTGAATCTCTATGCGATAGAAGCATGAAGTTTTAAAATTTATTCTAAGGTGTGATTGTATTATCAATATGTAATGATCCTGTGGTGAACTCAAGTTATTTATGACTTTATAGGATAGACAGTTCGATCATCGGATCGTTCACTTGAGTTTTATGCGAGTTTTTTTCACTATAGAAGTTCTTAAGTGAAAGGGGTAACTTTAGTCAGCATTTGAAGTTCAGGTATCATATATGATTTCGTCGGTTCCATCAACTCCTAAGGGCCAATTTGGGCTAGTGGCATGGTTTGTTTGGGCCTTGAGGCTTCCGATGCGAGTTTATGTCTTTAGTGTTTCAACTTTGATGTTTTGGCCAAAGTTTGACTTAGGTCAATATTCCTACTTTTGTAAGCATTCTTGTTAAATGTACTTGGATGAGTTTTGCACTACATTCATTTTTTATGTTATCCAAAAAATATGAATTTAACTTGTTGGAACTTATAGACCACTTTGAAATAAGACTTGAAGACTTTAAATTCTTCTTTAAATATTGATTTATATCAAACTCTTTCGTCAGAAAGAGTTAAATCATTTTGTATTTTAGTAAGTTTTAGTCACATATATCTCTTTCTCCTCTATATTTCATATAATTTTTTTGATATGACGTGCTTCAAACATAGTTTTAGATAAATTGAGAGGTTCCTATATCAGGTTGTATATTAATTCAAACATAGTTGGAGACAATGGGTAATCATAAATATAAATGTCTTCATTAAATATCATTGCAAACTGCAAAGTACAAGAATTTAATACACCCTCCGTTTCAATAAGATTGGCCTAGTTTGACTTGGAACGGAGTTTAAGAAAAGAAATAAGACTTTTTGATCTTGTGGTTCTAAATTAAAGTTATGTCAAATGTACCAAAATGCCCTTTAATCTTGTGGTCTTAAACATGCCACGTGGAAAGTTAAAGTAAATTGTTGCCAAAAAAGGAAATGGGTCATTCTTTTTTAAATAAACTAAAAAGGTAATATGAACATTCTTTTGAAACGGAGGGAGTAGCATAATTGAAACAAAATAATAAATAACAAAAACATAAAGGAAAGGACTTTGATAAATAATATTATCGGAAGATAATTCGTCTAGGAGACATTTGGTGAGACATTTGCATCATCTGATGGAATCTGTGATGAGGATGAAGCTCCATTTTCTAGCTGCTCCAAATGTTCGTTCAATTTAAATTCACCGAAATTCAACCATGCTTCCAACTTCATTATATCATGTACACTGAATCGATCTATGGACTCCCACCAACCTAGATCTCTAGCCTCATTCATCGGTCTAATTTTTCATTTGCAATTTTTTCTCTTTCATCCAATTCGTTAAGAAAAATCATTAAATTGACCTACTTTTTTGCGTGCTTGTGCAGCAACAATGCGGTCACTTGAACTTAATTTTGCCGTAAGATTTATAAAACGATCAATGACCACATTAGAAGTTGGACTAATAAAGGAATAAGGTATACCTTTCGGTGAAGACATAACAATTCCAAGATCCACATCACATTCTCTAACAAGTTCACAAGCTTTTTTGTATAAGCCAGAACGTCGTTTAGAGAATGTGGTCAATCGAGCAGATTCATTCTCTATTTTCAAAAATGAAATTTATTGGCGTCCTGCTGTCTTCTTATGCTCCATGCTAGAATATACTAAAATATATTAGTTAGTTCTCTCTTAAAAATATGTGTACTAAAAAGAGGAAATATCATGCATATTTATATGCAGAAATTTCACATTGGTCATTAAATTACTTGCCAAATATCCCACTAACAGCAATTTTTTCTTGATATTTAAAGTTATTAAGGAAAATTTATATTAATGTTATATTCCAAATTTGATTTTATAATAAGATAAATTAACCTAAAAGTTAATTTAAATAGGTATGTTGGAGTTTAATATTCTAGATGAAATTTATCAATTTGTAATTAACTACTGTGAATATATTTTACCAATACTAGAATCTTTTGGTTATTTTATAGTAACTAAATCAAATTTTGCACCTGCTCAAATAAAAATAAATCTACTATTTAACTTGAAAAAAAATAATATATTAATGTACTTACAGTTTAAAAATAATAGATCCATCACCTTGTAAATTGATGTGCATTTAAGAAGAATAAACCTAAATAAGTCAAACGCTCAAATTAATAATAATTAGTGAATCTATAGTGGTATGCGTAATTCATGTATGTAACGACCTGCTTAGTCGTTTTGAGCAGCAGATTTTATTTCTGGAAAAACTGTCTGAGACGACGTATCCAACGACGGACCGTCATGGGCACGACGGACCGTCGAGGGTATCTCGTTCCAAACACTTGGAATTCTTATATTTGAGTGCTGAAATCGACTCTCTGAACTCTGTGACGGACCTGCAGGACGGACCGTCATAGACATGATGGACCGTTGTGAGGTTCCGTTTCAAAACACTTCAACTCTTGAGAATTGGGTACTGAGAGCAATTCTCTGAAGTCTGTGACGGACCTGCAGGACGGACCATCACAGACATGACGGACCGTTGTGAGGTTCCGTTTCAAAACACTTCAACTCTTGAGAATTGGGTACTGAGAGCAATTCTCTGTCCGTCGTGACGGAAGTGCAGGACGGACCGTCGTAGGCACGACGGACCGTCTCAGACTCATCAAGGAAATTGAGTCTCTGATACTATGTGTAGGCACGACGGGCCGTCACAGGTTGCGTAATCCCAGTCTGGGTCGAATTTCTGGGTAAGTTTTAAAGGGGCGTTTTGGACTATTCTTGCTATAATTATAAATTTCGTGGGTTAATGTTAATAACTCAAATTCTTGGGGGTGTGAAGGAGATAACCTTGAGTTAATTAGTGGGTTATTTCCTCATCTTCTTAATACCTAATTCATTATTGCTAATCTAGGGAAACGAGAGAGAGTTTGTTGAAGAACGAAAATAGAAGGAAGAATAAGGAGAAGAGCGAAGGACTACTATCGATAGAGAGAGGACACAACAAAAATGTGGAAACAAAAAGCTTGGAGAGGATTGCTTGCTTGTCAAGGAGATCCTGCGTGAAGGTAGGTTTATGGTTTTTGATTACTATTCGTAGGTTTAAATCTTAATAGCGAAAATATAGTATTCTAGGTATTGTAAACCCTTCTATATGCCTTTAATTGTATGCTTGCGATGGTTTGAATGTGATTAGGTGATTGTTTGATAAAATAAGCATACATGAAGCTTTTTTGAATCCAAAAATCTTGAAGAACCCTAATTCACCCTTGTTATTGATTCGATGCCTTGGTTATAAAGAAGGCTTGATAATTGATAGAATGATCGTTAGTGGATCGGTACCCAAGTGTTCACCGTTCCGACAACATAGTATTAGGGCGATCGGGCCTTCACGAAACCCGATACGTTAGAAGTAGGGGATCGGCGTGTGGCAGGTCACGTTCCGACACATAGTATTAGGGGTTGGGGTGTCACGAACCGACACGTAGAATTAGGGGATCGGAGTGTCACGTTCCGACACATAGTATTAGTGGGTCGGGTGTCACGAACCGACACATAGAATTAGGGGATCGGAGTGTCACGTTCCGACACATAGTATTAGTGGATCGGGTGTCACGAACCGACACGTAGAATTAGGGGATCGGAGTGTCACGTTCCGACACATAGAATTAGGGGATCGGAGTGTCACGTTCCGACACATAGTATTAAGGGATCGGGTGTCACGAACCGACACGTAGAATTAAGGGATCGGAGTGTCACGTTCCGACACATAGTAGTAGGGGATCGAAGTGTCACGTACCGACACAAGAGGAAGAAAGATAATAAATCTTGAGAGATGTTTATATACTCAATGTAATGAACCTAATTCCCAAATGAGTGTGGTATTGAGGCTTGAGTCCTCATGGATGAACTTGGTAGTACTTATTGATGATTATAGTACTTGTTACTACATGTTGAGTATTGTAGTTGATTTATGATATGAACTGATATATACTGTTTTCTATTTTGAGTTGGCCGATGATACCTACTCAGTACTTGTGTTTGTACTGACCCCCTACTTGTTGTTTCTTTCTTTGTTATTTGGGGAATGCAGCAAACGTACCGTCGTCTTCAACTCAGCAGCACTTCTAGCCAGTCGTCACTACACCGGATTTCAGGGTGAGCTAATGCTTCTAGCTTGGACTGGATCTTCTCTTCAATGTCTTGATGCCTTGAACTTCCGGCATGGACTAGCCTTTTATTTATTTTAGCTTCTTAGATACTTCTAGATTTGTAACTTGAGGATAGATGTTCTTGTGATGATGACTTCCAGATTTGGGGATAATGAGTTTTAAGTCTTCCGCTTTGTATTTTTGTTCAATATGTTGGAGTTTTAGATTGGTTGGTTCGCTCACATAGTAGGATAAGTGTGGGTGCCACTCGCGGCTAGATTTTGGGTCGTGACAAGTTTATAGAAAATTAGAAGTACAACATTGACTTATTAGATTAAATTTTAAACTCTTCAAGCCAATTGCTTAGTCTAACTTATCTCGAGTAGAAAGCTACAAAAGTTTTTAGTCTACAAAAATAGACACAATCAGATTTCACATGAAGTGGAAAACTACAAAAGTTTGTTTTAGTCTCCTAACCGAATTGAACATATTTATAGATTATCACATTTATATGTTTTTCTTTTCAAATAGTCTTCCAACTATAACATTTTGACATACTATTTTGTCAAACAAAAATGTGCATCTTTCATTCTGCAAACTAATGAGTTTTAGAGGTCACACTTATGAAAGGAAAATTCATTCAAAAAACCATATGGTTTGCGGATCTTTTTCCAATGAAATACATGATAAATATCAAAACCGTTAACTTTTAGAAACTATTTTCCTCCTCAGATAAATAATAAGAAGCTTATTTGGTGTAATCTTTGATCCAAATACCACCAATTCGTTTTGTACATTCTCATTTCGACCTTGCTAACAAAGCACCGAATTCTGAAGAAGAAATACATTAATCTTCTACTTCCATTATCTATTTATCTCAATCATAAGAATATAAAAATACTAATAATATAATAATTTCCTTAAGATTATTGTTCATCTTATATTCCTAAGATATTTCGAACAAAACTTTGAAGAACTTGGTAAGAAACAACGAAGTTTGAACATTATTTTCAAACTAGAAAATTAAAGCTTTTAAGGAGAATAAAATAAGAAAAAGATTAGAAACAATATAAAAATATTTTTTTCCAAGAAAGAAAATTGAGAAACGTTCCCTTAAGGAAATTATACCCCCAAGTACCCGAAGTCAATGTAATAAATCCTCCCATGATAGAACAATCTCACTACCGGTGTATCTGTACCAAAACTCACGATGTAAGTGAACTACTCAACAATAGTAAAGTACACTCCAGAAAAAATCATTATACTAAAATGAGAGCAAATTCCTCAATTTATAGTAGACAAAGGGTAGCATTGTGCCTTACCGAAAATGTCACAAAACATTGGAAAATTCACAATCTTTCAGAAAGGTCACAACCTTTCATAAAAGTCAAAAGTTTTCATAAAAAATGCAAATTTTTATAAAACTTGCAACCCTTTATAAAAATCGTAACTCTTCGTTTTATATTTACACCTTTTAAATTCAAACACACACACACACATATTGTGATTTTCCATAAATATTATGACTTTATAAGGACATTTTTTAATTCAACTTTTTATATAGGGGCTTCCTACATCATAAATATTTGCTGAGAGAATTTAGTTCATTGATATAATTCCTGTTAATGAATTTTACGTCTAACTCAACTCTTTCACTACCTTCAATCATCGTCATGTCTCACGTATTAGTGCTCATAAGTCTTGGAAAAGAAATAGGATCATTTTAAGCTTAAATCCAAAGAGAGTGGACTATTTTGAGCATTTTCTCGGATGTTGAGTAATAGTAAAGGAGAGATTAGATAAAATTGAGCCTTATCTTAGAAAGGTGGAGACATTGCCTGTAGATTTTAATAAAGAATGACGTATTTGATGAATATATAGAATATTGAAGGTTCTAGGGATATTTGACGTCAAGCTAAGGACATGAACTTTTCATGGACAAGTGATGATAGACCAAAGAGGGAAAACATTATTTTCGTACTTGTTAGGTACACATGAATATGTATATTTTTAAGAATTATAAAGATTGCATCATGAAACAAGTTTAGCAGACGTGATCTGTGTTTAAGAAGATCACTGGCATAAGGTGTTTAAGAAGATCACTGGTAGAAGGATTCTGAAAATTAAGTACAACGAGTAATTTATTTTGAAACATACTTAAAGTAGGAAAGTTGCGTAGAACAAAAGTCAGTACTAACAAACATTTCAGCAAATTCAAGTTTTAATAAGATTATACATTTTAGCGAAACCAAGCGTGAAAGAAATTAGCGTTCAAAAATGTTTTCTTATTTAATTAAGGAAAACTACGTAGAAGGCAGACTGTTTTCCTAAGCTAAATAAGGAAAATCATGTAAGAAGTTTCCTTTCAATTCAAAGTACAAAAAGAAGTCCATGTCGAGTTGGGTTTAAAGACAAAAATGTTCGAGTTGAAGTTGCAGCGAAAACTATTTCCTACTTGGTTAAAGAAAATAATTTGAGGCGACCGTGATAAAGAATCCAAGTTGAATACTACAAGGCTTTGATGCGGCAAAGTTAAGATCAAGTTAAAGAAGGAGTTGAAGATGGAGAGAATACAAGTTCGAGTTGAACTGTGAGTTCTGTACAATGTAGAAATCCTACGCGTGAGCTTCTATGTTTCAAGAGAAAAAGGAAGCACATCAAAAGTAGGATTTCTAGTTGAAATAGGTTTTGGATTCAAGTCCAAATATATAAATAGGGTGATAGTTTCGCTTGAGAAAAATTGCGCACTTACATAGAGAGAAGATTAAAACACGATCAAGAGGTTTGAGAGAGGTTTGAGAGTTACATGCGAGTGTTGCCAATTTGTGAGGAAAAAGTTGTAAGATTTTGATTAAGAGTTTTGATTATAATCGAGTGTGTGTGTAGGATTCGTCTAACAAGTTTGAGAAACCTGACACACGGTAGAAGACTTAGACATGTGGGGGTTTTGTCTTGGGTAGCCAGGAAGTAGAGTTTATAATTTCTTAGTTTGGAATTAGAGTTTATACTTTCATAGGTTACATAGGATTGTAATCTGTTGTTGATGTTCAAAGTTTAATGAAGTGGAGTTAAATCCTACATAGGTGTAGGTCATGGTGTTTACCCTTGTGAGTTGGGGTTTTCCGCGATAAAAAATTGTGTCATTATTGTTTTTACTTCACAAAATGTTACTGTTGTAATCTGCAAAGGAACATATAGAATAAACTTGTTCCTTAGAAAAATTTTGGGGGTCAGAATTCCAACAATTGGTATCAGAGCAGGTTATCTTCGAAGAGTCTAATAACTCAAGATAAGATCATTATGTATTCTGCACCTCCTCTCGGACACGGTGAAGGTCAACACATCAACATACCACCACTATTCAATGGGCATTACTATACATGGTGGAAGGCGAGAATGGAGGATTTTCTACAAGCCCAAGACAATGAATTATGGATGACAGTTATTGATGGTCCCTTTATTCCTATGATGAAGGATGATGAAGGGAAAGTCATTCCAAAGCCCAAGGCACAATATGGAGAAACTGATTATAGAATGATTGAAAAAAATGCTAAATCTAAGTATATCCTTGTATGTGAACTTGGACCAGGTAAGTTTTATCACATATTTTGTTGTACTACATCAAAACAAATTTGGGATACATTGGTCAATGCACATGAAGGAACTTCCCCGAGCAAAGAGTGGACTTAGATCAAGTAAGTTTTATCGCATCTTTTGTTGTACTACATCGAAACAAATTTGGGATACATTGGTCAATGCACATGAAGGAACTTCCCCGAGCAAAGAAAAAGAAACTGACATTGCTATTGATTGGGGAACATGTTTAGACAACTCAATTGATGATGATACAGAATATGTTGCTTTGATGACCATGGAGGAGTCGGAACCAGAATCTGAATCAGACATTGAGAAAAGAGAGGCAAATCTTTTTTACCTTAAAAATAAACTAAAAGATTTTTCAAAGAAAAAGTTATGTTCCTTTATTCTAACTCTCTTGGATAACCTTCAAGAGTGGAATGAAAATAGAGATCAAGTATTGACTTCCTTGACCAGTTTAAAATTTGAATATATTGATCTTGAAAAAGTTAATTCTTATCTCAATAAAGAAAATCAACTCCTAAAGGAACAGGTACAACAACTTGATTCCTGCACTTTGGCTCTCAAATATGAAATTTTGAAACAAGTGTTAGTGGGAATGAGAACGAAAATAATTAGTAGTGACCAAATCAGATGTGAACAAGATCTAATGAGGTTAAAAAATGAACTATCTTCTGAAAGAGAAAAATCTAGAAGAATAAATCTTGACCTAGCTAGAACTAAGTATGAGCCAGAGAGGAAAAATAAGTGGACTCAATCTTCAATGATTGTGACTCAACTCAGTAATAGAACATATAACACTACAGGTGGAATAGGTTTTGTTAAAGAAGTACCTAAGAATACCTATTATCTATGCACACATTGTGGTAATAGTGGTCACTCAATGGGTACCTGCCCAATAGTTACAATTCACATGAATAAGAACTTCAAGACTACCTCGAATAGAAAAACCAACCATATTAAAAGAAAGTTATCACGTCAAAGGAACAGGTTGGGGCAAAAGAAAAAATCAAAAAATGTTTTACCAATATGGATTAATAGAGATCTAATTTATCCTTTTTATCAATACAAAGGACCCAATCTAGTATGGGTTCCTAAATCTAACCTTTGAATTTGCAGGGACAGCAACATCCTATATGAACAGTTGTTGCTTGAGACACATGATTGAAACTAGAAATTCCACTCACTTGTCGAAGAAAATGATTGAATCTTAGTTTTTGTGGTCAAAATTCTTTTTGGTCAAATCAAAGAAGGTGGAAAGTATGCAAGACTAAGGAAACACCTTTAAAGGAACGTGTTGGAACTTGGGGATGATTAAGATTACATGAGTATCCATCAATGGCTAATGAACATTATGCATACTACCCTCTAATCTAGAATTTTATGCTCAGTTTGTACATTAAGTTGTATGTCGCTACACCAGTTTTCAAGTCATGCTACTTATGCACTATAATATTGTATTTGCATCTGTCATGGGAGAGAGACTTAGTAGAATTGAAGCAAAACTCGGCATTATCAAGAGATCAAGGGTATGTGCACTACAATTATTCATAATTAAATATAAAATCAATGCACTTGAACCTCTTCCTTCTACTTGTCCCAAAAGATACATTCATGTCATCAATACTACTAAACAAATATCTTCTTAAAAATGCCTTCTTCAAGCCTTATCATGTGTGATAGTCTATGGTTGAGATGACTTTAGTGGATGACACCTCTACTTTGGTGCCTTATAAAATATAAGGTGTGGTGTAGAAAGTAGATCGTGCTTGTTATTAGGGGGAATGTACATTGTGTGTGTTTAAAACTACTAAGGAAGTTTTGGAGGATGTACCTTGTGAGGGGGAATATTTTGGGGACCCTACACTTGAACAAAGTTCAGTTGTTAGGCTCAACTTGGGTGAATCTAGTGAGGGGGAATCGATGGGAAACTCATCTGTTGAACCTAGTTCTTCTATTGGAAATAATATAAAACTAGGGTTTAGGATTGATGAAAAAAAGTTATAGTTGGTGCTGCATAAGATAGTACCATGTCCAGGGAAAATATTGAGAGAACGTGTTCCTCGACAATTGTTGTTCAAGAAAACATGTTCTTCTTACTGATTATATTGAAATTAAAGATGAGTGAACTATTGGTTCAACAGAGGGAACACAATTGATTGAACAATTATTTTAAAAAATAAAAGGAATTGAGCTTGCACAGACCAAGACTACCTCTGAAATTTAGAAGACTGTTAATTTTGTTGATCCAAAAGATAAATTTTTTTCTGCTGAAAAATGACTTCAAGTTATCCTCTCATGCCCGATCTTTTGATATAACCTATCCACTCTAGCCTTTGACTTCCCAATCTTTTCCTCATCACAAGTACTTGATTTTATGTTTAATTTTGATTACATTTATGGTATATATGCTTCTTCATTATGCTAATGTTGGGTTTGAGTTTCTGGTATATGTCTATCTCCTATGTTTGCGCAAATGCTTTGCTATAGCTAATTGAGTTCTTGATTTTTAAGTGTTTGTGTAGGTGATAGCCCTAATACCATGAGTATAGATTTTATTTCTCTTAGTGTGATGTATGCCTTCACAATGTTTTATGATGTCAAAAGAGGAAGTGAATACTTGTGTAATATTGATAACCCAATTGGTCTAACTTGATCCTCTAATGTGTTTGTTTTGTGTATTGAGTTTTAAGAAACTGACACAACACATATTGATCTATTTACACAAGAAGCAATTGTTTGTCATCATCAAAAAGGGGGAATTTGTTAGGTACACATGAATATGTATATTTTTAAGAATGACAAAGATTGCATCATGAAACAAGTTTAGCAGACATGATATGTGTTTAAGAAGATCACTGGCAGAAGGTGTTTAAGAAGATCACTGGCAGAAGGATCCTGAAAATTAAGTACAACGAGTAATTTATTTTGAAACATACTTAAAGTAGGAAAGTTTCGTAGAAGAACAGACAGTACTAACACCCGGTTCAGTGAATTCAAGTTTGAATAGGATTACACGTTTTAGCGAAACCAAGTGTGAAGGAATTAGCGTTCAAAAATATTTTCTTGTTTAATTAAGGAAAACTGTGTCGAAGGCAGACTGTTTTCCTATGCTAAATAAGGAAATTCATGCAAGAAGTATCCTTTCAATGCAAAGTACAAAAAGAAGTCCATGTCAAGTTTAATTATAAAAAAATGTTCGAGTTGAAGTTGCGGCGAAAACTATTTCCTAGTTGGTTTATAAAATAATTTGAGGCGGCAGTGATAAAGAATCCAAGTTGAATTCTACAAGGCTTTGATGCGGCAAAGTTAAGTTCAAGTTGAAGAAGGAGTTGAAGATGCGTCGAAGACAAGTTCGAGTTGAACTAGGAGTTCCGCACAATGTCGGAATCCTACGCGTGAGACTCTAAGCTTAAAAAGAAAAAGGAAGCAGCGCACAAGTAGGATTTCTAGTTGAAATAGATTTTGGATTCAAGTCCAAACAAATAAATAGGGCGATAGTTTCACTTGAGAAAAATTGCGCACTTACATAGAGAGAAGATCAAAACACGATCAAGAGGTTTGAGAGAGTTTTGAGAGTTACTTGCGAGTGTTGCCAATTTTTGAGGAAAAAGTTGTAAGATTGTGATTAAGAGTTTTGATTACAATCGAGTGTGTGTAGGATTCGTCTAACAAGTTTGAGAAACTTGACGGACGGTAGAAGACCTAAACCTGTTTTTTTCTTGTCTTGGGTAGCTAGGAATTAGAGTTTATAGTTTCTTAGCTTGGAATTAGAGTTTATAATTCCTTAGGCTACGTAGGCTTGTAATCTGTTGTTTTGTTCAAAGTTTAATGAAGTGGAGTTAAATCCTAGAGAGGTGTGGGTCGTGGTTTTTACCCTTGTGAGTTGGGGTTATCCACGATAAAATATAGTGTCATTATTTTACTTTCTTCACAAAATGTAACTGCTCTAATCTGTAAAGGAACATATAGAATAAACTTGTTCCTTAGGCAAATTTGTGGCTTATGTTAGTCAAATATAGTTATCTAGGACTAGTTTTAGACCAACTTGAAGAAAACCTTAAATCCAATAAATAAACTTTACAAAATCAATATAATATAATTGTGCTTGAATAAACAACAAGTAGAGCAATCCTCGATGTTGTTTTCTTTATAAGAACACAGATGTAAGCAAAGTCACTATTATTTTCTTTGTCAATAAATATTCACTATGGTGATTAAGTAACATCCACCTTATTTGACGTTCCCATAAGGATCATGAACAAGTTTATAGAAACTTATAAATTCTTTTGCTAGTTTCAATCCTTTGAGAAATACCATATACATTTTGTCAAGTGACAATATTAAATGTGTGGATTGTTATGTTGGAAAACTCTATGCACATCGGAAGCATACCATAATCATACAACTTACATGAATAATAGATAACAAATCATTTATGCTTGAACAAGTATAATCATGTTAGAGAATATAATCTTTTTGAACTTAATTTCAGAAATACCTATTGAAGCGTCAGCAAATATCTTCAATTGAATCCACATGCTAGTCAACAAGCTAGAACATTCATGTAAATGCATAAGCTAGTATACAAACTGGACCACAATTCTACGGTCTTCTGTAGTGACCTAATTTACCTTCCAAACTTACTTATTACTTTGGGTTGGCAAGTATTTTATAGAAAGTTATATTCTTTCAAAAGTTAGAAGAATCCCTATTATATAGTTTTTTTCCTAGTTCAAGGAGAAGGAATATGATGTCTTTCCTTAGAATAGAAAAAGACATGCACATCTCCCTTTCCTTCGAATAGAAAAGTCATGTCCTTCTACCTTTCCTTAGAATAGAAAAAGTAATATACATCTCAATTGCCTTAGAATAGAGAAAGACATATACTTCTTCCTTTCCATAGAATAGATAAAGACACATACTTCTCTCTTTTCCTTTTATAATATATCCTAAGTTCTTTGATAAATATAGGGAGGGTAGGGAGAACAAAATAATTACCGATGCTTCCTATTATGGAAATAATGTAAAATATTTAATTTGAATTATTATTACCATAATTAGATAATAATCATCCACTAAAAATTTGTAATTGCATTCCTCTATTTATATTTCAAAATTTCCCATTAAATTCATGTATTTCTTTTTATTAAGATTACAGATACTAATCAACAAAATAATTACTAACGAACGTAATTCAATGATCAATTTTCTTTAGAGCACTTCTTCACTTATTTCATATATTGGATTTATAAATCCACTAGTAAGGTTTGCCACTATAAAAAGTTTTACGCTTCTCAAAGAGGCATATCATCATTCCCTATATCGGGACATGAATTCCATTAACTAACATATTATTTTATCAATATATATTATCATCATTCAATCTACCAGGTATGTTGACTCATCTTAGAATCTCACCTTTTAATAAATCAAAACGATAATTAACATACATGGATCATAATAATTATATCAGGATTAAGTATATAAGTATATTTAATAATTTATAAAATATGTTTTTGTCAGTCAGTCAGTCTAAAGAAACTACGTTTACTCAGTTCCGTTCAGTACATACAAAATGTACTAGCATAAGAAATTAGAACTTTATAATTCTCATAATCAAGATAAACTACATATAATCATGTGCAACAATGGTACCGATGTCATGTCCAATTCTCATTTTAGATTGTGAACAAACATCTTTATACTTATACACCGATAATTTAATCATCTGTGTATAAGCTTAAACTCTATACACTAAATCATCTGTTATATACGTAAACAGACACCATAAATGAATATATGATCTATTAAAAATGAATAAATATACATAAGAAACAAAGAAATATTTTTGTGAATTATTTTTAGTACGATACTCATTCAACAGACAATTGAAATCAAATTCTACAAGAATTTGTTGACCCAAAATAGTCTTATATTTAAATTGCAAATGCTCCTATTAAATATCTTAGAGGGGAAAACTCTAAAATATACATAAAGCATGATAAAAAAGTCGGTTCCAATTGCGATAATTGCTAGAAAGAGAAAAAAATATCATAATCAGTAGACAATGTAATCTTGATGAGCCTACGACTTATGAAACCTAATGAGAGCTTTAGGTATGTGTAAATAATAAATTGATGAGATCTGAGTAAATTATGTCGCATTGTGAACGGATATAAAATTATGGCCCAATTTGATACTATAGAACGCACAATATTGTGTAATACTGAAGAATCTAAATTGTACATTTATTTAAGCATAGTGGTGTAGAAATGCTTTTCAAGTGAATAATGCATCATGCATCTTGACAAGTGTAACATTATTTGACCAACATGTTAGGGTAAAAACTATTGATCATGTATTTAGAAATAGTATTCTAACAATTTAAAAGATTAAATATCTTAGTGAGAAATTGTTAGGCTATATACTATTAACATGCACATGGTCGGACCCACATGGTGTCCGCCGGGTGCTCGAGCACCCATTAACTTTGTTACGAAATATATATATCTATGTAGAAATTGATAGGTATTTGTATAAAATTAACATAGAGCACCCAATGAATAAATGATATAGTTGGCCCAGTGGTTCTTGGATGGGTACTTAAGACTCTTTTTAGTGTTGTTACCAAGGTTCGAATCTCATTGTTAACACTTTTTTTTTACATTTTCACTTCAGAGCACCCACAACCTTAAAATTCTAGATCCGCCACTGAACATGCATTTATATATAGTACATTATAACAATCGTAACGGCTAAAGTCTAAGTACACAGTTGTTGGAATCTATACAATTAACCATATGTTTAGATATATTATTTATTGTAGAATAATTGATAATGATGGTATATATTTTTATTATATACCGCACATCATTATCTACTAGATGAAAAATTATTTGTTTCCGACCTAAACAAATTGAGATAGTGGGCAAATTAGTGTGTGATGGAATGGTAAATGGATGGGGGTTGAGTGGGTGAAGGAGAAAATAAACATAGAATTTCACTTATGCAACTTTTTTGCCTACTTCCATTAGTGAAGTTATTGTCCTCATTTTTAAGGAAACTTGTTTTTCTAGAAAATAAATTTTCCAAACATTATGATCAACCAAACATAGAAAAATTGAATAATATTTTTCGGAAAATGGTTCCTCCTTACAAATCACACCCTAGTATTAATTTGTTGGTTTGATTCATAGAAGCGTTGTTGTATACAAATATATCCTGTCAATGACCAACACAAAAAAATTTATTCTCTTAAGCAATGGTTCAACTATTTATTAGAGGTATTCAGTGTCAAACTAGCTCAGATATCACTCAACTTTATTAGGATGAATTATATTGATTACTCAATTTGGAAATTATGCTCTTAACACGAACAAAAACTTTGTGAATTTCAAAATGCACATTGACAATAAATGTACATGAGATCATCTTATATATTTATGCATCTATTTAAGATATCATATAAGAGGTGAAGATGTCCATATTCATTTTTTATATTTTTAGAGATTTGATTGAAATATTAGTTTGTCTAATTAACTTATCATGAGAACAAACAATAAAAAATTTCAAAGAATCTGTTAGTTCTTCAATATATGTTGAATAGTTAATATGCACAGTTTCAAGTTAAAAAAATTGTTCATGATTAGCATCGAATACTTTTTATCAAAGCAATAGTTTTATATAGGTTTCACTTCCTTTAGGAAAATCTAGAAATTTTTATTTCCGTAAAGGAAATTAATAAATCATACCGTAGAAATCATTTCACAAGATTTATTTTCTTCCGCCTTATATTGATACTTTAATAAAGTTAATCAAGATGTATCTATGTACTACATGTACATATTGAAATGAATTTCAATCCACAAAAATGACATGTACATCCTTTATTATTTTTTCTGTTCAAGAGAAGTTGCGGTATTTCATTCATTCACTACGGAGAATGAAATCTGATTACTTTAATGTGTTTGAAATATAAAATTCATCTCATTAATTTGCTGAAGTAGACATCGCTTCAGAGTATTTCTCATATAGTTTTCAAATTATTTTCTGTTTAGGAGAAAATTTGGCAGGTTTACTCTTTGGAGCATGTATTTTGAAAATTTTACCACTTCCAGAATAAATGTTAAAGTTCTATTAATTCGACAGTAAAGTTCAAAGGTCTATTACTTTGGGAGAAGATGTCAAATTCTTACTAATTAGGGATTAGTTCAAAAGTGTTTACTACTTTAGAAGTGAACTTTTTTTGTTTATGTCACGTTCCAAACTACTCCCTTTACGTGATTGGCAGCAAACACACACCGCCTGACATGTAATCCCAACTCACATACCTTAACCATTAATTCACAACATTTGCCGAAATAAATAAGTACTCAAACAGTTAAATTATTATGAACACTTTGTATCTCAATAAATGAATATAACACTCTTGCCCAAATCCCATACTAAACCAAGATGCACAAAAAGGAACCACAAAAAGGACTCGGAATATTAATAAGGGAAAAGGCACAAGTACGCCCTAGACTATGACCAAAATGCAAGAGACACACCTTCATTAAAATAAGGTCCTATTACCCCCATTAACTTTTTTTTTTTTTTTGTAATTCTATACACCTTTTGTCTTACTTGGCACACTCAATGACTCCACACAATTGAGTTGCGTGGGAGATATCTGGATGTCACGTAAGCCAAAAAGGTGCACAAAATTAAAAAAAAAAAGTTCATTGGGGTAATAGGACCTTAGAATAGTTAATGTGTGTCTCCGGATTTCGGTCATAATCTAGGGAGGTACTTGTGCATTTTCCCTATTCATAATAATGAGTCTTTTGAAAGCCTTCACGAGAAATGCATTTGTTCACCACAACAACTGTGGATCAACTCTAGTAAACTCATCAATTGCTAGCTTTGTCATCACCATTAGTATCTACATGGACATGCATGTAATGCGTGAGTTATACATATATATAACCATGAAATCCTTGACCTGCTCCTTTAAAACACCCTTGCAATAAGTGTTGGAGTATACAAACGCACCACTAGCATAAAAATTATTTGCATACGTTTATATCTAAAAATAATATCCAAGAATTTTCAAACAATTGTTTATCAAAAATGTTATATTTTTAAAGACAATTTGCACTAAGAACTTGCCAAAAAAGGCAGTTAAAGCAATTAATCAACACCACCAGTCCACGACAATAAATACAATGAAAAAAATATATTTAGAAGCATACACAATGCTTAGTACTTCCGACAACCATACACAATGCACAATACCGTCAACAATCATACAAATATCCCAACCTCATGGCTTACACTCGTATCAGATCACGAAACAATTTTATCAACGGAGTCCTAATTCGTATCCTTGAAAGAAAAAACTATGTGTTTGGCCCTAATGACCACTGGTTCTCCCAAGCACATGTTCATCCCAACCCAGGCAGAAAAAATATGTTTAAAAAGGGATTTGAAAAGCAAGCACCCGAAGCTTAATGTTTCACTTACCTCAATTTTAAACTCATGTCAAACACGTTCTCAAATACTTACGCAGGAAGTCAACTCGGATTAATGAGTTTGAATTCAGAACCACTAATATTTTCGAGTAACTAATCCATTATAGAGTCCAAGTATATAACGAGTTTCATCCCTTCTTGTTTGTTGGTGGATAAAATTTCTATTTCATTAAGTTTCATGCTTAGAGCTAAATCGTAAATTTCTACCTTGAACTTATCTCAATATTATCATTTGTACGCAAATAGTAAATATTATGTCCAAAGTATTGATTATTCACATATCAGAATATAATAATCAAAATGAATATAAACACGATGTTGTAACAATAGAGCCGCATAGCCAACACTGATGGCTTAGCCCCCAATTTCTCAATATAATGTTTAATATCATAATTATTTCCATAAGATCATTCCATACTAGTCATTGCCATATCATTAATTGTTGACGAATATCATTTCGAAAGGAGTACAAATTAAGATTTGTAGTACCTAAAGCTTTTCTTTTAAATTTATTAAACGATGCTAAGGTGATGTTACGTAATTTGTTAGAGTTATGCACGTCGTAGTAATGTAGAGATTAATTATGAGTAAATTTGTCTATTGTTTATGTAGATATTACTTATGAAGCGATAAGTTAAACATAGATTAGAAATTCTATATTCTATTCGGCATAAAAAAAATACTTAGATTCCGTAATAAATTATACATGTATTAGTTATGCGGGTTTTAAAATTATTAACCAGATGTCATATTAATTTTATTCATGAATGACTTATTTCCTATATGGAAATTAATATGGATAACTTGTTTCTTATGTTGTTACCAAAAGAGCCCTTAAGAAGGGTCGTCTCAACATGTTTTGGGGCCTAAAGTCAAACGTATAAAGAGGCCATAATTTTTTAGTTGACAAAAATAAATTGAATAATTATATCATAGTCTGTGTAATCCTACAAATGAGGTCTAGAGAGGCAGGATGCTAGCATTATAAAGTAAGAATGTAAACGATGTAAATTATTTTCAATGAAAATTATATAATATAAAGTTAGAATAATAAGACAGGACTCAATTTTTTTTTAAATATGATTATATTAAAATAGTGTTGTGATGAATTTGATAACAAGATATAAAAATATTAAAATGATCTTGATTAGTGTTGGTGTTTGAAATTTACATAAGACACCAAAAACAAATTTGATCTTTATATAAATAAACAACAATAGATTTTAGATAATGTAGAAGGTTTGAACGTTTGAGATAAGACTTTAGAATATTCAATAATGAAAGAATAAAAAATAGTGACAAGAGAATAAAAAAAAGTAAGTATAAGAACACAATACGATTGGTTCATGATAAACATCAGAATATAAATGAGCTAGACAACAAAAGAGATAGTCACATGCGAAACTAGAAAGGACATTACAATTAACTAGTCACATAAGAATGTAGAAACGATATTACAATAAACTACACAATATTCAATTTCTCAATTATATTTTCTATACAAAAAAAATCTTTTAATATTTATCAATGTATGAAATTTTCTATCAATATATATATATATATATATATATATATATATATATATATATATATATATATATATATATATATATATATATATATATATATATATATATATATATATATATATATAATAAACATATATGGGAGAAAATGGGAGGCCCAAAATTTATTTGGCCCCAAGCGATTACTTTTGTGACCTTATGGTCGAGACGACCCTGCCCTTAAGTCTAAGCCCATTCTATACATATAAAACTCTTGTAATCTATCTCTAATTTTGTAGTTCTCTATTAAAATTTAGTAACATGTTTTACTTCTTTATATTTTGATTGTGAAGAAACAAATTCTATTAGGTCACAAATCGAGATGGATCGTACAAAAGAGACGGCTGCTCAGGCTCAGGGAGGTGGAGTTGCTGCCGGAGATAGGGATTTTGGTGATTGGTAGAATGAACGTCTATTGTATACTCGTAAAAGGATTGTCAACAATGTTTAAATTTTTTTTAAAAAATAATCATCTTGTTCTTGTGTTTATGTAAAAGATTTTGGATTTGGAATCTAGGGTTATTTTGTGTTTTATCAGTTTAATGTGGAATAACCTGTTTTTTAGAATTAATTTTTTTCAAAGCTCACTTCTCCAAGTGAATTTGCGCATTTCTATTACTTCTATTTGATTATAACTACTTATATTGTTTAGATAAAATAAGTTTTATTCTTTCACAACAAAACGCGATGTCAACATGTTTTAATATATTTGAGAAGCATTTATCTAAATTGTATTCTTATCAAGCCTTTAATTTAAAGTTGATCTTTTGTCAATATGGTTGTATAGAATGGAGGACAGTAAGAGGCACTTTCCTATCTTTGCGAAAGACAGAGCAGAGGATCTTAGGGAAATTGTAGTGAGGTTTGAGGAAAATGTGGTCTAAACTCTTTTATATTTATTCATGTTGTTATAAATTTGCATTCGTTTTTCGAGTCATAAAGACACGTTAAATACATTTTAACTCAAATTTATTTAATATTGCAGTATAATTATTTGTGGAAAGTGTCCTTTAAGATGCTGACAATGCTCAATTGTTTACATCCCAACACTGTAACTAATTGTAAGAATGCCCATACTCCGGGTGAACAATGAAAGTTCAGGCTTTGTATTTCACATTATCACTTGAAATTTAAAACTAATAAAAGAGATCCTCTTATTTTTATTGCTTTCTATTCTATTTATTTTTGTTTTCAAATATCCTATATAAGTGTTGTCGTGCAGACCAACTGAGAATCCTCATATTTTTTATTTTCTTACGAAAGTAAACATAAAAGGGAATTTTGGTTTTTTTTAAGTCAATCCAAACACCCACTAAGAGTTTTGTTGGAAACAAACTTTCTCTTTGAAATACTCTTTCTTTCCTCGCCATGTTTCTCTTTTCTAAAACTCCTTTTTAAAACTGAAAATTGAACCTAAGATATTATAGTGGAACATATATCCTATGAAACTACTTCTGGGCCGGAGAACACTAACGAGGAAGCAACATAGGAGGACGATTTGGATGTGTAAAAGGAGGATGTCGTAGAGAAGGTGGTATTTAGAAAGGAACAAAAATATGTGTTGGAGATGGACAAAAAGACAATGTCAAAATTGGGAAACTAAGGTATTTTTACATTTGTTATTCTGCCTTTCCATTTATTTTGTTTCATGAAAGCCTTTTCCATATTAAAAATAGAAGAGAAAAACAACATTATATCATTAATTCATTTGATATGATACAAATTGGATTTTTGCAATTGCTAAGTTGAGTAGCTAGCATAAATACACAAGGCCACTGATTTACATTTTGTTGTTCGATTCTCCAATTACCAATTTTTTCAATCCTTTCTTCTGAATTAATTACTTGTCCATAGCTTTACGATTCATAAAGCATTGTTTGTTCTCATCAATATTAAGATATCTCAATATGAATGCACATTCAGTGATCAATATATTTTCTTTAGCTCCGAACATTGAATAAATAATAAATAAAAAATTCAAATAAAAAAAGTATTTAATATTAAAATATTTAAATTAATAAAATAAACTATTATTTGATAAAGAAATAAAATATATATGTTTGCTTGTGATTGTGAAAATGGTTTTTCATTAGTTGTGGGGGTAATGGTTGGTGTTAGTTGTTAGTAATTGTGGTGGTACATGTGCTTGTGTTGGTAGAAATTAGTTGATGTTAGTAGTTGCCGGTGTTGTTGGTGGGGGGTGAAGAGCATGTAGTTGTTGATAATGTGTTGGTGGTAGTTGTGATGATTGAGGTCATTGGTAGTAAGATTAACAACAATAGTTGTGGTAGAGGTGTGGTAGATACAATTATAATGATGCGGTTGGCGAGTGCAATGGTGGTTGGCGACGGTAATGGTTGTGGTGGTGTTTGGTGATTGTGAATGTAGTGGGGGTGAATATACACAAAAAAAATACCTCTTAATAAGATCGCAATAGCTAAGACCTATTAAGATCAAATAAGTGCTTAAATTTAATGTAAACAAATGCAGTTAATAACACTAGGTTTGAACACTCATACCAACATTAAATACAAACAAAGGATACCTAAGAATAACAATTTAGAAAACATTGCCTCCTTATTCTGATCATTTTCTTTTTCCCTTTCTAAGGATTATTTCAATCGGAACCGACTGTTTTATCATGCTTTGTGCATGTCATAGACTGTCCTTCCGGAACATTTAATAAGAGAATTTGCAACTGAAATATGAGTTAACTTTGTGTCAGCAAATTTGTGTAGCATTTGACTTGAATTAACTTTTAAATAAGTATCATACTAATAAGGTACCTCATGCTCGCATGAGGTTTCAAAAGTCATAATCTTTACGAAAGCATATTGCCTACTTATTATGATAATTTCCTTCTTTTTTCCCTTTGTAATGATTATTGCAATTGGAACCAACTGGTTGACCATGCTTAGTTCATGCCATGTACTATGTCCTTTCGGGATATTTAAAAGGAGCATTTGTAACTGAAATATGAGATTACTTTGGGTCAGCAAATGCTCCTATCATTTGACTTGAATTATCTTTTGAATGAGTATCCTCGTACCCTTTAGAACCAACCCCTCACACCTCCTTACTAGTTAGTCTATTCACCCATATTCACGTGTCCAAATGATCTAGTCTCGCTTTCCTAAACATAGGTCACTCCCATGTTTATCGAATAAACTCATATATTGATCACGTCCCACTTCCAAGTAGGAATATCGATCTCTTGAGTCATACCTCCTGGTTTCTGCTATTCTACCTTGACTTGCTGGCAATTGGAGAAATTACTCACAAAATCTTCAATATCCCTCTTCATGCCATTCCACCAATAGACTTCCCGCAGATCGCGGTACATCTTAGTGGCACCTGGATGAATAGAATACCTGGAGTTATGGGCTTCTGAAAGAATATGTTGTGTCAACTTGCCCATATCAGAAACACACAATTTACCTTGTTAGCGAAGTACACCATCTCCCCCTTGGGAGAAAAGCTCCACTCTCTGATTATGGACTGCACCCTTAAGTTCAAGCAAGATGGGATCACTGTCTTGCTTTTCTTTAACCTCCACTACTAAAGAATATTATGCCTCATTCTGAACTGTTACACCGCTGTCTGATATGCTCATAAGGCGAACTCCTAAGCGAGCAAGCATGTGAACATCCTTCACTAGCTCCTACCCATAGATAGTCTACTAAAGGCGTCTGCTACTACATTCGCCTTACTAGGGTAATAATGCACACTCATATCATAATCCTTAGGAACTCAAGCCATCTCTTCTAGCAAAGATTCAACTCTTTTTTTGTGAACACATATTGGAGGCTCTTATGGTCAGTGAACACATCTACATGAACACCATACAAGTAGTGCTCCAGATCTTGAGTGCAAACACCACTGCTGCAAGCTCGAGGTGATGAGTTGGATAGTTCTTCTCATGCACCTTAAGTCATCTAGAAGCATAAGCTATAACCTTATCTCGCTGTATCAACACACAACCTAGGCCTACTCTAGATGCATCACAATAGATCACATAACCATTCAAACCCTCTGGTACAGTCAAAACAGGAGATGTAGTCAATCTTGTTTTCAATTCTACAAAGCTTTTCTAACAATCGTCTGACCATTGAAACTTGACCATCTTCTGAGTCAACCTAGTCAATGGTGAGGCTATGGATAAAACTCCTTCCACGAACCTTCTCTAATAACCGTCTATACCTAAGAAACTTCCGATATCTGTAGTAGAGCTAGGTCTGGTCCATTGTTTCACTGCTTCTATCTTCTGTGAATCCACTCGGATCCCTTCGCGAGACACAATGTGACCAAGGAAAGCAACGGATTACAAGTAGAACTCACATTTTCTAAACTTAGCGAATAACTGGCGATCTTTGAGAGTCTTCAGAACAACTCTCAAATGACTTGCATGTTCTTTCTCATTCCTAGAGTAAATGAGGATATCATCAATAAAGACGATAACGAACAAGTCGAAGTACTGTTTGAACACTCTGTTATTCAAATCCATGAAAGCTGCAGTAGCATTGGTTAGTTCAAATAAAATAGCTACAAATTCATAATGACCATACCGAGTTCTGAAGGCTGTTTTTGGAATGTCACTATCTTTGACTCTTAATTGATGATAACCCGATATGAGGTCTATCATTGAGAAATGGCTAGAACGCTAAAGTTGGTCAAACAAGTCATTAATCCTTGGAATGGGATACTTATTCTTGATTGTGACCTTGTTCAACTGTCAATAGTCAATGCACATTCTGAGAGAATCATCTTTCTTCTTTACGAACAACACTAGTGCACCCTATGGTGAAATACTAGGTCTGATGAAACCCTTATCTAGAAGGTCCTTCAACTGCTCTTTCAATTTCGTAAGCTATGTTTGCGCCACTCCATAAGGAGGAATAGAAATAGGGTGGGTATCTAGAAGTAGATCAATTCCAAAGTTGATTTCCCTTTCGGGAGAAACTCCGGGAAGATCTTCTGGAAACACTTCTGTAAACTCACCGACTACTGGAACTGACTCAAGAGTTGGGGTTTCAGAGCTAGAATCGTTAAACCGAACTAGATAATAGAGATAACCTTTAGAGATCATCTTTATGGCCTTAAGGTAAGAAATAAATCGACCCATAGGCGCTAAGCTACTACCCTTCCATTCTAAGATTGGTTCGTCTGGAAACTGAAAACGAACAATCCTAGTTCTACAATCGACTGAGGTATAACATAAATGTAACCAATCAATGCCTAGAATGACATCGAAGTCTACTATTTCTAACTCTACGAGATCTGCTGAGGTGACTTTCTAAGAGACTGTGACAGGGCAATTTCTGTATACCCGTCTAGCAATAACTTGGTCACCGATTGGAGTAGAGACTAAGAAAGGTTCTGAGGGAGTTTTTGGAATGACACTGAATTGGACTTCTATTTAAGGAGTTACAAAAGAAAGAGTAGCCCCTGGATCTAACAATGCATAAACATCAAGGTCAAAGACTCGTAACGTACCATTGACTACATCAGGAGAACCTTTCTGATGCTGGCGAGACTGAAGAGCATACAACCTGTTCTGGCGCTGACCGCCACCTGTACCGGATTAGTTACACTGCTGAGTTAAGCAACTTGCTGGTTCTGATGAAGTTGTACACTGAGCTCTACCATTTCCACCTCCTTGACCCTGTCTAGAGGGAAAATCCCTCAACCTGTGACCAGACTAACCGCACCCAAAACACCATTCCTTTCATGTAAGTCACTTTCCTGGATGGTTCTTACTACACTTAGGGCAAGTGGGGTAAGTCTTGGTGCCTGAAACACTTCCCTAAGACATAGAGCCTGGTGCCCTAACCTTCTGGTCGTACCTGTTCTTGGAGGATGGAACACTAGCTGATGAAGGGGCTGGAGCTGAAAACTTCTACTGACTCTGCGAGCGATTTCCACCACCCGATTCCTTCTGAGAATAGTCATAGTTCCTAGTCCTAGCCTTCTTATTCTTTTTGGCATGTTCCCTAAGCTTATCACCCTCAACCTGCTGAGCATGAGTGATAAGCCTAGAGATGTTTATATCTCCCAGTAACATAGCATTTCTGCACTCTGTTTTCACCAAATCTGACACTCCATATAAGAACTTATTCATCTAAGCCCTGGAGTAAGCAACCATGTGAGGATCATCCCTGGAGAGTTGGTTAAACTTGAGTGTCATTTTACCCTGCCTTAAGTTCATGAATTCCTGGGCTTTTGCTTCTCTCATGTCTATTGGGAAAACCCCTTCAAGAAAGGTCTCACTAAAGAACTCCCAAGTAGTAGGAGCTGCATTTGCACCCCTGTTCTCCTTCCACTGAGTGTACCAGATATGAACCACATATTCCAGCTGGTATGATGCCAACTCAACTCGATCATTCCCAGTAACCTGCATCACCTCAAATATCTTCTTAATCTCGTCCAAGAAATTTTTAGGATCCTCATTGGTTTGTGATCATGACCCTTTGTGCTACTGATCCACTATTTTCATTCACATGAGCATAAACCCGATTGTTTTGGTTAGTCATACTCTGAGCCAACATCCGTATGGCATTCCTGAACTCAGCAATGGAGATTCTTCTTGATCTAGGACTTGAGGAGCTGTGTTTTCATTCCTTGAATTCGCATACCTAGCGTTAGCTCTACGAGGAGGCATGATCTGAAACGTAGAACGTCAAGTTAGAATTGAATTAGATCATACCTTATGCACGATTAGAGTAACAACAAAGTGAAGTTTTCCTAAAACGCTTCATAGCCTCCCTCTCATTAGATGTGGTGCACTTCACACCCATGAAAAGGACTCTACTTAGTGCTGGCGTGATCACAAAACTGATGCCCACAGAGGGGACTTACAACCTACTTGGCTAGTAGTTCTTGGACTATTGAGTACGCTGAACTCTAGTCCAACTCGGTATTATTCTACTCCCATTGATTTATGTAGTTAATTGATTATATCTGAATTTTCTGTAAATATTGGATAGCTCAAAACTGAACATGCGAAATGAGAATGCAACATTTAATCTGATAATGATGCATGAAAAACTGAGGCATGTATATCTGATGTAACTAAAATATCTGACCTAGCATGTGTAATTCAAGAACTAAAGAAATACATAGCTAGGGTTCTGAAATTCATGCAATAATCTTAGTAATAACATGGACATCTTAATTGGAACATATATTTTAACTAAGTCATGAAGTCTGCTATAATTCTACAAACCCTAGGTTAAATCCTGATAAAAGAATCAAGAATTGACTGAAAACTAGAGACCCAATGGGTGAAAGGAACACAGTAGTGAAATCCCACATACCTGGTGATGAAATTCACAGAAAAACACTTACGTTTCGGGGCTGGAACTGTTGGAACCTTGCTGCATTTTTGAACTAGGGTTCTTGACCTTTTTCTCCTTTCTTGCTTCTAATCTTTCTAAGTTTGATTAATGACTTGACTTAGGTAAGTGTTAGTTATGTTTCTAAGCTTAAACTGACTAAAGTCTGATGATTTATGGTCAAAACAAAGTATATTAGAGTTTAAACAAAGTGGGAAAAGACCAAAAGACCCCTAGGTTAATTGCTGTCGGACCAAACGATGACCTGGACAGACGGTCGCCGTTCAATCGACGGTCCGTCGTTTGGTCCGTAGGTTGGGTCTGTTCGACAGGCCTTTACTAAAATGGGCATAACTTTTTACTCGGAGTTCTTATTTTAGCAAGGGCGGTGGCTATAGAAATCTTATTCAATTATATATCTTTTGGTATGTCATGGGACACCTAATTCATTTTGTGCTAAGAGTTATGATCATTTGAAATTGACCCAACTACATTTCCCCCTAACTATCTGCTAATTCCCACCTACGGACCGTGGGTCCACCTACAAACTGTGCTGGTCAATCATGGTTCTTGTCAAAGAGTGGGTGAATGGGGTGTCGATCGACGGTCACAGACTACGGACTGTAGTCTGACCTATGGACCGTAAGTCCATCCGTCGATCAGGACTTAACCAAATTTTCCTGGATTGAGATTTTGGGGATTTCTGACCCCATTGACGGATGTGCAGGACGGACCGTGGGTCAGGCTGCGGCTCGTCGATGTCCACGTTGGTTGCACCTGTAGGTTTTCCCCAAAAATTGGTTTTTGGTCTGTTTTGGATATGGGGTGTTATATTAGGTAGTTGACTGATTTTATCAATGAGGTTAGTTTCTTCACATTCAGTCTCAATTTTTTTTTGAGGTGATTTTCAATAACATAAAACTTTCAGAGTTTCCATCATCACCACAACTATTAGGGGATTTGTGTTTTACACTCATGGTTGTCATGCTACTTTTTCTTTTGTTGAGAAACAACAAAGCGCTTATAACTGAAAAGGGGATAATTAACACACATTAATAATGAAGAAAATTGTTTCTTCAAATGAATTATTCATATTTTTAGTCCATCTATAGAAAGAATAATGTTAGTCACATAATCAAAGTAACATTCTGGACCTTTTGGCAAAAAAAAACATCTTCATGATAAGTTTACTTGTAATTAGCTATAGACAATTAATGGTGTTTCTTTTAATTTTGGTTTATTATTTCTTTAATTTTCAACTAACAAAGTTATATTTGATGACACAATTTTTGATCAAATTGTATGTGATACTCTTCTATATATCAATCTTAAAAAAATTTCTTAAAAATATAGGGCTCTGGAGAGAAAAAATGAAAGTGGAGATTAAAATGTGAGGAACATAACTTTCACCAATGAATTCTCTTAACTCGATAATTCATCTCTATGAATGTTAAACTGCATGTATATAGTAAACACACGTATGACTATCTTATATAGATGAATCAATTTAGGATATAATATTATAGGTGAACATGTTTATATTGACCTTTTATATTTTTCATGAGAACAAAAAATATAACAGAATTTTGAAGAATCTTCTAGTTCTTCAATATATTTATGAAAATAGATATTATGCACATCTTTAGAATTCCATTATCATTCGTGATTAACACTTAAATATTTTTTTATCAAAGCGGTAATTTTGGCATTATTGTCACTTCCTTTAGGAAATTTTATGAATTGCTATTTCCTTCAAGGAAATAAATATAACATACAACAGAAAGCAGTCAACAAGATTCATTTCTCACACCTTAAAATGTGAACTTTACTAAAGTTGTTCTAGATATTGCTATTTCCGACAGGTACATATTGTAGTAACTTTCAGACACAAAATAAAATGTATATGATTTGTTATTTTATCTCTTCAATAGACAAACAGTGGTATATCTTTTATTCATTTCGGGAATGAAACCTTATTATTTGAATGTGCTTGATATATAATATTCATCAATAGCTCATTATTTTTCTCAATCACAATTAAGACATTGTTTTAGAATATTTCTGAGAAATTTTTCTAATTATTATTTTTTCAAGAGAAAATTTTGAAGTTTTACAATTTGATGAATGTAAGTTGATGAGTCCTGAAATTGGACTTTTTTGGGCTTTATTTTAATAGAAAAAGTGTCTTTTAATGCTTATTTAGTAACAATATCTAATGAAAACTCATATGTTTCAAGCATTTGAAGTTTTAATGCAAGCATGAACACTTAAGCGCAAAAAAGGAACAGAAAGGTTGAAAAGAACGTAGAAACTAAAGCCTGATGAGCATCGCCAAGAACACTTGGCGAGTCACACAGTGGACATACGCCTCACTTTGTTCCAAACATGCGAAGCCTAGAAGAAACTGGATCAAAAGGCAATGAAAGGAGCAGTCGGTGAATCGCTGAATAGGTTTGCAAAACAATGCTATGCCTCCCAATGGTCCAAAACACAAAATAATGAAGGCAAGCACAAAACGACGATGAACTAGATGAATGGTGATTCACCGAGTAGTTGGACGATCACGACTAACCTCGCCGAGTGGTTCACCGAATAACTTAATTTGAAAACTATAAATACTAGCCATAGGTTTTATTTTTAGAGATCCGAACATTTTTATAGTTTAGCGGCTTTAGAATATTTTTCTTTGTATTTTCTCTCAGGTTATGAGAGGGCTTTGTTGGAGACTTGAACAAGAAAGTGTTTCATCTTTGCCATGTTGGAAGTGGGTCTTTTCTATTCATCTTCCTTTGCTCATATTAAGGTTTAATTTCTTATAACCATGTGATTTCATTTTCATTTTAGGTGTAATTTGTTATTTCTTGATGTGTGGCTAGAAACCTCATTTTGGGGGTGTGATTTAGCAAATATGTGTTGATATTATTGTTGGGTCTTGCTTTGTGAGAGGTTAGATGTATTTTAATGGTTATTAGACCTAGTGGTTGTGGTTTAGCTTAATTGGTTTATAGTTGCAAATATAAACTCACCGATGTATTTTTGTCTTGCCCGAGAGAGAGATTGCAAAACAAAAACTTCTAGACTGATGGCCTAAGGAGTGGGTCGGCATAAGGTTCAGCCCGAGAGGGTAAGCCCTAGTCCCATATCCCAACACTCAGCTGGAGAGAGCGAGTGGGTTAAGTCATAGGCTGGCCTTCATTCGGTAAATGGATGTCCAAGAGGAACACATTTGAAACGGGATAAGTTTCCCAATAGGGAACTTATTTCAATCTAAAGTTTAGCCTAGTCACTATTATCTTGCAAATTTCCTATCGACATCATGTACCCAACTACTTATCTCAACTTGTATTGAGGTCACACCCCAAAAACTTTTCCCCATACATGATTCCATTCTGCATTTTTATCATTTTAACTATACTTGTGACAAACCCCCAATCGATATTTTACACTTTGGTGTCACCCCTTTAATTTACAATTTTTTTAGTCATTAATCTCTTTAACTATGACTAATTAGAATGAAATTCTAATTTAACTATATTTTCTCAAAACTGATCCTTTCAGACATGACCTCAACCTTTGGTTGAGTTACCAAACTATCTATGATCATACACACTCATACCGTACGGTAGTGTCGTTGCCCACAATAAGAAACAAAATGGCGCCGCTTCCGGGAAGTGGTATCACATGAAAATGTATTTCAGTAGAGTTTTTATTCTTATAAGTGGTAGTCTACTTACTTATTTTTCATTTTTGTTTTAAGTGTTTGTGTTGTAAGCAAGATCTATGAGTGTAAATGGCAGTAATTGTAGCCAGGTGGGAAACCAAGATGACTTCATTAATATCAGCGATGCCAATGAGAAAATTGTCAATGACCCCCATCTCATAGGAGGTCTTGGAGCCATCCGCTTACCCCAGCCGAAGGGAATGCAGTGTTCCATAAAACTAGCACTATGTTGCAGGTCTTGCAACTAAATGGACTCTTCAGCGGATTGGCTCATGAGGATCCCCTTGAGCATCTTCGAAACTTTGTAGACGTTTATAGGAAATTCTCTTTCAAAAAAACGTGTCTCAAGAGTCACTAAGTTTGTTTAATCTTTGCTGAGTCACTGAGTTGATGGTATATCATATATTATCGATTATTACTCGGTTCTTCTTGCATAATTGGTAGAATCCCATGCAACTATGCTTTCATTTAAATTAACGCCATTAGCATAGTAATGTTGTAACTTTCAGTGAACAAGCTTAAGTCACCGAATCCACTAGACGGTACATCGAAGGACCTCTTGTTAGCCCTTTGTCTGCACCCTTATACAATCTATGCATCATTTTCAGCGCATCGTGTTAATGGATGATCATTCCACCAACTAGCTGGGTGAAGAAATTTCCCAACCGTGACTTCCCTGCTCATGTTTAAAATATTGTTTAATCTTTCTCGAAGTCTTTTACAGAAATGACTACACCAAAAGTCACAGGAAGGAGTACGCCACCCCGACACGTAAGAGCACTGGAATTCAAAAGAAACAAAAAGATACAAGAACTTGCGAAAGAATTGTTGTCTCTTATGTTCAAATTAGCAAACCAGTAGAAATCATATATTTTTATAAAAGGGAACCCTAGGCCCGCCTACGTGGCGCTACCACAATCTAGAATTTCCTTTTAAATTTATTTATTTACAAAAATAACCTTCCTCTTTCTTGAAAATATATGTCTTTTATGAAAAAATGTGACTTTTGTGAAGAGTTACGTCTTTTATGAAGACTTACCCAATAAATAGTCATCTTCTTTCATGAAATGATGTGACTTTTATGAAAAGTTATGACGTTTATGAATAGTTGCGACTTTAATGAAGAGTTGTAACTTTTATGAAAAGTTGTGACTTTTATGAAAAGTTGCAACTTTAATGAAGAGTTGCGACTTTTATGAAAAGTTGTGACTTTTATGAAAGGTTGTGACCTTTTAAAAGGGTTGCAACTTTTCCAAATAGTCATAATCTTTTCGATAAGGCACAATAAATATTTGTTCACACTACCATTTGTTTTCAATAAATAGAGGTGTTTCCTCTCACTTTAAAACAACAAAATTTTGAACCTTTTTTTATTTTTTTTCTTCTTCTTCACAATTCTATATTTGTGTACATTGCTCAGGTTGAGTGGTTCAGTGACGTCGTTTCTTATGTTAGAGATCTTGGTATTTATTTTACAGTCATTAATTTATGCGTATGTAATTAAGGTTAAATGATAAGATGTAATAATTTTCATTTTCCTTTACATTACTAATCTTTTATGTAAGATAATATAGAGTTTTAGTTTTAGTAACCGATAGATTTTAGTATTATTAAATTCCCTCCGGAAGCGTGGGTAATTTTATGCTGATCCTTTAGGTAAATTTCCACCATGTTCATTCTCTATGTAAATTTACAAAGACTCTTTCCTTTACTTATAGGTCAAAGTCTCTTATGTTTTCAAAAAAGAAAAATGAATGTACAATTAAAATGTAAGGTTTATTCTTTTACTCAATAAAATACCTACTACCTTATCTATTTTTCTTTACAACTATTATTCAGGGTAGCAGGGATCTTCACCCTTCATCAATTGAGTAGTTTTTATTTTTAATAAGTAGAAATCATTTTTTGGTGAGCGGAATTTGGGGTTGCAGTGAATCTGTCTCCAAATAATAGTTTTTGCAATGAAATTGTATGCAGGTTTTTATTATTCATCACATTTATGACTCATCTACAAAGTAGTTTATATTTTTTTATCTTCTACTTTCAATATAAAATGTGCCCTGGAAACTCACAACTATTCCACAATATTACAATGATGTTTTGAAATCGAAGAGTAAACTAGAGTTCATTACATGATTTGCTATAGGTCTGATTAAATTTATGCAATTTTTATTTTCAATTTTTTTGCATTGCTACAAATTATCCAGCTTTTAGGTGTTTCGAAGTGTAGGAGAAAAGAAGTGGTTTTATTCCCTCCTTGGCAATGTTCTTTTTTGTAATTTTGCTTGCGAATCTAATATAATATGTTGATAATAATCAGCTTCAGCGAGAGCGAATCTAAACTTTTAGAATAAGTATTCCAGAATGTATGTTATATAATTGTTAGATGAGATGAGGTATATCCCATACATTTTGCGTTTCCTTTGGCCATACAAGATACATTTACGGTAAATGGTGTACCAAGTCAAAAACATAACCATCATGGGTAAAATTAATAAGGATCATTACAAAGTCTATAAACATGCATACGTAGTGAAAGAAGAATATTTCAAGTTTCTCAGTTTGCTTACTCTTGTATAACTTTTGCTCTGTCTGAATTTTTACTGTTGAATCGTCATTGAATTGTGAAGGCAGATTGTTTTGGTTGACAAGTGATTTTGCAGTCCGTAGTTTGGGACATGGAAAATCATGGGATCGTTGTGGTTAGATGTAATTTGAGACAATCAAGCAAGATAACATGCAAAAAGAAATGAAGGGCAAGGAAATAGTGGTTGACATTTAAGTTGACATATTCAAGGAATTTGAAGTAGTGCACTTTAACCTTTAAAATTTGAATGCATAGCCATATTGCATGAAGCTTGAAAATTTTACTATCCTCGAGTGAGGTATTGCCTATTTACTTTGCATTATCTTTTACAATTGTAAGACAGGTAAAAAAATGATCTGTTATTTCGTCTTTGTCCAGTGTTGAAACGATGAAGGGTAGTTGAAATTTCTCTGTTTGCTTGCTCTTTTGTAGTCTTTGTTATAAATGAAATTACAATGTTCGAATCTCATTAATTTGTGAGGTCATACTGTCCGCATAATAGGTGAATTCACATATCTAGGATTATTTTATATAACTAATTAATAATTGTTTAGTTTTGTTTTCATGTTTTTTCCTATTTATGTTTCAAGTTCAAATAAAATTATAGTTATTCAATATCTCTCTTCTCAAAACAGTTAAACCAAATAGACTAAGAATATAACATATTGTCAAACTTTTGTAAATTAAAGATGTTTCATCCGGTAGAGTTGTCTTCATCATTTTCACGTATGCAACCACGCTCAAGCATTTGTGTATTAAATTAAAGACAATATTTCCAAATTCACTCATATCTAATATAGAGGAAGATAGCCAAAAAATTTGAGGCAAATAAAGTATTTTAGTAAGTGAAAATAGAAAATACTTGCATTTTCAAAGTATTAATTGAAATATTTATAGCAAATGGTATTTTTGTTTATATTTAAAAATAATTAAGATAACCAGTGCTTTACCACGTTTTTAAAAATTCATCTTCTACTTAATAAACAATTATATACATTACAAGAGTATCATTTGACAAGTGGGAGTGTTTAATTAACATGAAGGAGATGAATTAATGCATTTAGATATAGAGACTCGAAATCAGAGTATTTTTTAATTTAACATTTGAAGTGAAGCTTAAGTGTATATCTATATATTATCCCGCAAAAAAATAATGACGGCAGTGTGATAACATTCTCATATTCTGTCAAATAAAGGTCACAAACATAATGCACATTGTATTGGTGTTAAAATGTCTATTTTCATGGATCCAATTAGTCAGACCCAACATAAATAAACATGTTTTTTATGTTAGATTAAAAATCACAAAGCTTTACATGTTTTGAATGTACTGCTCGAAACCAAAAAAAATAAATATCTTTTGACAATGCAAATTAGTACCATCAATGATTTTGAAGGACTTGCTGAGATGTCAATTCAAATGGTCATATGTTATTTCATTAAAATCAAAAGAGATGTAAGTTAATAGATGAAGTTTATCACCGTGCAAAGCGCGGTTAGTTTACCTAGTAAAAGATGAAAAGAAAAACACAAAGAACTATCCGAGTCCACAGAATCAACTGTGTGTCCTTAAGAAATTTAATCCCCTCAAGTACCTGAGGTTACAGATTAATTTCTCCCAAGATAAAATGGATTAACCATTAAGAAGTAGCGGTACCTCAAACTTCAATAATTTCAACGAACTCAAAATGAAAGCAATGAATCACACATACAGACACGATCGATCGATTTTGTTTTGTAAGAAATGTATACAAAAGAAGGGAAGAATTTAATGCTGAAAAATGAGAGACAATCTCTCTATTTATAGCCAACAAAGAGTAAAACTCACAACTCTTAGTAAAGAAGACAACCTTCCAGAAAGGTCGCAACACTTTGGAAAAGGCACAACCTTTCAAACGGTTACAACCCTTTAGAAAGAACACAACCTTTCATAAAGGTCACAACCCTCCGGCACAGTGACAACCCTTTAGGAGAGTCACAACCCTTCATTTCCTGTTCATACCTTTATACCCAACAATCCTCCACATGAATAGCGAATAAATATTTTTAAAAAACTTATGCATGAAAAACTATGTGATTCGTAAGTAAGGGTTAATCGCATCTGGATAAGTAGGTTTCCCTTTAAACGTTCCGTAGTGAACATATATCGGATATACTCGGTCAATCGATAGATTTGATATCTTAGAACCGTCGAGCTTTGGTGTATACCTAGACAACATAATTCACAAAATCAACCCTTGAACTGTTTTTGGTTCTCATTGTTTTGTTCGTTTCAGCCATGAACACATCTCGGTTAATAAGTGCTTAGAGAACTGGCATTATCGGATTCTCCTTGAAGCGGCTTACACTTCACACATAGATAGGTGATTTTTAAATGTGTATCCCATAGATGTACCATTTGATATACCCTGTAGCAAACTTAGAAACAATTAGAAAGTCCTAATGCATTTATCCTTGTTACTGAGCTTTGTCTTATCATGAGAATGGACCATAAAAAATAATATTTTGACAATGTTGCCCCGTCATTAATGACTTTGTTTGATCTCCTTGAACCTAGATCTTGGGATCTCCAGTCTTCTGGGTAGACTTACCGCCAAAGTGACTTGTTCTCGGCCATAGTCTCATTCCCTTTGATAATCTGTAAACTTCCTCTCTAGTTAGGCCTTTTATAAGTGGATCCGACACATTATCCTTTGACTTTACATAGTCAATTATGATAATTCCACTAGATAGTAGTTCTCTAACGATATTATGCCTACGTCATATATGACGAGACCTTCCATTATACATCATGCTCCATGCCCGACCTAGTGTATGCATACAAGAGCTAAAGGTTTGGGCCAAAAATCTTCCAAGAAATTTTGTAGTCATTCAATTTCTTCATCGGTCTTATCCAGAATGATAAACTCATATTGCAAGTAGAGAGAGCGATACATTTCTGCTTGGAAGATTTCCAAGAGATTGCTCCTCCACCAAGAGTAAATACATATCCACTCGTGGATTTTATTTCATTTGACCTGGTGATTCAACTTGCATCACTATATTCTTCCAATATTGTTGAATTCTAGTCATAATGCAAAGCAATAGTTTGTTAAGTATGTTTTTTTTATAAAAAAAAAAATACTCAAAATTCTATTCATTGTCATCTAATGAGTTTGATTGAGATTACTTGTGAACCAACTCAGTTTACTAATAGCACATGCTATATCTGATCGCGTACACTTCATGATATATATCATACTTCTCAATAATCTAGCATAATCCAATTGTGAGTCACCTTTTCCTTCATTATTTTGAAGTACAAAGCTCAAATTTATTGGAGTCTAGTCAATAATGAAATCCAACTACTTGAACTTTTCAAGTACCTTTTCAATGACCTTGTGATTTGCAATGTCTTTAATGTAAAATATTTATCACATTCATTAATCTAGAATTCATTTGCCAATCAACCTACGCATGTCATTATTTGTGCACTTGTTTTTAGTCCATAAAGTGACTTAAAAAGTTTACACGTTTTTTTACCAGGAACCACTAAACCTTCGGGTTGTTTCATGTAAATTTCTTCCTCCAAAAATATATTTTTACATCCATTTTGACAAATTGCAACTAGCGCAATTGACATCTGAATTGATGTAATCCTATTTAGAGGCTATTATATTTCAAAATAATCAAGAATTTGTTATTGCCTAAAGCCTATGACAACAAATCTTGCTTTGTATTTGTCAATAGTTTCATCAACTTTTTTTAGATCCACTTTGAACCCAAAAGTTTATTTCTTGAAGGAAGATCAACCAACTCCCTAGTCTGGTTACTCAAGATTGAATCTATCTTACTATTAACAGACTCTTTCCAAAAAGGATGAGTCCACAAAAGACATATCTTTTTCGACTATATGGACTCATTTCCAAGAAGAAATATTACAAAATAAATCCCTAAGGAAGCATTTTATCCATTGACATTTACTACGCCTCTGAATCTCCTTATTAAGTACATTCTCCTTTGGTTCTTTCCAAGGTCATTTAGACCATTTACATGACTATCCGGTGGTTCAGACTTATTAACCATAAATCAACATGCTTTACTATTTGTAGCATATTCAATGAACATAAAATCCACAGTCTTACGACCTATTTTTACCAGTTTGGAAATAGTTCCCTCATTTCCATTTCTCATATAGAATAGACTATATTGAAAATTGTTAGATCTCCCTTTCTTAATAAACAAAAGTGTTTTTTTTTATATTTGTTACTCCCTTTACTAACAAACAAAACTTTTTGTTTCTCTCTTTCTGAACAAACAAATTTTTGTTGTTCTCTTTTGCTATAATGATAGCACCACCACCACCACCACCACCAAAAATTTTGTGGTAAACCTGAACTTATAAATAAGACATTCAAAATTTCCTTCAAAGTTTAGTTTTTCTGTCAATAATTTCATTACATTGAGGTGAGAATGTGCAGTAATTTATGATTCCATTTTCTGCAAAAGAAGATTCATATTCTTCACATCTACCATTTCTAATAATGAAATATTCAACTGACTTTCAACTCAACTTTATATTGCCTATATGTTTCTATTGCTTCATCCTTACCAGTCAACAAATAACATAACAATATCTAGTGCAATTGTCAATAAAATTTATGAAACACTTTTTCCCACCACGAGATGGTGTTGACTTTATATCACAAATATCAGTGTAAATCAATTCAAAGGTATTCTAATTCATTTCAACAACACATATTTGACATTGATTTATTGCACTAGAAGTTAGGCAAATCTATTAAATTGATTTGTTTTTGCAAGGTTTTGTAATTGACATGTCTCAATAATTTATTTCACAAACAATTTGAGTCAAGCAAGTAAGAACAAACAAAAATACCAAGTTTGAAAAGACCTCCCGTGAGGTAACATTTTCCCACAAATATTTTGTTCTTTATTTTTATAATTTTCTCAAATACAGACATTGTTTTACAGTCAACACATTGCTATATGTCCTTTTTAGAAGGAACTTTCCATAACATTCAATTTGTTATAGAATTACCCATGACCATAGTCTCATTGGTCCAATAAGGGCAACATGACCCAAATGTTTGTTTTACATCACAAACATTACAGGTTACTTCACCAACGTTCAAGTGTATAAAAAAAAAAAAATTCATAGACATATCTTTTCATGAAAAATCACAAGATTATAAGTGAAACTTTTTCATCAAAGAATACAATTCTTTTGAATGAGTAATATAATTTTGTGATTTTATACTAGTCATATCATATACCAATAAAGAGATACTCAACTACCACAATATCAAATATACTCCAAGAATTTTGTGGGTGTAACATAATACAAGAATGTCATCAAATTTCATATCTTGTACTTTCAAATTTAAATTAGATAGTAAGTCTAATTTTGTCTGTATCACAAGAAAAGAACCCCCACATTTTAAATATATTCTCAAAAATATTTTTCAAATATTTGAAATTAACTTTCACATATTGTTTTTTTCATGCTTTCAAATTGTATACCATCAATTGCACATTGACAACACGAAACCTTTTTTTTTTTGGATATTTAATCCATAGAAACACCCATTGCAGGCACTAAAATCACTAATTTTATGTTACTAGTTTTTTTTCATCTGTTGCAACTAGACATGCCACTTAGTATTTAGAATACTAACAATAACGATTCAATCTTTATACAACTTGTTTCTAGTTTAACGATGAAGTTTATGTATTCTTCTAATCGTTAACCGAATGAACCTTGAATTGTGATGAAGTTTTTATATACTTCGAATCAATTTCACATTAAGACAGAGTAGTAAACCAAAAAGGTTTTAATCTCCAAAAAACCTCAAATACAACACTGTTTCTAGCTAACAAAAAGATTTTATGTTTTTCCAAATCATTTAGCCTTTATATTCGTGACGAAGATTTTGTACTCTTCAAGTCAGAATATTAATTGAAACAGAGTATCTAACAATTGGTGAAGTTTCTATATTCTTCAAACCACTGCACAATCTGATTTGTTCGTGAGGTTCTTATATTCTTCAAACCAAAGGAGTACAAAAAAATCAGAAGATTTGAGTAACCAAAAGTCAAACACAATCAATTTTTTCATGGAGTATAAAACTACAAATGTTTTTTTCCCCTCTTAACATAATACATATAAGTAATAATCATCACATCGTGACCATCTATTCTAAAATTTATGAGATAAGTATCATAACTTATAAAGTACAGGGAGGAAAAAAAATCAAGTGAAATAAAAATAGAACTTGATTTTTTACTCTCATTGAATAATATTCTATCTGTGAGCACTGAGCAATGATTCCATGCAAGTCACTTACCTTGCTATTTTTTTTCTCAGTTTCCATCATATTCTTATTTTTCTCAAGAAGACATTTAATTTCAATGTGAAACTAAAATCAGGTTCAAATATTTGAACATTTACTTCTTCTCATAGTTATGTAAAACCAAGAATATAGAATTTTTCTTTAAAGTGCATATCTTAACTTTTATGCACAAAATAACTTTTCTTATTGAAAATAAAACTGAAGGGGTGCAATGCTTTAATGAACTTGGGAAGAATATAAGATTAATCTTACCCATCAAAGAAAAACTTACCACAAATTATATACTCGAACATATTAAAGTAGTACTAATTCATCTCAAATCTCTTTTATCATACGACAAAATGATTTTCTTCTTCTTTTTCTTCTTTCCAACAAAAAGAACATAGAAAATAGAAGTAATTTCCTTACCACAGAAAATACCATCAATATAAATTTCTTAAGTTTGTTATCTCCTATATTTAAATTAGCTAACCAGAAGAAATAAAAGATGAAAAGAAAAACACAAAGAACTCTATGAGTCCACAAAATCAATTGTGCGTCCTTAAGAAATTTAATCCCCTCAAGTACCCGAGGTTACAGATTAATTCCTCCCAATAAAACGGATTAACCATTAAAGATGTAGTGGTACCTCAAACTTCAATAATTTCAACGAACTCAAAATAACAGTAATGAATCAAACATACAGACACGATCGATCGATTTTGTTTTGTAAGAAATTTATGCAAAAGAAGGGAAGAATTCAATGCTGAAAAATGAGAGACAATCTCTGTATTTATAGCCAACAAATGGTAAAAGTCACAACTCTTAGAAAAGAAGACAACCTTCCAAAAATGTCGCAACACATTGGAAAAGGGACAACCTTTCAAACGGTTACAACCCTTTAGAAAGACACAATCTTTCATAAAGGTCACAACCCTCCGGCACAGTGATAACCCTTCATGAGAGTCACAACCCTTCATTTCATGTTCATACCTTTAAAACCCAACAAGAATAAAAAGAGAGAAAGAAAGCAAGTCCTAGAAGGATTATCCCTATTGATCGCACAATTCCTTCATGTAAACGTGGATTCTACGTAGGTGTAGATGCCTTTCTGGCAGCCCACGAAGTGGACAAAATGATTGCGGCTAACATCCTTGCAGAAGCTATGGCTTATGAACAAAATGAGAACCGAACTGACAACCTGGGGACAATTGTTGTATTCGAAGCTGATGCATCATGCACTGATATCCCGAAGGATGGAGAAAACACATAGACAGGATCCCCTCTTTACCTCCCTCTCTTATTTTCTTTACTTTTGTTGTTGAATGTAGTATCATCTGCATTTGAGAATACACATTTCTTTTGTGGTGGGGTGAGTATAACCTTTGTTTTCTTGTGATGGATATTTATATTTTTGTGTACAACTGTGTCGTCTATTTTAATTGTGTTTTAAAACTGTTGAGTAGTTATTTGAGCTTATGGCTCCTCTTTTTGGTTTAATTGCAAACGATTTTGACCCTTCTGAAAAATTTTCATTTTTCAAAAATTCTTGCCACCTCTTGTGATGAAAGTGATTGTTCTCCTACGAATTGAAGTCTCGGTTTCGATCGATGCTGATGACTTAAATAGTGTTCTCAACCGAACAAACATGAATCTACAGCTATAATGAGACCAAATGAAGGTACATAGGAAATATGTGAACTCTTTTAATCTCGTTGTGATTTTCCATGTATCAAATTGATTTCTCTTATGATAATCATTGCACACTAGCTAAAGTGGGTAGTCTTGTTTTGCTTTAGTATCGACGCCTTGTGTGATGAGCTTACTTTGAACCATCCATGAATAAACATAGAATTTTAGCAGTTAGTCTTATTGATATAGAAATGTGTCTTCTTGAAATGTTCTTAGTCTATTTTAAAGAGTGTGAGCCAAATTTGACATATACCTCTTTTGTAACCTACCCGTCAGTGTGTGAAACTCTTATTAACACCCCGTAAGCCTTACCCTTATTTGGAAGAAAACCTGTGAAAACCTAGACCTTTATTCAACCACCACCTAAAATCCTCATGACTTTTTATTGAATGAATAGCCAACTTGGGGGTGTGGTTAAAAGGAAAAGGAGAAAGCAAGAATTCCAAGAAAACTCTCCTTAAACCATGGTATTGCAAAGAAATGGAAACCCTCCAAAAAAACAAAAAAGAATGAAAAAGAAATATTATTGACTAAAAGTCCAAAAGAAATTTGGGTTTCCTAGCAATCCATGGAAACAAATAGTAGGATGACTTAGAAGCAGTAGAAGAAAATTGCTAGAAGAAGGTGGAGAACAGGAAGTGTTTGTGACTTTCAAAATTCATTAGGCCACTAAGGCTAAATGTCCATACGTTTGCACTCATCCCCATTACAAGCCTTAGAAATATTTTGTTGATCTTGAGTAAGCCGAATCGAAGATTAATTGGAAAATAAGGGCAAACCTATGGGTGAAAACATGCGTTGTGTTTGTCCTTCTAAGTGTTAGTGTTGCATATGATTCCTATTCTTAAAATGATTAACTTATGTGTGTGAATATGGAATCATTCTTTGTGTGAAGGCATTCAGATATTTTTGTTGAGCTTGAACTTGCATTAGTAGCAAATATTTTGAGCATGAGAATATTTGATAATCGTGCGTCACAACATGAATCTTTGAGTACACTGTTGGGTATGTAGCAAGAATTAATAGAAAATTGAGAGAAGATGAAAAGAGAGAAACTTGAAGAGTTGGGAACTTGAAAAGTCCTCTTATGCTTTAACGAAAAGGCATTTGTCCCTCATCGGTGGTGGAAAGAAAAATAGGAGAGTTTAAATAAATAAACACTCCTATTAATTGTTAAAAGGGTTGGAAAGAGGGACTCCCTCGCGCCGCCGCCGTTATCGCTCGACTCAGCTTTGGATTTGGATTTTTCAGTTTGGAAAATGCTCAATCAAGAGATTAATTTTTGGACGAAGTTTGTTTTAATTATTTAGTTAATTAATTGAATAAAATTGAATGGCCAAAACATTTTCAATTAATTAGTTGCAAACTTTCATTAATAGTCGTGTGAATTCTGAATGCGTTCCAACCTTTCGGAACCTGTTCCTCCTTCATATAAATACCATTTTTTCTGATTTCTTCTTCTTCTTCTACAGAAAAAAAAATCTTCGTGTACTTTACTGTTGTTGAGTGACTCACATTTTTGGTATCAATACGGTCATGATTGAGATCATTCTATCCCGGGAAGACATATTCCAAATAAAACCTCGGATACTAGAAGGGAATAATTTCCTCAAGGGGACACTGTGAATTCAGTGGGCATGATCTTTTTTTGTTCTAATTTTCCAAATTCTGGTGCGTTAACAAATTTTAGTTTTTTTCTGAATTAATTCATTTTCATCTCCCTTACTGATTAATTAAACTTCGGTAACTTTGTGTTTCTGCAAAGTTTTGTTGGAATCAATAATTATGTTTCCAAACACATATTGGTTACAATCTTAAGGAAATTATTTTTTTATTTTAATTTTTGTTTCTGCTGGAGACAAAAATCTTCATGGTTTTATATTCCTTTAAGTCTGCAATTTTGAGTTATTGCTTACTAAGACTGTATCAATTTTTGTTTATCAGAAATTGAAAACAACTTTTTATCAGATTTCATCGTACTGCTAGTCGTTGTTATTGTTAACCAAAAAGGAGAAGTCCCCTGAAGCAGTTGAGGGGTAGCAAGAAGATGTCCCGGGGTTCTAACTGGATACCTTGAAAAGATCTCATCCACCAGAGAATTCCGATCTAGAGCTCATTCCCGGTGCGCAAATCGGTAACAAGATAGCTGAATAGAGGATGACGTAGACAAGAATCAACCTCTTCCCGGTGAGGTTTTGATGTATCGCAGAAGCCGAAAAGAAGCTTATAAGTGAGATGATCTCGGCTTGTCCATATAAAAATCTTGCTTTCGTTCCACTCCTTTCCAACTCATTTTTCCGGTTCAACGATCTACGGGCCGGCCGGCCCCGACCGTTTACTAGTACATTCAACCAAGAACGTCCGTTGCAGTATCTAAGACTTAAAAGACCGAAGTCTTGTTACTCTTTTGATTTAAAATCAGCAACAGAACGTTGGCCAGAAAGGGGCTGTGAGTCTTGCCAGTTCGAAAGTGAGTTAAATGCGTTCGTAGAGGACTCTTTACATCAAAACTGGGAAATTCAAGGGGCGTTAGCGGTCTTTTTTGCCTCACCTGCTACTGGGAAGAGAGAGCCGTTGTCATTCTTTGCTTCGTTCGAGAATCAACTGCACATGAATAGGCTCTTCCTTAGGCCTTCAAGGAGGAAGCAACGTCTTTTTTCAAAAATTCCGAAAATTTCCTGGTCTTCACTCTTCACTCCTAACTCATTTACGCTCTTGGTATTGACTAAAAATGTCATCCGGCTCCTCATCTACTGAACTCTCGGCTTACGCAATGATCGGATCGAGACCATCAAAAGTGGCATAAGAGCCACCTGGATTCCTTTCAGGAGGAGATCACTACCCTTTCTGAGACATCTGACGGGTTACTTTAAAAAAATCTTCACAGCACAGGTCACTCATAGATATCAGGTGCCTACATATATAGAGTCAAAATATCGATCTATCAGAACAGATCAGGCTATATATCAACCAGCGTAAAAGCACAGAAAGGGAAGCAACTTGTCCACAAGCTTGATGTTCAAATAGTGGTCTTTTTTTCCTAGTAGCTAGTTTTGAGTTCCCCGGGTAGAGGGCGAAAACCGCTTTTGCCAGCCATAGCCCCAAAACTAGTAAGGGCACGAGTGCCCCAGCAATCCACCCCAACCCTACCGCCAAAGATTGACTTTACTAAACAAAACGGGCTCAGAAGACAGATCGTCCGTCCCCATAGCAAGCTTCCTATTGGCTTCTCACCCCGGATTGAGACTCGCTCTTCTCGTCCAGAAGAATAGTTGTCTTCCTGGTTAACTGGCTAAAATAAACTCATTCTTATTCTTCTCTCCTGTTCCTTCAATTTTATCCCTGTGCTCCTCTTATTATTCCTCCTATTGAGTTGCCCTGAGTGGTACAAAAAAACAATACGAGAATCTAAATAGCACCGCGTGAAAGTAGGATACTCCAAATTCGGGGGTCAAAGAGTTTTAGAAAATGTTCTCTATCTACAACTACATCCCCAAGCGGCAGTCAAATGGGGGTGTGAATGCGAGATGCCAGCGGAATGATCGGTCCAGCGGTCATTTAGGGGCCTTGTTAGCGACCCATTACCGGCCAAAAATATCTTTTAATGCCAAAACTCCATTGAAGAAAATAGAGAAAACTGCTAATTCCACCCACATCGTAAACGGATGCCCTACCTGATCCATTTCAAATCCAGCCGGAGGTCTTCGAGCCTTGTTACGAAGGATGAACAAAAATCCAGAGCTCTGATTCAAATTTCTCTCGATTCATCCCCTCATGAGGAATTACCAAATCATTTGACCCTTTAGCCATTCCAATATAAAGGATTAGTCAATCAAAAGACTCCCATTGAGGCGCTACTTAGCCCGTGTTGTGTACCCCCTTCGGAGATTTTGTTACCACTCTCTCGGAAAACAGGATCAAAGCAAAAAGATTCCATACCCATAAGGTTTCCAATCTTCAACCTCCTTTCTCTTGATGGAATATATCAATACGAATGAAAAAGTAGGGGGCGGTAACTAAAGAGGTAGCGAGACTGACCGCAATTTCAGGAATAGGTTCCTTGTGTGAAACTTAGATGTTGAAGCACGCACCTGAATGATTGATAGAATCGATATTTCATAGAAGAATGACCGAGACCATAAAATCCTTTCACACCCGCACATGTGGCTGAATATATAAGAAAGTTCACATACCCTGTGAACTCCCTTTAAGGACAGAAGCGCAACCAAACCTCGTTCTTTTGTATTATTTGGCGCCAAAAGTGGGGGATGGTATCATATTCTCTTATAAGAGAGGCACGCCTGCTTTTAGCTCGTAGTTTCACTCTTGCTTTTGCCTTACTTGGTTTTATGCTCATTAAAATCAACTTCAAAGGAGAATTCTTTTTATTGGCCATTGTTTTGTTTTCTAATGGTCAATATCAGCCTTCTAAATTGGAACTTTGACCATTTGCCTAGAGTATCCTCTGATCACTCTCCTCTAGTAATCTTCTTAGAAGATTATAATACTCGCAGGCCTGGGGTCTTTCGTTTCCAAAGAATGTGGATTCGGCATTACATTGATCTCAACCATGCTCGGAAAATCCTTTTCAAGTCTTCTCCAGGAAGATTGACTCGACAAATAAAGTGTTACGGTGGTTGTTGCTGCACAAACCCAAACTCTTGTACCACAAACAGAGTAACTGGGTAAATTCTATGGAGTGAAATTCAAAGAATGGCAACAACGGGTATTTTTGTGGCTTACCACTCTTGATCTGCACAAATTTTACCAGCGAAGAAACTCAAGTTCCTGCTGTTCAAATGTCAAGACAGACAAAAATTCATGATTATTGAAGCATGGAAAACATGCATACTTGCTATGTAACTCTACATTCTGAGTACTTTAGAGGATGACTTATATAATTCCTTAAGCGTAATGACAACTTTAAAAGAGTTGTGGGATGCACTTGAGAGGAAATATAGTACAGAAGATGCACGCTTGAACAAGTTTGTGGTTGCAAAGTTTTTAGACTATAAAATGGTAAATAGTAAAACTGTTGGATCACAAGTGCAGGAAACTTTAACTTATTTTTCATGATCTCATTGCTGAAGATATGGTAGTAAATGAAACTTTTCAAGTGGATGCAATGATTGAGAAGTTACCTCCTTTGTGGAAGGACTTCAAGAATTATCTAAAGCATAAGAGTAAGGAAATGAAGCTTGAAGATCTTGTGATTCGGCTCAAGATTGAGGAAGATACTAAAACAGCCAAAAAGAAGTCTTGTAAGTGTTCGACAATAATTGTAGTTAATATGGTTGAAGAAGCTCCTATGAAAGACAAAAATAGAAAGAAGTCCAACGGACATAAGTCAGAATAGGCCAAGAAGAAATTCAAGGGCAACTGCTACAATTGTGGTAAGTCTGGTCATAAGTCTTCTGACTGTCGTGCTTTGAGAATGGACAAAGACAAAGGCAAAATTCAAGGAAACATCATGGAAGAGATCGAAGATGCAGATGACTTGTGTACAATGATCTCGGAGTGTAACTTAGTGGGAAATCCCAAGGAGTGGTTCCTTGACTCCGGTTCCACTTGACAGATTTTCTCTGTGAAAGAAGCCTTTGTAACGTACACTCTTGCTGATTACGATGAAGATTTGTTCATGGGAAATACAAAAACAACAAGGATTGCAGGAATTGGGAAAGTAATATTGAAAATAACATCCGACAAGGTGTACTTTGAACAGTGTTCTGCATGTCCCTACTATTAGGAAGAATTTAGTTTCTGTTGCACTACTCGTTAAGAATGAGTTTAAGTGTGTCCTAGTTAGTGAGAAAGATATAATAAGTAAGAATAAGATGTTCATAGGAAAGGGCTACCTCAATGAGGGTCTTTCAAACTGAATGTAATGGTTGTTAACAATAGTAATAAGAATTTTGCTTCTGTTTACTTATTAGAGTCAAATGATATAGAAGTTTTGCCTAATTTTAAATGCAATAAATTGAAATGTAAAATTTGTGTGGAAAGTATGTTTTTAACATCCTTACAAGTCTATTGAAAGAAATTCAAAACCTTAGACTTAATTAACACAAATATATGTGATATGAAGTCGACACCATCTCGTGGTAGAAAATAGTATTTAATAACTTTTATTGACGATTACACTCGATTTTGTTATGTGTATTTGCTTAATAGTAAAGATGAAACAATTGATGCATTTAAGTAATACAAAAAATGAAGTGGAGAACCAATTGAATCTAAAGATAAAAATGATCCGAAGTGATAGTGGTGGAGAATAGAATCTCCATTTGTAGAGATATATTTGAAATATGGTATGATTCATCAAACTAATGCACCCTTTACACCACAGTCAAATGGTTTGGCGGAATGAAAATGAAATGATGAATGCCTTAATGATCAATTCTGGTTCACCACGAAACCTTTGGGGGAATCCATCCTTACGACTAATAAGATACTCAATAGGCTACCCCGTAGCAAAACATATTCAACTCCATATGAGTTGTGGAAAGAAAGGAAACCCAACTTGAAATATTTCAAAGTGTGGGGGTTCTAGCCAAGGTAGAGGTTCCTTTACCCAAAAGGGCGAAAATTAAACCCCAAAACGGTAGATTGTGCATTTATTAGATATGTTGTGAACAGTAAGGCCTGCCGGTTTTTTATTCATAAATATGATAATCCTAAGATTCATGTTAATATGATAAGTAAGTCATATAATACAGATTTATTTGAACATATTTATCCGTATAAAACTAAAAGTGAGTCGACAAGTGAAAGACCTAAACGACATGGGAAGAATCAAAGGAAATACACTACCTAGTGAGGATCCAATGCGTAGCACTCGCCAATAGAAAGTCACTTGTTTTGAACCAGATTTTGTGGCACTGTTGCTTGAAAATGAGTCTCAAACATTTAAAGCAGCTATGTCTTTGTCTGAGTCAACCTTTTGGAAAGAAGTTGTCAATAGTAGATTGAATCAATTTTAAGTAATCATACTTGGGAATCGGCTGATCAAAGTGGATTTTTAAAAGGAAAATGAAAGTTGATGTAACTATTGACAAATATAAGGCTAGACTTGTAGTCAAATGATACATACAAAAAGAAGGTTGGACTACTTTGACACATATTCTCTTGTAATAAGGATAACATCAATTAGGATGTTAATAACACTAGTGGTGTATGATCATAAAATCCACCAAAGAATGTAAAGACAACTTTCTTAAATTGAGAGTTGGACGAAAAAATTTACATGGAACAACCTGAAGGGTTTATAGTTCCCAGGTAAAGAGAGAAATTATGTTGACTTGTGAAATCTCTTTGTGGGCTCAAGCAAGAACCCAAACAATGGCATGCTAAATTTGACCAAACAATGTTGGCAAATGGATTCAAGATTAACGAATGTGATAAGTGTGTATACATTAAAGACATTTCGAATCATTAATTCATTGTCTTTTTGTGTGTTGATAACATGTTAATAATGAGTAAAGATATTGACAATATAAATGCTACTACGCGCATGTTATCCAACAAGTTTGATATGAAAGACTTAGGAGATGCTGATTTGATCTTAGGAATCAGCATACTCAAAACTCCTCAGGGACTAGCATTATCTGAATCTCATTATATTGAAAGAGTATTGGATAAGTTCAAGTTCTTGAATTTCAATGTTGTCAAAACTCCAATTGATTTAAGATTTACATTTCAAATTAAAGAAGGTGAACGTGACTCTCAATTGGAATATACCAGAGTGTTGGGAAGTTTGATGTATATTATGAATTGTACGCAACTAGATATAGCATGTGCTATTAGCAAACTAAGTCGGTTCACTAGTAATCCGAGTCAAACTCACTGGATGTAAATGAAACGTGGGTTGGGGTATATTAAACATACACAACACTATGCTTTCCATTATAATAAATAAACTGATGTTATTGAAGGATATAGTGATGCGAATTGGATCACCGGGTCAAATGAAGTAAAATCCACAAATGGTTATGTGTTTACACTTGGTGGAAGAGCAGTCTCTTTGAAATCGTCCAAATAGACATGTATAGCTTGCTCCACAATGGAATCTGAATTAATTGCTTTAGATAAGGCTAGTGAAGAAGCTTAATGGCTCCGTAATTTTCTAGCGGATATTCCATTTTGGCCCAAACCTGTTGGACCTATTTCCATACATTCCGATAGTTAAGCAGCAATAGGTAGGGCAGGGAGCGTCATGTACAATGGTAAGTCTCATCTATACGACGGAGACATAACACCGTAAGACAATTGCTCTATAGTGAAATTATCATAATTGACTATATGAAGTCAGGCGATAATGTGTATGATCCACTAACGAAAGGCCTAGCGAGAGCGGTAATTTGAAAGATCATCTAAGGAATAGTTTTACGACTTAGGACAAGTTAGCATGGCCGTAACTCTATCTAGTAGAATGAAGATTCCAAGAGCTAGATTCAAGAAGAAAAACAAAGTTGTGACTGACGGTTCGACATTGTCAATCAACTCAATCCATTCTCATGATGAAGACAATGTTCAGGAACAAGGTTAAGACTTAAAGTATTGTTAATGAGTTAATAAAGCTTAGAGTTTTTAATGATATGATAAGTTTGGAATATTTGACCAAAGAGTCTATCTACGAGATGACATGGTTAGAAATCACCTATGTGAGTGTGAAGTGTTAGCCACTTCAAAGAGAATTTTATGTCAAAAGCCTATTCTCTATACACTCATGAAACAAGTAGGTGGAACCATAAATAGTAAAGGGTTAATTGTGTGACATATGGTTGTCTAGTTATACACCAAAGCTCGTCGGTTCAAACATATCGCATCTACCGATTGACCGAGTATATCAGGCACATGTTCACTACGGAAAGTCGAAGGGTAAATCTACTTATTTAGTTGCAATTAATCCTTGCCTGTAAATTACACATTTGTCTGTGCATTCCTATGTTATAACCATTCCCCATTAATATGGGGGATTGTAGGGTATGTAGCAAGAATTAATGGGAAATGGAGGGAAGATGAAAAGAGAGGAACTTGAAAAGTCCTCTTATTCTTTAATGAAAAGACATTTGTCCCTAATCGGCGGTGGAAAGAAAAATAAGAGTGTTTAAATATGGAAACACTCCTATTAATTGTTAAAAGGATTGGAAAGAGGACCCCCTCCCCTCGCGCCGTCGTCATCGTTGCTCGCTCGGCTCAGCTTTGGATTTTTCTTTGGAAAATGATTAATCGAGAGATTATTTTTTGGACAAAGTTTGTTTTTATTATTTAGTTAATTATTTATTTAATTAATTAAATGGACAAAATGTTTTCAATTAATTAGTTGATAACAGAAATTCTTTGAATTATATAGTTGAGATTAACCGGAATGTTTCAACTTTTTAGTTGATTAACCCGACCCGAATCGGATCCGCGCGACCCATTTTAGTTAAAATCTTTCTCGATTTTATTTATATTTACCACCGTTTGCAAATGACTATTCTGAAAGGTTGCAATTTTCAGGAACAGCCATGACCGTTTGAAAGGTTACGAACTTTCATCAATAGTCGTGTGAATTCTGTAAAGGTTGCAACCTTTCAGAACATGTTTCTCTTGCCCATAAATACTATTCATTCATCAAAAAATTTCCTTACGAACTTTTCTGATTTCTTCTTCTTCTTTTGCACAAAAACTTTTCTTCGTGTACGTTACTATTGTTGAGTGGTTCGCTGACACCAGAGTTTTTGGTATCAACATGCTCATGATTCAGACAGTTCTATCCTGCGAGGACATATTCCAAACCAAACCTCTGATAATAGAGGGGAATAATTTCCTTAAGGGGACACTGTGAATTTAGTGGGCTTGATACTTTTTTGTTCTAATATTCCAGATTTTAGTTTTTTTTTAATTAATTTTTGTTCATCTCCCTTACTGATTCATTGAACTTTTGTAACGTCGTGTTTCTGCAAAGTTTTGTTGAAATTAGTAATTCTATTTTCAAACACAGATTGATTACTTACACAATGGATCTTTGCATAAGTCTTGTTATGTACATTCATGATTGAGTCTTGTGTAGCACTATTTTAGACATCCTTTTTAAACTGTTGAACTTGTGTTTTACTTGAGGACAAGAAAAAGATTAAGTTTGGAGTGTTGATGAGTCCTCAAATTGGACTCATTTAGGGCTTTCCATCTCATGAGACACATTTTGGGAAATGAATACTCTTCTAGGTGGAGATCCCTTGTGGGAAGCCCAAACTAACTAGGTGTGAACCTCCAAGGAAGTCCAAACTCATCTAGGTGGGAACCGTCATTCTTATTGCAATATCCTCTCAGTGCTAGGCATAAATTCCACAAGATAATCAATTCATCTCCATTTGGACTACAGTTACTGGAAAGGTGTTCTTGACCACAAACCCATGCTACACTACAAGAAAATGTACATACGATGACATAAATTTGGAGACATTTGAAACAATTGTCGGAAAATAAATAATTTCACGTATTTAACAGCAAAATGTCATAAAACAATGACATTTGATGTCGAATGTCGTAAAAATAATGACATTTGTTATCAAATATCGTAAAAATAATGACATTTGGTCCAAAATGTCACTATGATAATAACATTTATTGAAAAATGTCATTTTAGAGACATTTAGAGAAATGCCATATAAATGATGACATTTGCTAAAAATGTCGAATATAATAATGACATTTATTGAAAATAGTCGTTGCTTTAGTGACATTTAGCGAAAATGTCATATACATTATGAGATTTGCTAAAAATATCGAATATAAGATGACATTTATTACAAAATCTCATTGGTTTTACTGACATTTAGAAAAAATATCTCTTCAATAATGATGTTTAACGTAAATGCCGAATTATTATCACATTTACTGCAAAATGTCAATAATTTTAGTGACATTTAGAAAAAATGTCACTAAAGTAGTGACATTTGTTGTAATATGTCCTTGATTTTAGCGACTTTTAGCAAAACTATTGCTAAAATAGCGATATTTAATACAAATATCGAATATACTAGATTATTTATTTTGAAATGTCGTTGATTCGATCGACATATGGTAAAAATGTCAATAAAATAGTAAAATTTGTATACAAATATCGAATATATTATTTCATCTGTTGAAAATGTCATTGATGTTAATGACATATGATTAAAATTACTGTTAAATCCAGGGACAGACACTCGTGGGTTCGCGAACCCCCCTCAGCAAAAAATTACACCGTACAAAAAGGTAAATTTTTTATACTTCTATAGATATATATTTTGAACCCACTCAATAACAAAGAGAAATTAATGGCGCAGTGGCAAGTCCGCCTTGAAATTAGGTTGTATGACAATGGTCCAAATCTCTGTGTAAGTATTTTCTGTTTTTTTTTTTTTTTTTTTGCTTTAATTTTATTAGTTTTTTTAAAATTTTCGGTTATATTTTTCAAGTTCTTTTTTTTTTACTTTTGAAAGTGTGATAATGTGTGGCTTTAAATCCAAAGAATTCAAGGTTCCCATTTCTAAAGATTTATTTACATATTTATAATTTTATTTTTCGAAACCCCTTAACGAAAATTCTGGGTCAGTAAATGATTAAACGTATTATTAGTTGCTAATTATGGATATTTACACCTAATTTTTAAAATGTAATTATTTGTTTAAAAATTATTTATCAATAAATATGGATAAAGTTTGACCAAATTTCCCCCCTAGATTATATGATTTGATCAAAATTTACTTTATGATAATAATATATAATTTTTACCCTCACTGTTCCTAAAATGACTCAAGTTTAATTTTTATCAGCAAATGTAAGTTGAGTTCGTTAGAAAGCCCGTTGTGGAAGAAGAAATAATATTTTCTTTTTATTTTAGAGAAGTTGAAATATCCTGAAAGATCGATGTAGTTGTCAATTGAACCTCACTTTTGTGTAATATAAAGCTACATTAATGAATACTATTAGGTACATCTCATTGGTCAAGATCCCTATTTATCTCTTATTTTCTCACTTTTATGAAAATCTTTTCTATTTTTTTTATTAGTGTAAAAAATGAATGTGACAATTACCACCCCATTTATTCATGTTCTTTCATATTAAAAATGAATTGTTTTTATTTTCGTTACTCCCATAATTTTTTATAATCATAACTCCTAAATCATATTAAAGTGCATGTTTATGATATCATTTCAAATTCCATATTATGTCCTTTAAAAAGAGGCATTAGAAAATTCTGTTACAACATAAATGATCAATTTTTAGGGGCTGTAAGGTTTGAATACTAGTTATGTTGGGGTTAATTATGTTGAGATAAGTTATAATGGGATAAGTTATGCTGGAATTAGTTTTTATTTCTTGTTTGGTTTGTGATATTCAAACCAATATTCATTGTATAATTTTCGAGAATAAGTTGTTTGTTTACAACAATACCCACACCTTATGTAGTTTTTTTACATTTTCTTTACAAGCATTAATTATTCATTCTTAAAAATAAAATTTTCATCTTATTGATCTTAAATATTTTGTGTGTACATTTTCATGACTGTGCCGTATGTTTTAAAAATTAAACTTTCAGCTTATTTAAATTAGTTTTAATATAAAATGTTCTTTTATCTTAAATAACGTTTTCATCTTATTTAGCTTAACAATAAAACTGTCAAGTTTAAAAGTAAAACTTTCATCTTATTTAGCTTAAAATTACGACTTTCATTTTAAGTTTATTGAAGTAAAAGAAAATTTATTATAAAAGTTGCCTACATTTTAGTTATAGACTTTTTTTTTCAATGAAAATAAACTATATAATGAATAAAATATAATTTACTAGTGGAGTGAATATTTTAAGAGTAATTAAAATATAAATAAATATAATAATTACACAAATATATTAAAATTATAATATATTCATAAATTAAAATTGCAATTATAAAATAAAAAGTTTTAATAGAAAAATTTACTTATTACAAAAACAACGAATAATTAAGGTTGTAAATGTTATTATAAATGTTATTAAAAATTATGTTAATATGTTTGAACGTAAAAGTCGTGTGTAAAAGAGAGTTTAAGTGGGTATTTCTGTTAATTTACTCATCTTATCCCAGGATAACCTATCCTAGGATTACTATACCTCCAAGTGAGAGATAACTTATTCATAGATTAGTTGTTAATCCTGAGATAAATTATCCCTGTCTTTGCAACCAAACAATTAATTTAGAGGTCGTTTGGTAGGACACATTACACTACTAAAAAAACAATGAGTACGGACCTAAAAATTACCGACCTCAAATGGAGGTCGGTAAATTCAGATCTCTGTAAGTCTGTATTATTAAAAAGAATAAAATTTTCAAAAAACTTAAGAAAATCGACTACTTTTTAACAGCATAATATTTCAAAATAATTGAGAAATATTTTGATATAATTTCAATTAAATCTTCTTCCGGAGGATGGTTCTGTGTAAAATAAAAAACAAAAAAGTTATAATACCGACTTCTCAAAGCTGGTAAGATTAAATAATATGTAATTATGATAATTTTCATTGAAATATTTATATAGTTACTTCCTTAAAAAAAATATTTTAATATTTTCTATTACCTTTAAATCAATCGTCCTCCGGATTACGGTTTTTTATAAGTTAAAACATAAATATAATTATACTTATATTTCTGGATTTATGTACAAATTGTACCAGTCCGTTGTCAAATCATGAACTTAATATCTCATGTCACGATGTAGAGGTGAAGAGCTAACATATATAATCCATTCAAGTATGAAATGCGAGATAATACTCATTTAAATGTCATTATGACGATTAGTCAAATTTTATATTTATAATTAATTGTTGAATTATTTATATGTATAACCTTCGATGTAGTATCTCGTTTTATGAAATTGACAATAGAACATCATAAATTACTGTACAAAGCAAGTTCTATCATGATTATTACGTAGTAATCATAGAGTACACAATAACATGTGTTACCGACTCAACAAGTTTGGAGGCCTTAAGCCAAATCTTAAAGAGGGGCCCTAATAGTTTTTTTTAAATATTCTCCTTTTTTCAAATTTTTTTTATCATATATACTTTTATTTGAAATCTACTTTTCTATCCTTTTTAGATGTAAAGCTATTAATTTTTGTTTTATAATCGATATGTTTTGATAGTTCATTTTCAATTGATAATTTGGTCAATCCATTAAATCTCTTTTAAGATATTGTTGATCTCAGATAAGATTTTATATATTATAGTTTCGAAAAACTTTTTTTAGCTGAGGCAACAATTATAGAAATTATTAACATTATTCTATAAGCAATTTTTTGATAAAAAATCTATCAAGGGCTCCTTTTGGGATTTACTTAATTCTTCAAGTTTTCGATTTTAATCTTTTTTTTGTCTAAGCTAAATCATATTTCCTAGTTGAAATATTTGAATTGAATAATTTTAATATTTGAATTGAATATATATATATATATATATATATATATATATATATATATATATATATATAAACTAAAATATCCACAATAAAATATTTTCAAGTAAAATTATAAAATAATATTAGAATGATTAAATCTGACTCATGAATTTGATAAGTTGATAGAAAAATATCGAAATAGTCCGTTGTTCATTCAATATAATGATTGGTTGGTTCACATCTTGACATTTTGAAGAAGACATCAAAAAACAAATTTTGTTCTTTTGTAACTTGTAAGCAACAGTAAAACCAAAAAAAATGTAGGAGCGAGTTCAATATTGAGAATGAAAGTAAAATAGGGAACAAAAATATGAGTATAAGGTAAAAAATAATATAGAGTCAAACTTTTAGGAGATAATAAGAAAAAACAATATCCCATTTAAGGAAATTATTCCTAAGGAATATTTCATTCTCTTTAAGAAGTGGGAAACATATCATTTTTATATAGAAGTAGATTTTTTTTAATAATTCGGTGCCCCCAAAAATATAGGGCCCCAAGCGATTGCTTTAGTGGCCTAATGGTTAAGAAGTATCTGGCTCTAGTCCTCTTCATCTGTCAAAAGAGTATATAATAACTCAGTCCTACAGAAGGTAACCATGCATGATGAGACGGAATGAACAAAAGGAAGTTTTCTTATAGTCTTTATAGACTCTCATAGATAAGTACAGACATCTCTGTACCGATCCTTGAGACTCTACGTAGACTCGACTTGTCGACACGTGAGACCTATGAACATGGTGCTCTAATACCATTTTGTCACAACGCAAAAATGGATGTGATGATACTCGTCTTATCCACCAAGACAAGTCAACCTAAACCCAAAATTTTGATGTAGTGCAGAAGTAAAACAAAAGTCCAATAACAATTACTAATACGGAAAACAAGTTAACTTAATTCAATCCCTAAAACTTGGTTGTCACGTGCACAAGCATCAAAAGTAACTACAAGAATTGAAATAATATACGCAATTCTCAAATGACATTGTATTTCAAGTAAAAACAAAATCATAAGTAGGAGTAAGAAGATGTGTTATGATGACAACAACTACCTCAAAGTCTCCACAGAAAACCTCAGAAATGAAGAGAATCGAAGGTATGACAAAAGAGATCTGGGCTAGTAACCTACAAAAAATTATAGAAGCAATGGGTGAGTATCAAACCACACAGTACCCAACAAACAAACCTCTAAACACAAGCTAAGGGAACAAAATACGGGTACTCCTTATACCCTATTCGAACCTCTAAACTACAATCTGCATAAAATCATACCAACAACAACACTCTAACAGATTATATATTCTCAATAACAACTCAATATTCAGCAATCACAAATTCACGGAAAAGCATTCATAAGATCAGCAAAACACAAGTTCAAGTTCATCAATAATAAAAATGTGTAATGCCATGAAATGCAATGTCAAGTATAGTGATACATGTCTGCCCTAATGATACAGACCCGTTGTCTCTTAGTCTGGAATCCATGGGGGACATATTATAATTACCCAAATTTATAATTAAGTTCGGAATTCTTGATGCCAATTAACATTTCAACTATCATATTTTCCAAGTTTCAAGGCTAGGGTTAAACTACAACTTTTTCAATATCATAAGTCAAATGGTATTCATACAATTCCTTAACCCAATATTTAATCACGTATCTCGATACATTAAATATTTAATTATAATATGTTACTTAAAATAAGAACAACTAACTATGAAATATAACCGGTCATGCAAATGAAAATTTGAGGATATTCCAACAAGTAATCCATTCCTGTCAATAATTGCATAATGGCATTAATAATATTCACACCAACCATATTTTCACTTCAAATCCCCCTTCTGTTAAACCCCAACAATGTACTAACAACTATTCCATTCTCATACTTTATTCCAATTCAATGATTGACTCATCATAGCCAATCACTGGCCCACCATGATATAGTCAATCAACCCACATGTCTTAAATTTCCAAAATAGCCTCACGGTCCACCTTATCAAACATACAACATCATACCATAATTCCCATCCAATATTTTTTCTATTACATAATCTTTATTCTTTTATCTGTCCTTGCCCTCTCTAATGCCAACAAAACCAATTTAACCAATACCCTATAGTCCATCAATATATGCATATAATATATGCATCAATATATACAAGAATGAAAAATTAGCTTTCCCTTTAGTTCAAGTGTATTATCATGGATTTTTTTTGTATTTTTTTTTGTCAATTATTTTATTAGTATTGATTGGTTGTTCCACTTTCAAGGTGTAATAAATATTTTTTACTTTAATATCTTTGAAAACTACTTCTGTAGGTACCAATAGTATACATGCATAAAGCAAGTAATTTTGTAATACAATCAAAAGTAGCTAAATAACATTCAATATGATAGACTAGAGAAGGTTTTTTACAAATCTATTTTCCACTTCTAAAAATATCTAAAACACAACAGTCAATTTTTGAATAAGGGATTAGAGTTTCATGCTAGATACTAAGCATTGAAGTAAACACTCATTATAAACCATTGAGTACTATTATAATAGGTAATACTTTTTTTAGAAGAGTATTTTGTCAATATGCAACTAAGTATTTAATAATAATTTTGGACTCTTTTGTTAGCTTATTTATTTTAGTCGTTTATACTTTTGTTACCATACATGAATACAATTCTCAATCAATTAGAAAAATAATATTATCATATATGAGACATGTGATAACACGTGGTTTTTATATATTGCTTTCGATTAATTTATTCAAATCAATCAGATTAGTTATCTTATTGATGTCAAGACATAAAAGCTCATTTCTAGGATAATAAATAAGTAAACTAAGAATAAAGAGTATATTGATGTATCTATTACAATAATTTGCTAAATCTTCAGTTTTCTTAGTTACATATATTCATGAACCACAGTTAGTTTAGAACCTTTATCATGTTATGTCTTTCCTAGATAGTTTTTTGATGTATTTAGGGATTATTTGTTTTTTACTAGTCATTATATAAATTACATTCAATATCAGTATCGTCTTAGAGGATCTTTTATATGCTATATAATTCAAATTATTTAGCCTAAAATAATATTATTGATAATTATTTTATGTTAATCTGACTAATTATATTGAACACATTGATTACAATCCTGTCTATATGTTTGCTCCATCCTTTGGGACATCAGTGCCTGATTCATCAGCTTGGAATACAGAAATTGTCCCCGGGTTGTCAGTTCGGTTTTCATTTTTTCCATAAGCCATAAATTCTACAGCGATGTTAGTCGCATTCATTTTGTCCACTTCTGTCACGACCCAAAATCGAGCCGCGAGTGGCACCCACACTTATCCTACTATGTGAGCGAACCAACCAATCTAAAACCCCAACATATTGAACAAAAATACAAAGCGGAAGACATAAAACTCATTATCCCCAAAATCTGGAAGTCATCATCACAAGAACATCTATCCTCAAGTTACAAATCTAAAAGTATCTAAGAAGCTAAAATAAATAAAAGGCTAGTCCATGCCGGAAGTTCAGGCAAGCACATTGAAGAGAAGATCCAGTCCAAGCTAGAAGCATTAGCTCACCCTGAAATCCGGTGTAGTGAAGACTGGCTAGAATTGCTGCTGAGTTGAAGACGACGGTACGTTTGCTGCATTCCCCAAATAACAAAGAAAGAAACAACAAGCAGGGGGTCAGTACAAAACACAAGTACTGAGTAGGTATCATCGGCCAACTCAAAATAGAAAACAGTATATATCAGTTCATATCATAAATCAACTACAATACTCAACATGTAGTAACAAGTACTATAATCATCAATAAGTACTACCAAGTTCATCCATGAGGACTCACGCCTCAATACCACACTCATTTGGGAATTAGGTTCATTACATTGAGTATATACACATCTCTCAAGATTTATTATCTTTCTTCCTCTTGTGTCGGTACGTGACACTCCGATCCCCTACTACTATGTGTCGGAACGTGACACTCCGATCCCCTAATTCTACGTGTCGGTTCATGACACCCGATCCCCTTAATTTACTCATGTGTCGGAACGTGACACTCGAATCCCCTTA